>CAWUFW010004904.1:365000-367500 GCA_963921515.1 Calotriton arnoldi | reverse complement strand
CTACCCGATGTGTACGAGGTCAACAAGGAATTGAATGTAAAGAAAAGTGACTACACAAAGAAAGTCACATATTGGAAATACCCAAACGAAAAGTATAATTGTGACTTGTGTGGAGACATTTTGGGAACATTCAAAGAACTAAGAAAACATGTCTCTAACAAGCACAAAGGCTTCTATCTCAAAACCTATTGCTCAAAATGTGACAAAGAAGCCGAATACCACAATATTGCATGCCATTATGCCAAATGCAAAGGAAGACCTCAAAAGGGAGTGCTGCCATTCCTGTGCAGCTTCTGTGACCTCAGATTCGGATCAAAAATTGGAGTATCACAACATGCTCGGCATGCGCATCCAAGAGCGCAAAATGAGGCTAGACTAACAGCTCTAGCAAGCAGCAAACCATCAAAACTATGGTCACAGGAAGAAATACTGCTATTAGCAGAATTAGAAAAAATATATGAAAACAAGAGAAACATTAATGCGCTGATGGTTCCGCATTTTGACAATAAAAACAGCAAACAAATTGCAGAAAAGAGAAGAGATAGAAGAGATAAGAGAAAAAAATCGGCAAAAGATGTACTGCAAGCATCTAATATCTCAGAGAATGACTCTTGTGATGAACCAGAGATTTCAGTAGAAATAACAATGGAAAGGCGCAGAGACTTTATCAATCGGAAACGAGCGCCAAAAATAAAAAACTTTGATGAACTGAATGATAGAATCACAGAAATCGAAAAGTACACCAAAAACATCCAGCATCATGATGCTGCTATGGATCTGATGGATGAGATAGTGACTTATATCTCAGAAAACACCAATGATATAAGTCCTGTACCAGCAAATCGTACCGAACCAACGAGCGAACCCAATGAGCCTATGAGCACCGCTCAAGATGAGCAACAAATTACCCCAGTACAAAACAAGATAGCAAAGAAAGATAAGAAGAATGGAAGGCTCAATCGGACACACAAGAAAAATTATGCAAAAGCTAAGGGCAGCTACAAAGAATACCAGGCAATGTTTAAAAAAGACAAAAAGAAAATTGCCAGGATAATCACCGATGGGGCAGAAGATGCCACCTGCCAAATCAGTGCGGATGAAATCTTCCAATACTATAAAAACATAATTGAAAAAGAAAACAAGAAAAATCCCAAATTCATCCCAATTGATCGGATACCGGATGAATGGGAAATTGGAGGATTATGTAAAGAAATTACACTGCTCGAAATAACTAAAGCCTTCGATGAATCAGATTTAAAGAAAGCAGTGGGGCCTGACAAAATTGGCCTTAATGACTTACAAAATGTACATAACAAACAACCAAGACTGCTGCCCAGAATCTTGTCGTCTTGGTTATTGATGAGAAGAGTCCCAGAAAGTATTAAAAAGAACCGATCGATTTTAATACCTAAAAATGTACCGATTAGCGAACTGAAAAAAATCAGTAATTGGCGTCCAATTACCATCGGTACGGCATTCATGAAGTTGTTCACGAAAATATTAACCAAAAGACTTGCATTTTTCGTTGAATTGAACACGAGACAAAAAGGCTTCATGAAGGTGAGAGGTTGTCTCGAAAATCTGACTCTTCTGCAAAACATCATAAAAGGGGCACGAAAACACAGAAGCTCGTTAGCAGTGGTGTTCATAGACATCTCAAAAGCCTTTGACTCTGTCAGCCATGGTCACATTTTACAGAGTCTGGAAAGGCTCAGAGTCCCATCATGCATCAGAGACATAGTACAAGACTTATACACTGACTCAACAACATTTTTCAAGGGAAAAAACAATGAAGCAACTCCAGAAATGCAAATGATGTCGGGAGTTAAGCAAGGTGACTCATTATCCCCACTGTTGTTTAACATTGCCATGGATCCCTTGATCTGTGATCTTCAGAAAGATGGCAAGGGCTTCACATTCGGCTCTGATGGTCTCATTAAGCAAGTCACCGCTCTTGCCTTTGCAGATGATATTGCAGTACTCAGCAACACCTGGGAAGGAATGAGTACAAATCTGAAGATCATTGAAAAATTCAGTAAAACAACAGGCTTAAAGCTTAATGTGAAAAAAACACATGGATTTTATATAAGTCACCATAAAGATAAGATCCTGGTCAACAACTGCAAACCATGGCAATTTGAAAAACAAAATATTGAAAACATTAATCCAGGAGAAAGCGAGAGATACCTCGGATTGAACTTTGATCCACACATCGGCCATTCAAGTAACAACAAAATTAATGAGGTTCTTGTTGACTGGGCACAAAAACTCGACAATTTACCACTAAAGCCCACACAGAAAATAGAAATATTGTGTCAATATTTGATCCCTAAACTGTCATTTAAGTTGGAAATGACAGGAACAGAAGCTAAAACTTTAAACATGCTGGATCAAACAATAAAAAAGTATGTCAAACATTTCCTACACCTACCTGCATACACATGTGATGGTCTCCTATATTCGAAAAGATCCTTTGGGGGCCTCAGTATACCAAAGTTAT
>CAWUFW010004904.1:0-360000 GCA_963921515.1 Calotriton arnoldi | reverse complement strand
ACAGACCATTCCCTGGCAGTTGTTAATTTCTCCTGGGGAGGGGTAACTGGCCCTAAGAAGGTTGTGGTAAGTGCAGACCTCCCTGTTGAATGCTTGCTTGGAAATGATTTGGAAAGTTCAGCTTGGGCTGAACTTGAACTCAGGACCCAGGCAGAAATGTTGGGCATCCCTGCAGATGTGTTTGCTATGACCAGGTCACAGGCAAAAATGTCTAAAACTGAACAGGCCCTGGATTCTGGAATAATGGACCAAGTGCCTCCCAAGAGGAGGAGCAGTAGGGTTAAGGCAGTGTCTTCCCCCCTGCCTCAGAAAGCAGACCAGTCTCTTGAGGGAGATGATCTCAGTCCTGAAGAAGGAACTGTCCCAGATGAGCTTGAACCTGATCAGGTTGAGTTCTTGGGGACAGGGGGCCCTTCCAGGGCAGATCTGAGCCAGGAGCAACTGAGCTGCCCCTCTCTTGAACCCCTCAGACAGCAAGCTGCTGCTGAGGCTGCTGGGAGTGCTAGTGGTACCCATAGGATCTATTGGGATGATGGACTCCTTTACTCAGAGTGTAGAGACCCCAAGCCTGGAGCCACCAGGAGGTTGGTTATACCTCTGAAGTTTAGGAGCTTCCTATTGACCCTAGCACATGATATCCCATTGGCAGGTCACCTAGGCCAAAACAAGACTTGGGACAGAATTGTCCCTCACTTTCATTGGCCTCATATGTCTGAAGACACCAAGGAGTTTTGTCACTCCTGTGTTACCTGTCAAGCCAGTGGTAAGGCAGGTAGCACCGCAAATGGCCCCCTGATACCACTACCTGTGGTGGGGGTTCCCTTTGAGAGGGTAGGGATTGACATTGTTGGTCCCCTAGACCCCCAAACAGCATCTGGGCACAGATTTATCCTGGTGGTGGTGGACCATGCCACTAGGTACCCAGAAGCAATTCCCCTCAGGACCACCACAGCTCCTGTGGTGGCAAGGGCCCTCCTGGGAATCTTTTCCAGGGTGGGTTTTCCTAAGGAGGTAGTATCAGACAGAGGTTCAAACTTCATGTCTAGTTACTTGACTGCTATGTGGAAGGAGTGTGGAGTAAATTATAAATTTACCTCCCCTTATCACCCACAATGCAATGATTTAGTTGAAAGGTTCAACAAAACCTTGAAGGGCATGATTAAAGGTCTCCCAGAAAAGCTTAGGCGCAGATGGGACATACTTTTGCCCTGCCTTCTCTTTGCCTACAGAGAGGTTCCACAGAAGGGGGTTGGTTACAGCCCATTTGAGCTTCTGTTTGGACATCCAGTTAGGGGTCCATTGTGTCTAGTGAAGGAGGGATGGGAGTTACCTTTCAAACCCCCTAAACAGGATATTGTGGACTATGTACTTGGTCTCCGCTCCCGGATGGCTGAGTACATGAAGAAGGCAACTAAAAACCTTGAGGCTAGCCAGGAATTACAAAAGGCCTGGCATGACCAAAAGGCTGTGTTGACTGTTTATCAGCCAGGACAGAAAGTATGGGTGTTGGAGCCTGTGGCCCCAGCAGCCCTCCAAGATAAGTGAAGTGGCCCCCATACCATTGTTGAACAGAAGGGAGAGGTTACCTATCTGGTGGACCTTGGAACTCCCAGGAGCCCCCATAGGGTGCTCCATGTCAACAGACTGAAACCATATGTTGACAGGGCAGACATGGGCTTGCTCATGGCTACTGATGAGGGACAGGAGGAAGAGAGTGATCCACTCCCTGACCTGCTCTCTCAGAACCCTGATGATGGATCAGTAGATGGTGTAGCCTTGGCAGGCAGCCTCACTGACCAGCAGCAAACTGATTGCAGAAGAGTTCTCAATCAGTTCAGACATATGTTCTCTCTGACTCCAAGTCAGACTACCTGGTGCACTCATGAAGTGGACACTGGGGACAGTCTGCCTGTTAAAAATAAGATTTACAGGCAACCTGACCATGTCAGGGACTGCATCAGGACTGAAGTCCAGAAGATGTTGGATTTGGGTGTGATTGAACCCTCAGATAGCCCTTGGGCTACTCCAGTAGTCTTAGTGCCTAAACCTCACACCCAGGGTGGTAAGACAGAGATGAGGTTTTGTGTAGACTACAGAGGTCTCAATGCAGTCACTAGGACTGATGCCCATCCCATACCAAGGGCAGATGAGAGCATAGACACTTTGGCCTCAGCCAAGTTTCTCAGCACATTTGACCTGACAGCTGGCTACTGGCAAATCAGATTAGCTGAGGATGCAAAAGCCAAAACAGCATTTTCTACCCCTAGTGGGCACTACCAATTTGTGGTGATGCCCTTTGGTTTGAAAAATGCACCTGCCACTTTTCAAAGGTTGGTGAACAAAGTCCTTACAGGCCTGGAAGCCTATAGTGCAGCCTATCTAGATGATATTGCTGTCTTTAGCTCCACCTGGGAGGATCACCTGGTCCACCTGAGAAATGTTTTGGAGGCCCTGCAGAAAGCAGGCCTAACTATCAAGGCCACCAAGTGCCAGATAGGGCAGAGTCAGGTTGTGTACCTGGGCCACCTTGAGGGTGGAGGCCAGGTTCAACCATTGCAGAGCAAAATCCAGACCATCATGTACTGGGTTGCTCCAACCACCCAGACTCAGGTCAGAGCTTTCTTTGGCCTGGCTGGGTACTATAGAAGATTTGTCAAAGGGTATGGATCCATAGTGACCCCTTTGAATGACTTAACTTCTAAAAGAATGCCAAAGAAAGTTCAGTGGACAGTTAGCTGTCAAAAGGCATTTGATGACCTGAAGCAGGCCATGTGCGCTGTTCCCATTCTGCAAAGTCCTGATTACTCCAAGCAATTCATTGTCCAAACAGATGCATCTGAGTTGGGGGTAGGGGCTGTGTTATCACAATTGAATGATGAAGGTCAGGATCAGCCAGTAGCTTTTATTAGCAGAAGGTTGACCCCCAGAGAGAAACGTTGGTCAGCCATTGAGAGGGAGGCCTTTGCTGTGGTTTGGGCCTTGAAGAAGCTGAGGCCATACTTGATTGGCACTCACTTCATTGTTCAGACAGATCACAAGCCCCTCTTATGGCTAAAACAGATGAAGGGTGAAAACCCCAAACATTTGTGGTGGTCCATTTCCCTACAGGGGATGGACTATACAGTGGAACATAGACCTGGGAGTAACCATGCCAATGCAGATGGACTCTCCAGATATTTCCACTTAGAACATGAAGACTCAACTGGTCAAGGTTAGTTTAATGTCCTGACGTTTGGGGGGGTTGTGTAGGAGAGTAGGATCTGCTTCTTATAGTTACCCCCACTTTTTGCTGATGTTTCACTGTTTTTCGACTTAGCCAGACTGAGGCCCTGCTAATCAGGACCCCAGTCTATCTGCTTTCTACTCTAAATTGATTGTATGTACTTTAGGTACACTCCAGATTGGATTCTGGGGTACCCTTGTGAGTCCATAGTATATGGTATACTATGTACCCAGGGCATAGGTACCCCAGAGGCCTACCAGGGGCTGCAGCATGTATTATGCCACCCCTGGGAAGCTTTGTAAAATGACACAACAGGTCTGCTACAGCAGCCTGTGTAAGGTGGTGTATCCACCCCTTACTGAGATATAGGTTCCCTATATCTCTCCATATCACTGCACATGTAAACCTATCAGTCACCCCTATGGCAGGCCTTAACAATCCTGAAGGCAGGGTGCTGGGTTTCATGTAAGAGGGTGCCCATGCATGAGCAGAGCCCTCTGCAGCTTTCGGAATCTTTATTCCGGGGTTGTTTGTGATGCAGCCAGACCATATACTCTTAAGTGCATTATAACCAAACGGTAAATGCTAACTTTGGAATGGCTGCATGGAAAACTGTCGTGTTTGGTGTCAAACACCTTGGAATCATACCCCCACACCAGTAACGGGTGTGGGAGTATGGGAGTATGATCCCACCCTTCTAGAGGGAGAGACATGACAGCACCGGTATACCCGGTACCAGCTAACAGAGCCCTGGCATCACAAAATGGATGCTGCAGCCACATACATGAGTCTGCCCTCCTGCTGCTGGACGAAACTCCGGCAGGGGAGGCCTGGACAATAGGTTTCCTGTCACAAGGAGGTGTGACCACCTCCCAGACAGGCTTTAGTGTATTGGGGCTGGGTGGGTGCACTCTCAGAGTGCTTTGAAGTCTGCACTGGGGGCACATTTGGTGTCCCTGTGCATAGTCCAGCTCAAACCGGTTGCAGGGGCTGCCAGCCCCTGCTCTGGCGTGAAACTGGACAAAGGAAATGGGTGTAGCCACCCCTCTTTCCTGACCCTCCCATAGGTGGGTCCCCAGAGTTTGTCCCACCCCTTCCTTGGGTATAAAGTAGGAAACCCTGACTACAGGACTTTAGATTACACCTGGACTAAACTCTGATACCAGAAACCAAGTACTTGATGATCTACACTACGCTGGATGACTGAAGAATCTCCCTTGGAGTAAAGGAGTTACTCCCCTGCAAGGCAGGCACCTTTAACGCAACTGACTGGCTGGCATCTCTGAGCTCCAACGGACTCCGAAGAATATTGCCACACAGGAGGTGGGTTTTCCAAGGTCTTTGAGGTTGATCTGTGCCCACAGCAAGTCTGAGGCCTGTATCCCTCGTGGAGACCGTGCAACCCAAACCCCTGGACACCGCAACCATTTGCAGAAGCATCAGCTTTCCGGCAACCCCTGAGGCTGAGCTTTAGGTTACTTGTAGCCCTGACCCCGAGCAGTAATTGCACCGAAGATTGCAGGCCTACACTCAATGAGTGTTCCGTGGGCCGCCATTTTGTGATTCCTCTTGAGGACGTTTTGCAATCCCTGGTCCATTGACCTGTGGGTCCCCAAGAAGGCAAATCTAACTTTTATTGGGCTTCTCTGATTGCTCCAGACGTGCCCTGACTCTCCATTGCTTGGGGAGTCCCCAGGACCTTGCTGGTCCACACAGAAGCATCTTTTCTCTTCCTGCGTGGGTTGCTGTTGCCATGGCTTGTTGTGGTCAATCTGATCACCGACACCCCAGCACTCAACATCCTTTGTGGGACAGCTCGAATCCAGCTCCTGGTTGTCGTTGACATCTCCAGGACCCCGTGGCTGCAGAGTCAAGCTTCACCTCTTCGCACCTGAAGCACCCAACATCGGTGGGCATTCGATTGCTCGGCTCCTGGTCACTGGCTAGTGACCCAGACTCTGTCCCCTCTGCTTTCAGGTTCTTCACATCTTCGATCCAGGCTTGGATCACCCCGGACACTTTTCTCCTTCACGGCAGCAGCACTTTGCAGCAGATCGCCATTGAAAACGACGACGAATCCCGACACCTTTTGACACCTATGCACCCGGCTTTCCTGGGTGAGGTAACTCGAGTACTCCGGTGCTCCCGTGGGTGTTGGCCCTAGAACCCCTTAAGTCTAAAGGGGTTTGCTCAAAGTCCTCTCCTAAGTGTCCTTTAACTTTAAAATTCCAACCGCGACTTTCCGCATTGAATCCTACGGCGCTCGCGGCTGTGTTCTCACGCTGCACACGTCCCCCGTGGGTCTCCTGTGTCACTACCTTGGGTGGTTCCTTGGGGTATTCCCAAAGAAGGGGAACCTAGGGCCTTTTAATCTAGGTCCAGCATACAGGCCCGTGACTAAGTATAAACCAAGGTGGTATGCAGTTCCTATTGTTAGTGGCAGGTTGTTGTATATGTTTTGAGAGTATACACAATGGTGTACAATCAAAAGGCAGGAGAATGATTTCCTCCTTTTGAAAAAGACCCTCACACACCCAGCCAGCTAGGTGTCTTGCTTCATCATCGGGTCTGCTCCTTATCGGGTCGGCGCTGCAATACCCGATCGGCACCCGTGATGGGGCCTTCTTAAGCGGAGATCTTTATTCCTTATGCCGTAGGGTGTAGTGCGTGTGAGGGCCCTTGATCAGTGTAGGTGTGGTGATGTGAAGGGGTGTGAGATTAAAACAGGAGATAGTGGTCCACTCAAGACAATTTTAATGAAATGTGGTCACTACCCTGGTTAAAAATGAAAAGCGCGTATGCCTGCTCTAAGGTTGCGGGATTATACGCTTATAATTTAGGTCAACATGTTTCTTGCCTATTATCCATTTGACGGCAATTCCTCAGGACCAAAGTGAGATCTACCTACACTTTCTGGTGGTGGTCCGAACTACGTGAAGAGAAGTCATGACCACCCATACAGCACCCTAAAAAGTGGTACCTGTAGATCTACAACATAGCCTGCAACAAGAGAGATTCATACAAGTTCATTTAAATACAACTGTGATACATACAATGTTGTATGTGCACTTTTTATATCGGTGTGCAACACGCGCATGCTACACACAAGTGACTGGTGGCATGCGTCAACTGAAAAATAGATGCATTTAAAAACAGCAGCAGTATTAAAAAATAATAAATTGTGCACTAGGCACAGCCGTGAGACTCACCCTATTTGGGTCAATTATGCGCGGCAACGTGTACTGGCAGGTGTAGACACTAAAGGTGTAGTGTCCTGGTCAATGCGCTCGTGGCTGTGTTCTCACGCTGCACACGTCCCCCGTGGGTCTCCTGTGTCACTACCTTGGGTGGTTCCTTGGGGTCCCAGCGATTCTACGTGCTCTAGGCACTGTGTCTAGTCAAGTCGTGGTTCTTATACCACTTTCTTAGTATATGGTTTGGTCTCCCCCTGGAGCCCACTGTGTATTGTGCTATTTACTGTCGTTTTAATACTGTGATACTGTGTATCTTGAACTCTAATCTCATAAAGGGATTAGTAGTTAGTGTTTAGAAATAAATACATATATTTTATATATATCTTGTGTGGTTCTCCTTTCATTTAGTTATTCAAGAGGTTATAATCTGGTAAACGAATCACTGACAGAATATCGACGATCAAAATATCGAGCTGCCAGAATATCGCTGACAAAATATAGACTACCAGAATATCGAATTCCTATCTACAAACAGGTAAGTACAAAAATATCGAATCCTAAATATCGTTGTAAATAATATAGGGGCCCATTAGGATGTCGGGCAGAAGCACTACCGCCGTGCTGGCGGATGCAAAAACCACCAGTCACCGCCTGCACGCAGCAGTCCACACGCCCGCCCGATTACGATGCGAAAAGTCAGCCAAACACCGCCGGCAAGCCAGCGACACCGCCCGCCATCAAAGTGCGCCCGTACACGTAGCGGCGCAGCACAATTGACACACACCGTCCGACGAAACACGTACCGCCCGGCGTACAAATTACGATGCCGCACACAAACTGAACCCACGGCTAAGAGACACCGTACGTCAAACCGAAGCGGTAACACGAACGCCGAGCACGGACACCGAAGAAGCGGCACCCCCGAGCATGAATCCAGCACTGCAGGCCCTCCCTATGCTCTATCTGATGCACCACCAAGGACGCAACGTACCGCGAAGACGCAGGTAGGCACACATACAACAAGTGCACGCAAACAGCGCACACAGTGCAAGGGCGGAAAAAGCGGACAACCCCCACCCCCGCGTGTACACGACACATCTACCATAGCACCCACATATGACACACAGGCCAAATTGTAACATCTCGTAACACATGTGTACACACCACCTGGGACTAGGAACCAACCACCCCGTCACGGCCCCAAAGCGGCGATGACGCTGCCACACATGCGCACAACGCAGAGGCCAACCGCAGCGCCATGCATGCATCGCACACAGACACAGGGACACAACCAAGCAGCACACACACCAGCCCCACCCCGAACGCACATGACACGTGACAGGCCTGCCACAGACATGTCCCCAACGCCCAATTCACGGACAACACCCAACGTCACACAACCGACGCACACATGTCAGTGAAGTCACGCAACAGCAGGACACACCCCAGTGCAACAAACATGGCGAAGCACACAGCGGCGGCAACACCAACTAGGAGAAGCAGGGCCCTTCGGGAAGAGGAACGCCAGTACCACACTGAAACACCCATACCACCCTGCACATATGAACAAGACATACAAAACGGAACACCAAAGAGCCCGGGGACCGACAACAGGTGGCCCAAGAATAACACTCACACACAAGGCCCAACGCAGAGCGGAAAGGCAGCCTGCCGCCCACACAAGGGAGAGCAGACAGCACTGAATGACCTTCCATTCCAACTCCGAAACCACAGCCCTACGAAAGAAGCCGGTGAATACAGCCATTGTCCAATAAAAGACCAACACAGGCATGCAGAGGAGACCGACCACAGGGCAGATAGCGCATATCACAGAAGAACACAACGGACGGGAAAGAATAAAGAAAACACTCCCCCATGTCGGCCCCATGCAAGTTAATTGGAAGGAGTCACACATCACTGACCTTGAACTGTCTGAGAAGCATGTGGGATGAGGGCCCGTGTCCTCCGCACAAGCCAACAGAACACAAGTCCTGTCTCCCTACGACTACACAGAGCTCACAGCAACCTCGGAGCGTGCACATTGCAGACTGCACACACAGCCGGAGCACGCCACCACAACGCACCGCTGCAAAATGGCAACCGCAACACACCTACCCAACTACGCCGGACAGGTCAAGCTGTACAAAACCAACCTGATACATATATTGGGATGCGAACTCCTGTCCCTGCTGAACGTAAGTTACCGACTGACTTACCGCATCACATTGTTCAGCTGCGTCATACCCGTCTTCTACTGTCGGAGGTGTCCCTACCAGCATCCCGTGGAGATGTGTCTCTCCAACCCGGCATGTCTAAAGGCGGACCTGCTAGCACTATTCCTCCCTCTGGACGCACACGACAGGGCCTGCTCTGCCTATGGGGGCATGGCGTATGTGGCCAACATCGCACCCGCACTGAAATGGGACCACTGTGCCTCCACACGACGGATCATCGAGCACAGCTACATCGAATGTCACCCAGCATGCCCCATCATGGTCCTCCAAGGGACAACTTACGAACAACACCTTGACAGCCACCATCCGCTACATTGGCTGGCAAACATAAACACCACCAATGACATGGAAGCCCTGCTGGACGGCATCGCATACCTGACAACCTGTAAATTCGTCGGACCCCAACGCAGGTTCCCCGATTGACCTATGATGTCCAACCCCGCACCCATGCTTAGCTTCCGCACGGACTGGCCAGTCACCACCACAACAGCCATACCAAACGACCGGCAACAATTACCACACCATCAACGACATCGCCATGACATCGGATATGACCGGGACATGCACACTGTTCCCCATCACATCCAGGAACACCGCATGCATCGTGGGAGGCAGTGGCATGGGGTCTGTGTATCGCACCCACATGGACGGAACTGCACGAACAACCAGGACACGACATGGATCCAGCGCCCATGGACACACACACTGCTCAGTGGACATGAATAGGTCGCCTGGAGTCTGTGGGTGCTGCACCCCTCCCACCCCCGCCCCGGAAATCCCAAACCAGGACCTTTGCACGGACGACAAGTGCAAACAACAACAACACGACCCCAGTGACTGTGACATGTCCAGTAACCACCACATTGCAACAACAAGTGGCACGCCGCTGCATGCACGCAAGCACATGCCCTGATGTCATCTCACATGCACGCGTGCATGAGGAACAACCGCAGCAAACCTGTCACATGGAACTGAGATGGACTGTGCCCATGATGCCAAGCGGTCTGGTAGGCTACTTGTATACCGTCTGTGTCAAAGTCCGCAGCTCCGCAGCTATACGTAAATGTACATTAGCACAGCCTTGGCCAAGCAGATGTAACTCTGAAGCCCACATCCCACATGCAACAGCCAATCACATGTAACCCCACACCCTATCCCATTTGTAATCATGCTCAGTATATCCTCAACATGTATTCCGCTGCCAGTAGTGTCCACTATACTGCATCACAGAGGACAGAAGACTCAATATAATGTTTGAAACCAAAACTGTCTCCGCTGACTCATTTCACAAGTACGAATGAGAGAGGATGAGAGTATGTGAAGTACACGGCAGTCGTGACATGACCATGTAGTCCACTGGTATTGGATGTCAACGCAAATGAGTAGCACTACTGTGGAAGACACACATGTGTCGTGTGAAGTCGTATGGACGCAGTGCTCAGGTGGGTGGGTGCGACGGGTAGATGCACACATGCCAAGTTGGAGCACGCCGTGTTGGGAGGGGTCATGAACAGTACACCACCGCTTCCCTGGGCATTGTGAGAGGACACCTGTCGGGGGAAGTGAACACGTGTGTGCACAGCAGCCGGGCACACGAACAATGCGGAACCAGGCGCACACGTCAGCCCACCCTCCGTGGACTAGCTGGATCCTGTTGTGCGCCCGCCATGCCCCTTGACAAGGCACACACAGCCCCAGTCGACCAGGTGTAACCCCAACATAGTCAATCCGCACAGGCGATACAGGGCACGGGATGGCAGTGGAGCATGGTGTGTGAGAGGTCTCCTCACGCTCCTCCTGGTCATATCACGCAGGCAATAGAACCTCAACGTGTAGCATGGCACAAGTCAAATGGAAGTGTAGGGGGGACGCACCTCAGCACGAGCAGCACTGACGTCACGGGAGGTGGCTCGCACCATCCCATCCATTGCCCATTATACCAACCACGCCACATGCCATTGCGACTAAGTGCAAGCGCATGCGCCACCACCCCCGAGCCCTCCCCAGAGAGGCCAAAGAGTGAATGTGTGGGCCATCAGTCACAGACGGACGCGGCCTGGCCGCAAGGGCAGCCACTGCCACTGGGTGTCGCAGGTGGCGGATCCGGAAGGCGAAGACTGTGATGCATAGTCCATGCAGGCCGGGTCTCCATTTGGGGCACCACGCAGGTGGACGGCGTCCCGCCACACATCATACCCTGAGACAGCCCACTCGTGCAACTGGACCCACACATACACTCCTTGCCCTCTCTGGTGCGAGCTTGGGTCTGCCTGTGCAAGCGCTAGCCTCGCAGGTGCACATGCATATTGGGGGAGCGAGGGGAGGACATGAGGGCTGGGGCGAAGATGACTGTATCACTGTCAGTGAGTACAAGGGATGACCCAGATGTGGAAAGGAAGAGACGTGTCCCGTGTGTACTGCAACTAGTCGCCAATCCAACTACCCCCCATGTCCGGAATGTAAGCCCGCACCTAGGCCCGCCCATCCGCCACATCGAATATACCACCAGCACAACAACCTTCCCATTCGAAACACTGACTGGGGGTGGCGACCAGTGAACAAACATGTGTAGCCTACCCACGCGTACATGTGGGCCCTCCATGATCCATGTCACCTGCGGCAAAGTCATGACATGCGCAATGAGGGAAGTGAGGTGAGCTGTCCGCCCCACGCACAGAAGGTGCATCAGCTCCACAGACCCAGCAGCGAGTCCAGCAGGGGTCACATATGCAGGGGCAGCTGTGCCTGGTGTGAAGGCACATGCACATGGACAGCACATCGACCAATGTGTAGTCTGCCCACATCTACAGTCCATCATCATGCGGACATAGGAATTGTACACAGGGCAACACATCTTAGTGGGTGCACCCACCGTGACCAACAATGCGCAATCATCGACGTACCCGCCCTGTGCATGGCCCCCCACCCAACGGAGGCACATCCAGTGCCACCATCCCACACACACAAGCCTTCCACGGAACATGCTGTGTCCAATGGTCAGTACAGAGTCAGCGCCCATCTGGTGGATCCTGAACAGGAGACACATGCACACACATGATAGCTCCCACTATGTACGTCTGCCACCTGGCACGTGCAATGTAACCTCTCACCTGTGACGTGTGACTGCAAGCACACAGCCGTCTTGGCATGGGGCTGTCAATGTGGACACCTGTCAATGTTTCGGGAGGTGTGATCCGTACAGTGCTGTACATAGGGTGCAGTGCTGACACCTACTACTGTCTCATATCCCCTCGTGCCACAGGTCCCACTTGTTTTGGCCGCTCAGCCTGTGCCCACATCGTCGTTGTCGTGTGCCATACTCATCCAGCCTCGGAAGCAGTGCCATGCTCAGCAGACATTCATGTTGCCGTGGCGTTGCCGCTTGACGAATATGCAGTCAGTCCCCATCAGCACGCCCCGCAAGTCATTGGGGCCTAGATCCCCATGTGCATGACCATGGCAGTGGTTTGCATCACTAGCCATTGCCATTGGTGGGAGACCTGTGTAAGTGTATTGTGGCCGTGCCGTCCCTGCTTGACAGCTGGGCTGTGACTCATGTGCTTGCTCAGTCATGTCAGTGATGTGAATGCGAAATTGCCATGTGTTGTGTTGCTCTGACATGTGTCCACTGCCATCTTCCCTAGGCGGAGACCGAACATTGACCGCCCATACCAATTGCTGGCGGACATGGAGGATACTGAGGTCATAAGGAAGTTTCGGCTGGACAGGCCAACCCTGCATCGACTGTGTGCCATGTTGGAACCCCATCTCCGTCCCCACAGGGTGTATCCGACAGCATTCACCCCCACGGCTAAGGTGATGGCCGCCATGCATTTCTTCGCCACTGGGTCATTCCAGCACACAGTGGGCAGTGGAGGAGGGATGTCCCAGCCCATGTTCAGCAAGGTGCTCAGGGATGTACTGGCAGACATGATGCTGTACCGAAACAGGTACATCAGATTCCCCAGGGCTCGTGAATTGGCGGCAGTGAAGGGTGCATTCTATGCCCTTGGCAGGATCCCACACGTCGTTGGTGCCATTGATTGCACACATGTTGGCCTTGTTCCACCACAGGCCACTGAGCACCTGTACCGCAACAGGAAGCACACGCACTCCCTGAATGTGCAAGTGGTGTGCCTTGCGGACATGGTGATAACCCACGTGTGTGCAAAGTTCCCAGGCTCGGCCCATGACGCACACGTAATGCGCAACAGCATCTTGCCACGACTGATGTCCAATCTGCAACAGGATCGTGGCTGTATTGTCGGTGAGTATGTGG
Organism: Calotriton arnoldi; assembly: GCA_963921515.1. NCBI lineage: Eukaryota > Metazoa > Chordata > Amphibia > Caudata > Salamandridae > Calotriton > Calotriton arnoldi. The sequence goes on along the minus strand of CAWUFW010004904.1, from coordinate 347,070 downwards.
AGTGGTGTAGCGTGCTGGTTGTGCGATGCTGTCCCCTGTCCAGTTGGAATAGCAACGGTTCTCTGTGTCCCTCACACCCAGGTGACTCTGCGTACCCGAATGGGGCATGGCTGCTCAGTCCATTGAGGAATCCTCGCACCCCAGCAGACGATCGCTACAATGAGGCACATGGGAGGACCAGACGTGTGGTCGAGCGTACCTTTGGCCTCCTCAAGTCCAGGTTCAGGTGCCTGGACCGCACCGGGGGTGCGCTGGCGTACTCCCCACAGAAGGTGTGCCAGATAGTGGTGGCGTGCTGCATGCTGCACAATCTGGCCATTCGGAAGCAGATCCCCCTCATTGTGGATGACGGAGATCAACCAGGGCCCCAGCCCGCAGACCAGGACAGCTCGAGTGAGGAGGACAGCGGAGAGGAGGAAGCTGGGAATGTGCGCCAGCAGCTCATCGCCCGCTACTTCACTTAACGGTGAGTGTCCATGTACGACGGCTGATGTGTCTGTATTTGTGCAGGTGTGTGTGTGCTGTGTCAGGGTGGCCTTTTGTTCACTGCGTGCTGTGTGTCAACGCTCCATGCCCAGGTTAGTATGCCACTGATGGTGGCTGTGGCATTGTGCCCTATTGCTCTGTGCGATGTGTGTACATTGCTTGTAGTTGTTGACATGTACTGTGTGATGGGTGTGTGACACACTCATTGAATGTGCTCCTGTTCTGTCTCCCACCCCTAGGTCCCTACAGGCCCTCCGGTTCCATTGCCATGCCACGCATCAGGTGCCGTTCCGCTCAAGGTGGCCGTTGTATTCCGTACAATTAAAACACAGGGCACAGACAGCAGTTTGTGGAAGAGGTGCATTTATTTCAAACTGTGACATGTGATTGTGTGTAAGGTGATGACAAAAGTGGTGCGTGCAGTGACAATGAGCTGTCGGTCATGGCTGCGTGATGCTCAGGGTGTACCCACTGGTTCTATGTCCATAGTCCAACACACACATGCCATCCAGATGGCTGTGTGGAGTGGGATCGTAGTCCAAGTCAATGCAGTGGGTGGTCAAGGAAGGCTGGCTGGCTGCCTCACTTGCATCTGGAGCGTGCGAAGTCCTCCCGGGAGATCTGTTTCCACTTCGGACGGCCCCTTCCACGTTTGCGAGGGGGTGCCTGCTTGCGACCTGCTGGTGGTTGAGGTGTGCTCACTGGCTGTGGACGCAGGGGAACTGGACACTGCTGCTCGACCCTGCACCCCGGCAGGTGGTGGCGGAGGGGAGCTGCTGTCCCTGGCTGTGACCTCACCGCCACCACCAGCTGGCCCATGAGGTCCACGAGTTGGCCCATACGGGCGTCCATGGACCTCAGCACCCCCAGCACCTCACGCGTGTCTGTAGCTGACCTGGCCCATTGTCCTTGGGCCTCTTCATAGGCCCCAAGGACTCTGGCCATTTGAGGCAGGGCATGGCTCCCAGGGGAGGCTGGCGTTTCCCTGACCCTGCTCCTCCTACCAGTCCTGCTGCCACCGGCCTGCCCACTAGCCACATTGCTCACCACGGTCCTCACCCTGGCTCCCAGGGTGGATCCAGTCGTCCGGGCCACCACCTGCGCTGGGGCTGGGGCCAGCGAAGACGTGGTGGCGGTTGCGGCAGTGGTAGTGGCCGCAATGACCGTGGGTGTGGCCGCAATGACCGTGGGTGTGGCCGCAATGACCGTGGGTGTGGCCGCAACGACAGTGGCAGCAGGGGGCTGGGAATGTTCAGCAGCCCTGGATGATGGGTTGGTGGGTAGGAGGGGTCCTGGGGAGCGGCTGGGCCCTGCCACACTAGATGGGCCTGCTTGGTGGTCCGTGTCCGAAGAGGAGGACAGATCCTCCACATCCGTGTGTCCTCGTTGGGGGCTTGTAGGCTGGCTGTGCTGGCTGCTGTCTCCATCCCCAGCATCCAGCAGTTCGTCACCTGTGGAGAGAATGAGATTTGTTATTGTGTTGCACCTGGCGAAGTCTGTATTGGTTGTCTGACATTCTCCGTTCGTGCACTCTCGTGCACGTGTGTCCCGGAGGCAGGTGTGTGGCTGTACAATCTGTTGTTGTGTGTGCTTGGCAATGGGACTGTGTGCTGTGCACATGTGGCATGGGACGGATTGGCTATGCCGATGGGTGTGTTGCTGTGCTCCTACTTATTGTGACTCTGGTGTATGCGGGCTCCAGGCCCATCCTGGGTCTGGTTTGTACTTTGCTTTTGGGGTGCATATGGAACGCTTAGGAACGCATTTGGCAACATGGGGGTCATGCCCCAGGAACGCATTTGGGATGGAATATGCTTTTGGGGTGCAAATGGAACGCTTAGGAACGCATATGGCAACATGGGGGTCATGCCCCAGAAACGCATTTGGGATGGAATATGCTTTTGGGGTGCAAATGGAATGCTTAGGAACGCATATGGCAACATGGGGGTCATGCCCCAGAAACGCATTTGGGATGGAATATGCTTTTGGGCTACATGCTGTGAGCCATGGGTGCCGAACGTGACATGTGTTGTGGCAGCATGACAGTGCATGGTCTGAGGTGTGTGCATGCCTGACATACCCTGCATATTTGCTGTCTGTTGTGATTACTGGACATGGCATTGGACGCATCGTTATGAGTGTGTGATGGTTGTGTGCCACCCGACGTATTGCAGTTGTCCCATCTCCTTGGTGTGCGTGCTGCCCTGTGCCATGTGCATCACTGCAGTGCTCGGGGGGGTGTGGCCCATGTTGTGTGTTGTTGCTCACAGTGTGGCGTGCGCTTCATTGACTTCTGGCACATGGTTGGTCATGGGCATGTATCTTAGCGTGACTGCTGTATGTGTGGCAGCTGTGCGGATGACATGCCTTTCATGAGACTGGGGCTGACGGATGGGATGGATGGTATGTTGTATGTGCATGGTGTGTCTGTGTGTTTGATGGGTTCAGTGGTGTTCGTGTGCATTTATGTTGTTCCGCTCTGTTGCGTCTAGTGTTGTTTGTCTTACATAGGCGTAGTTGTGGGGTGTGTGGTTGACAGGCAGTAGGGGCTACATGGACAGGACTTCAATGGTGTTTCGGTTGTGTGTGATGGGTTGCACAGTGGCTGCCATGTGGTACTATATTCAGTGTGGCTTGTGCATGCAGACGTGGCTCCTTGGGTGTTGCTGTGTCTGTGATGGGTCATGTGGGGTGTGAGTCTGTGGTTCATATCCGTGTGCACATTGTTCACTTGTTCGTGACAGTGGGCGGTGCTGCGTGTTCGTCTGCTACGTAACATGTCCCATGTGTTGGTCGTGTTACGGTCCTCATGCCTCCAGTGATCCAGCCCTGTCCAGTTTCCCACCTGCAGGTTGTTCGTGCGTGCACTGTACTGGATGCCACATGGTTCTAAGCGGGGGTGCTCCATGTTGCAGGTCTGTGGGGGTGGGGGCGGTGTTGTGGGTCGTGGTGATGGCTGGACACCCACTGACACCGATTGTTGTGGACCGTGATGTCTACCTTTCGGCTGTCGGTGTGCACTGCGGTGGCTGACACGTGGGTGTGGGGTGTGGGGGATGCTCCTCCTTGCTGTGCTGTGGGACTAGGGGCCTGGTGTGTGTTGTACTTGAGCTGTCCACCCTCCCACCCACTGCACTTTGTGTTCCTGCCACTTACCTGTTACTTGTCGGTTAGTGCAGTTATGGCGGACACATGGGTGTGGTGGGTGCTCGTTGTGGCGCTTCTGGCATACTTGGGGACCTGTTGGTGGTTACGTGGCTGGCTGAGTGTACACATGCCCCCACGTATCTTACAGTTGTTAGGTTTGGGCTGTGTGTGGTGGTGTCTGTTGCATGTGTGTGTGATGTGTTGTGTATTGTGTGCTGGACATGGGGGTGTTTGTCCCTGGGAGCTGTGGCATGGTGGTAGTGCATGTGAGTACATAGCGGTGTGCTGGTATACATTAGTTTGTACTTACCAGCCTCCACTCCCCTGCTAATCCGGCGAGGATCTCCGGATGTATAATGACTCGCACCTTCTCCTCCCACGCTTTGAAGGTCTTGAAGAGCGCGGGATTCCCTCCACCAGTGACGGCAGCCAGCTCTCTGTTCTTGCTCTCCTTCTTCTTGACCAGGCTCTTGACGTCATTCCACCGTTTGTTGATTTCAACTCTGTTCCTGGGCAGGGTCCCGACTACATTGACCTGGTCTACGATCCGGTTCCACATTCTGATTCTGGTGGCTAGTGGTGTGTGCTGGACCAGGTTCCCATAGATTTGTGGGTGCACCTTGATAATCTCGTCGACCATGACCGTCAGCTCAATGGGCGTGAACTTGGGCATTCTTTGTGGTGCCATGGTGTTTGTGGTGCTGGTGCGGTGTGTGTTGTGTAATGTGCAGGGGGTTTGTGGTGCCGGTGTTTGGTGGTGGTGGTGGTGGTGGTGGTTGTGATGTGTGCGTTTCTGTGGTGTGCTGCTGTCCTTGCTGTGTCACTGTGTCCTCTCCTCTCCTCTCTAGTTTGCAATGTTGCAAGGGGATGTGGTCTGTGGGAGTGCTGCTTTTGTACTTACCTATGTGGGTGTGTCCTCATGGTCTGTTGTTTTCAGGTGTGTTGTGTCTGGTGTTCTGGCCTTTGTATTTTTTGTTTGTCCAGGGGGTGTTTTCGGGATGTGTACTGTGCTTGTGTATTTGTGCGTGCCTTGCTGTGTGGACTTGTTGGCCATGTTGTGTGCGATTGTTTTTGTCAGCGGATGGTTTCTGTGCAGGGACGTGGGCGCCATGGCTTCTGCCGTGTCAATTCTCATCGGCGTTGTTTGCGCTGGCGGGCGGTATATTTGTGGTTTACCCGCGCTCATGGCGGTGCGATCGTAATTTCACGTGCGGTGTGTCGGCCGTGAGGGCGGGCGGTTTTGTGTTGTCGTGCGTGTTTCCGTCCGTGGCGGGCGGTTTGACTCCGACTCGGACGAGGGCGGGCGGTATCTTGTGTGGTTTTCCGCCGATGGCGGTTTTCGGTTTGTGTATTCGTAATGGCGTGGTCGGTGTTCAGACGGTGTGTGCGGGCGGATTTTTGCCGCTTTCATGCCTGGCGGATTTTTCACGCCCGGTATCGTAATGGGCCTTATAGTTTGCTAAAATATCGACTTTTTTTAAATCTCTTAAAAGGAATGTAAACTTAATGAAATTATAACTATAATTAAGTAAAACATACTTAAAAATACTTAAATAACCTTAAAATTAATAAATAATAAATGTAAGTTAAAAAAAAGAAACATGCATTTTTATTTTTTATTACATATATATTAACTTAATAATATTAAAAAATAATCAATGTTTTTAATTATTAAATGTTAAAAACATAATTTTAAATATAATTACATATATATCTAAATAAACCTATAATATAAATATAAAAATAAATTATATATAATAAGTTAAAACATTAAAATTAATTTTAAAAAAAATAATATTTTACACTACATTAAATATAACAATACTAAAAAAATTGCATAGCGTAAAAGATAAAATTTCTATTTCCACTCCAACAAATGGTACAGTAGGGAAAATGTTGGATAGCGGGTAAATAAAAATTACTATTCCCACTCCGGGGAGTGCAACAGTAGGGAAAGCGTTGGATAGCGGGTGGGTAAAAATTACTATTCCCACTCCAGTGAGTGTAACAGTAGGGAAAGCGTTGGATAGCGGGAGGGTAAAAATTACTATTCCCACTCCAGTGAGTGCAACAGTAGGGAAAGCATTGGATAGCAGGAGGGTAAAAATTACTATTCCCACTCCAGTGAGTGCAACAGTAGGGAAAGCGTTGGATAGCGGGAGGGGAAAAATTACTAATCCCACTCCAGTGAGTGCAACAGTAGGGAAAGCGTTGGATAGCGGGAGGGTAAAAATTACTATTCCCACTCCAGGGAGTGCAACAGTAGGGAAAGCGTTGGATAGCGGGTGGGTAAAAATTACTATTCCCACTCCAGTGAGTGCAACAGTAGGGAAAGCGTAGGATAGCGGAAGGGTAAAAATTACTATTCCCACTCCAGTGAGTGCAACTGTAAGGAAAGTGTTGGATAGCGTAGGGGAATAATTTAATATACCCACTCCTGCAATATAATTAACATTAATTAACAATTAATAATTTTGTAAAAATTAATTTACCTCCCACCATTTCCCCTATAAATATCACCTACAATATTGTAACATATTAATAAATTAACATAATTAATTAACAATTAATTAATTAATAAATTAGAATTAACAATATAATGAAGTAACATATTTACAAATTAATTGTTAATAATTAATATCTAATTAATTAAACAAATTACACAATTAACATAATTACCAATTAATTATTATTAATCAATTTATAATTAATAATAAATTAATTAACTTAATTAACACTATAAATTATTAAATATTAAATTATTAAGTAATAAAATAATAAATTAATTTATTTCAATTAAATTACTTCCCACCCTATTCCCCTATAAATCCACAACCCGCTACAGAATTAAATTACGCAGAAATTTTTTAACATATAATTAATTAATTCTAAATAATGCTAAAAATATATATTATAATTAAATTACTTCCCACCCTATTCCCCTATAAACCCACAACCCGCTACGGAATTAAATTACACAAAAATTAATTAACATAAAATTCATTACTTTTACAAAATTCAAACATACATTACAAAAATAATACATACTTTTAACACATATACTAACACTTAAAACACTAAAAAGAAAATCGATATTACTGACTTCGATATTGTGGAACTCGATATTTCTTACCTGCATTTCGATATTCTGCACCACTATATTTTTGCAATTCGATATTCTGTCCATTCTATATTAAAAATTCGATATTCTGTCCAGTCGATATATTTTTTTCGATATTGTGACTAGTTACCCTGGTAAACCAAGCTGCTTAACACTCCTTCAAGACTTAGGGGCCGATTCTGATGCGGGTTGGAAAAGCTTCCCGACCGAATCGGTTGGGAAATGGTGTCCGACCCACTCGGATCGGGAAAGTCCAACCGGCGGAGTAGGATGCATCCGGATGCTTCCAGATACGATTTGGTTGAACTCCCATTGACTTCAATGGGAACATTTGTTCCTAACCGCATCAGAATTGGGCCCTCGGTCGGGAAGACACGTTCCCGATCCGATTTGGAAGGAGCAAATGCCGTTAGGAGGCCTTCCTAACCGCATCAGAATCAGGCCCTCGGTCGGGAAGCTTTTCCAACCCGCATCAGAATCGGGCCCTTTGCCTGAAGGCTGCTCTCCATAGCTACCACTAGGATAGCTTTCAATAAAGGTTGTCTTTAAACCTACCATCAATAAGGGTCGTTTGGACTGGTGCAAGGTGCCCACTATAACTAGTGGACAGCATATGCCAGGCCAACTTCTCACAATAATCAAATGCATATTTAAAAAATTCACATAATGCAATGTTTAATAAAAGTGATTGTCACAAAATATAACCAATAAAGCAATTAAATAAAAAAATATTAAACATCTCTTTTAGTTTAAAAAAAAAATGTGGGCCAAAACTTGCAGCCATAGTGAACCAACCACAAGGTCCCTGCACTCCAGCTGAGGACCCTGCAGCTCCAGCTCTGAATGCTTTAAACAAATATGGTAAGCTCTCCTGGGGTCATGAATTCAATGACCTAAGAGGCTTGCAGTTTTTTTCTTTTAATTTTGCTGGGAGGCTGCTTTGCTCCCTGCAGCCTCCCATGACACTTTTCAAAATTGCTGGCGGTGCCCAACAACCCTCTTTAGGGACACCACGACAACTAAAACATTTAAGACCCAAGCTCCTGCAAGGCGTTATGGGGCACTCTGGGGAGGATCAGTAAATATTTTATGAGCGGCCTTGCTGCTTCAAGAGTGAAGCAGAAAGGCCACTTGAAATTGTAACTGTTTTCTTTTTAATGCCCCAGTTCCACCCACAGAAAACTTTTTTTTTCTTGGCAGGGCTGAGATCCCACTCCTGCTTTGCAGTTGTGCTGTTTTTTTAAATTTGGAAGTGCTGGGACAGACTCTCGCGCTATCTCCTTTTTTTTTTAAACATGGGTGCCCCAGTCACACCCGGGGCACCCACAACTTTTACCAAGTTGGGGGCCACAGGGGGAGGTGGGGATAGGCCCATGGCCCCTATAGTCCTTTCGGCATCCCTGCCAGTACCATTCTTGATGTCCTGGTGGAAGCCAGCTTCTCTTATTTGCTCCCCGGCAGGAGCAACTATTCTTTCTGCTCCTGTCGGCAGAGCGAACCTCTGTTCCCTGCCCACCTGAGCACTGGCAGGGAGAAATATCCCTGCTCCTGTGCTTTGGTGGGCAGGGAGCTAACAGTGTCCCAGGGACTGGGGTCCCAAGGACACTGTTTTGGGAGAGCCCCCAGGATGGGGACCCCAGGGACAAACTCAGCTATATTACAGAGTGGTGGTAGCCACTCTCTAGTTACAGTTAGGATTGCGAGAGATAGGAATTCCGCAGATTTTTGACTGGTTATAACTTTACCACTGTTTGACGAATCTCAACGAAACTTTGCAGACCTTATCCTTTTCCTACATTACCTGATGATGCAAAGTTTTGTGCGATTAGTTAAGAGGGTGCAAAGAAAAAGGGGAATCCCAAAACATGTTTTTCCACCAATGCATTTTCCATAGACTTTTTACACAGACTTAGCTGCAAAACAGCTGAACTGATATTCATGAAATTTGCCAATAAGACAGATTATGGTGTGGAAAGGATCCTTTTGGTATTTCATGAAAATTGGTTAAGTAATTTTGTGTAAAAAAGGACAAAAACTTAGTGATATGTTGGGTCATGATAGGCCGCGGTAATTTTGCAGTATACCGCAGTACATGGCGATGACAAAACACAATATTATTGGCTGATGACAGCCCTTAAAAAAGTTAAAAGGCAGCCATATTTGGGTCTCATTACCATGGCAGCATCGACCACCATAGTTTCGGGCACGGGACCGTCCGACAAGGAGCTGGCGGTCCCGATAGCCCAATTATGATGCAACCACCATGGAGGCATTCATAATATGCTGTTTATCATTGCGGCTTGAGCAGTGGCCCAGGAACAGAGCCGCTGCACAAGCCGCAATGGTAAAGAGCATTTTTAAAACATCCATGCACCATGTGCCAGGCACCATATGTTAGCAGAGGCCTACGGGGGACGGAGGCCCTGCTAGGGGCCCCAAAGTCCCTTTCCAACAGCCTTTTCAAGGCGGTCGGACTGCCCTGGAAAAGCTGTCGGAGAGGGACACCGTAATCCCTACAGCGGTGCCTGCGCATGCATTGCCTTCATTGTAGGGATTTCGATCCGTCTGATGCGCCAACGGGCTCTTTGAGCCTGTCGGAAGCATAGGTCGGTCATTCTGATCACATCATAATGTGGCGGTCGGGCGCTATGCTGGTTGTCGGTGGGACTACCACGACAGCCTGTTGGTGGCAGTCCCACCGACATCATAATCAGGCCCTTTGTGTGTTTTCTGTCTTTTATACTAAAATTTATATTAGGACTACTTTTTTCATGTCTATGAAGACATGAGGGACTTTAAGAAACCGAGTAGACGTAAGGAAAATTATTTATTGTGATGTATAATTTTTTTTTTAAATTTATGATATACCATGGTACTACTTAGAAAGTACTGCGGAACTATTCAAATGTTTTAAAAAAATGTTCAAAAAAAGTTATGCCACTGCACTGTACACCCCTCCACTGTAGGTCAGTGCACTCTACTCTGCACCACTGTAAACCACTGCTCTGTTTTCTGCTGTAATCAGCACCACTGCACCCTACTGTACGCTACTGCACTCTATCACATTGTATTATGTGCCACTGCACGCTGCGCCACTCTACCCTGCACCACTCTACTCTACGCCACTGTACTCTACACCACTGTAGTCTAAACAACTGCACTCTACACCACTGACCTCTACTCTGCCCCACTTTATGCCATAGCACTCAATGCCACCCTATACTCCTCTCTGCATCACTCTAAGCCACATCGCTCTATGCCACTCTACTCTACTCTGTATTGCACCCTCCATTACTGTACTCTACTCTGCACCACTCTACACTACGCAACTGCACTCTACGCTACTACACTGTCGCCACTCTACTATACGTCACTGCTCTCTATGCCAATGTACTGTGTGCCACTGCACTCTGCGCCACTCTACTCTGCACCACTCTACTCTGCACCACTCTACTCTATACCACTGCACTCAATGCCACTACACTCTGCACTGCACCACTCTACGCCTTTGCACTCTACGCCACTCTACTCTACTCTACAAAGAACTCCGGTACTATTTAAAAAAGTTATGCCACTGCAATGTACTCCACTGCACAGTGTGTCACTGCTCTCTACTCTGCACCACTGTATGCCACTCCACTGTATGTCACTTTACTCAGTGCCACTGCACTCTACTGTACACCACTGCACTCAACACCACTGTACTATGCACCACTATACTATGCACCATGCTACTCTGTACAACTCTACTCTGCACCCCTCTACTCTATCCCACTGTAATCTGTGCCCCTGTAGTCTACATAACTTGACTCTATGCCACTGCACTTTACACCACTGCACTCTACTCTAAACCACTTTGTCATTGCACTCTATACCACTCTGCTCTCCTCTGCATCACTCTACTCTATGCAACTGCACTCTACTCTACTACACTGTACACCACCCTACTGTATGCCACTGCACTGTACGCCACTGCACTCTGTGCCATTCTACTCTGCACCACTGCACTCCATGCCACTGCACTCTACTCTGCAACACTCTACGCCATTACACTCAACACAACTCTACTTTACTCTGCACCACTCTATGCCACTGCACTCTACGCCATTCAACTGTACTCTACTGTACCCTACTGTACCACCACTGTACTGTACTGTGCACCACTCTACTCTATGCCACTGCCCTGTATGTTACTGCACTATATTCTGCACCACTCTACTCTATGCCATGGCACTCTACACCACTGCACTCTATGCCACTGCACTTAACTCTGCACCACTGCACTCTATGCCACTGTACGCCACTCTACTCTACTCTGCACCACTGTACTCTAGGTCACTGCACTCTAATCTGCACCACTGTACTCTACACAACTGTACTCTATGTCACCCCACTCTAATCCACACACTCCCACTTTATACCACTCTAGCACACTCCACTCCACACATTACCACTTTACTAAATGCCACTCTACTATATGCCACTCTACTCTACCGCGCTTCACTCTTCCCGACTTCACTCTACACTACTCTACACCACTTGACGCTACGTCACTCTACTTTACTTCGCTCTACTCTACACCACTCTGCTCTATGCCACTACAAAACACTGTACTGCATGGCACTCTATGCCACTCTATGCCACTCTAGTCTACTCTGCTCCACTACACTGTAGGCCACTTCACTCTACACCACAGCACTCTATGCCACTCTACTCTAGTCTGCACCACTCTACTCTATGCCTCTCTACCGTATGCAATGACACTCTACATAGTTCCACTCTATACCACTCTGCAATACTCCACTCCACAGAATGCTACTCTACTTTATGCCACTCTACGCCGCTCTACTGTCCTCCATCTTACTCTATGCCACTCTACTTTACACCACTCTGCTCTATGCCACGCTACTCCACTCTATGCTATTCCACAATGCTCTATGCTACTACACTGTACGCCACTGCACTGTATACCACTGCACTGTACTCTACTCTGTACCACTCTATGCCACTGCACTTTATGCCACTCTCTCTGTTCTGCACCACTCTATGCCATTTCACTCTCACGCCACTCCACTCTACTCTGCACCACTCTACTCTATGCAACTGCACTCTACACCACTGTACTCTGCACTTCTCTACTCTATGCCACTGCACTCTACTCTGCACCACCCAGTGACACTGCACTCTACACCACTCGACTCTACTCTGCACCACTCTATTCTACACCACTGCACTGTATGATACTGTACTCTACTCTGCACCACTCTACTCCATGCACTGCACTTTACACCACTGCACTCTGCTCTGTACCACTGTACTCTGCACTACTCTGCTGTACTCTGCACCACTGCACTCTATGCCACTGTACTCTAGTCTGCACCACTCCTCTCTATGACACACCACTCCACTCCACACACTTCCACTGCACGCCACTCTACCATGCTCCACTCTACACATTACCACTCTACTCTATGCTGCTCTACTCTCTGCCTCTCTCCTCTACGCCACTCTACTCTACGCCACTCCAAGCCACTCTACTCCACTCCTTTGTACAACACTATACTCCACTTTACTCTGCACTCTACACTACTACACTTTATGCCACTGTCCTCTACTCTGCTCCACTCTACACCACTGCACTCTATGCCACTCTACTGTATCCCACTGTACTCTACACCACTCAAAGCCTTTGTACTCCACTCCATTCTATGCCACTGTACTCCACTCACCTCTACTCCACTCTACTGTATACCATGCCACTCCACTCTACTCCATGATAAATTATTGAGAACCTACCGCGGCACTATTAAAATGTAAAAACAAAATATATATATATATATATATATATGTAATTATTCATACCAAAAAAAACAACATTATATCATTAAAAAACTATTTCCCCCAAAAAACATATAAATACAATGAAAAAAAAACAAAGGTTGAATGGAAGTTATGGTTAGGAAAACGTAATTATTTATTTGTACCCAAAACCAACTTAAGCTACACAAACATTAGAAATTTTAACATTATAGTTATAACTTTAAGTTTTAATTTGGGCACCACCCAAAACTTAATCTAACTCGTGCACTTCTGAATTCAGTATTGTCAACTCGCTACCCAGACTAAATAAACTATATTTATTTATTTATAAAGTTTTATATAGCGCGAACATGACCACCGAGGGTATCAGAGCGCTTTACAGATTATGCAGCAAGGAGGGTATAGGTAAACATACAGAGTCAACAAAGCGAAAAGTACAGCATTTAAAAAAATGTCCAGCAATCACGCCAGCTATAACTTGCCCCTCTACCATGTGCAGCATATACGCTTTCATATAACATCCCTTATGCCACGTTAAATTATAGAATTTATAGCAACCTTAATAAAAACTCAAATGACATCATTTCTGAGAACACTATATATGGTAGAGGGGCGAGTTGTCGTTTATGTGTGGCATATATATTGTGTCTGGCCAGCAGGCTGCCAACGAAGTCAAGACAAGGTAAGAAGCTAGTTACTCCCCAGTGAGTGGTCAGTGACCGGAGGGATCAGGTGACGCCCGCCTCTGACAATCTTAACTCCACAGAGGAAAGGCTCTGAAAAATGACAAGAAACGAAACATGTGTCAGGAGAGATGCACCATGAAAGAGCAAACAACTGACATGTGAGTGAACTCAATCGCAGTTGCCATGATGCACTGTGGCAGAACTGGTGCTATAGGTGAGAACTACACCATGTGAGAAGTGGCGTAAGAAAACTAGAGCCCCCCTGCAACGTACAGAACCCCCCCATGCTCCGGACCTAGGAGGTCATTACGATGGCGGGCGGAGAAAGTCCGCCCGCCACCGCAGTGGAATGCGTGACCGTCCACAAGGGGTGCGGCGGTCCCACACCTGATATTACGATGCCACCGTGGCGGTGGGAAGCCCTATTCACATCATTGTGGCGGGCGGTGCTCACCGCACCGCCCGCCACAATGCTGTGAATGTACGTCGTGCATTTGCATGCACAACGTGACAGGCACCGCGCGGTGCCTGCCACCTTGTGCATACAAATGCAGGGGGGTACCACAGGTACCCCCCATGTGCATCCCCCACCCCCCCAACATCCTGGGGGCCCACAACGGGCCCCCAAATGCAAAGGCCGTATGCCTTTCCATGGCGGCAACGCCGCCATGGAAAGGCTGATCTCTGCTGGCATCATAATATGGATGGCGGTGTCTTGGAGACACCGCCACCATATTATCCCTGTTTTCCGCCGGTCGACGACTCGACCGGCGGAAAAGCGGCGGACGGTCTTTCCGTCCGCCGCGGACCCCCCAGCCATCATAATATGGCGGGGGTCTTTGCTTTACGGATGGCGGGCGGATCGCCCCCGCCGGGCTGGCGGTGACTACCGCCGGCCCGGCGGGGGCAATCCGCCCGCCATCGTAATGACCCCCCTAGTTTGTAGATAGGAGGCCATGGACCTGTCAGTGCGGAGGGGACCTCCGGAGCTCGGGGGCCTCCCTCACACAGCGGGGGCTGCGGGGCTTTTGTTACGGCGCTGAATGTGAGATGTTTGGTTCACTGCTTACGCCTCAAGGCTGTAAAAACGCTTTTTACAACTTGTAAACTGCTCATGCCGTTTAACAGCTGCATTGGACTCACAGCTGGTTATTCTCCACCGCATACCCTCTGCTTAGTCATGCTTCCCTCTCTAGTCTCAATGCGGTCCTTTTCCGACAGAAAGGGCCATCTTGATACTGTGATCAGATTCCTCTTCAACAAAGCGAAAATCAATTGACATAAAGTTAAGAAGAAAACGAATTTCTGCTACTAGAAACTGGTACAAGGCATTACACCATCTAAACAAAAAAGGTCAAACAAGACGGTTTTAGATAACCACCCCCTTAGAAGACCAGCTACCCAATGTGCGCCAGGAGTCTTGAAACGAAAATAATCCGTCACGATTCTTGTGTTTAGCAAAATGTAAACAAGTGCGGAGTGCTTTACGAAAGGGAACACCTGGAGCAACAGAGAAGCAGTCTGGCATGTGTTTTTTCAATAGGAAAACCTGTCCTTGCTGGCTTTTCGCTTTCTCTTCTGCCTCTTATTACCGCTCTGTCTTTCTCTCCAATCCTCACCTCCTGGTCTCTGTCTTTCTGCCTGTACTGCGGCGCTGCTGCTTTCTTGTCTCTCCTATGGAGTATGAAGCGCTATGTAACTACAAATGCCAGTCAATTGGAAACAATCTCTTGCCTGTGTTTTCAATCTGGCCCTTTCAAAACTTTTTGGGAAGCTCAGAACAAGCATTACTTTCACACACCATAATACAGGGGCGCAACTAGACCCGAACTTCGGGGGGGGGGGGCTAAGACTCCCAGCCAGGGCTGGCCCTAGCACTGGTCACGCATGGTGCAGCAGTCTTTTTTGGCGCCCCTCCCCCATTTCCTCCTCCATGAATACCCTCACTACCACTCGCCAACAATGCACCTCATCTCTCTATAGCCCCTTTCTGACAAACATTTCATTTTTTATAGGGCTACTCCTAGTTTACTCACACTCAGTTCTGTGATCTGCATGGTACACGTTCTTTGTAGCAGGCACATTAACCCTCTGCACTGTGTGGGTGACAGGAGTGCCCATGTGAGTGCATGGTGAGGGTTGCAACAGTGTGAGTGTAGGGTGAGAGGAGTGACTGCAGGGTGAGTGAGGTAACCATATGAATTTGGGTGTGGATGTAAGTGCAGAGTGGGACGAATGGATGTATAGTTAGTGATGGGCTAGTTTGAGTGAGATTGCAGAGTGAACAGTTAGGGGGACAGGTGAGTAAGTGTCACATGAGTGCAGCAGTGGCGGCTCCTCCGCTAAGGCGGATGAACGTCGCTCCACTACTCTAAAGGAAAAATAAAATGATAATAACGTATCGTTATCATTTTATTTTCCCTATTGAAGTCAGTGGTGGGGCGGGGCAGAGCTGGCCAAAGCAGGGGAGGAGTGGTGTGCACTCCCTAAGTGCGCATGAACTGTTTGGCCGGCCCTCTTGCGCACTTTGCATGTTCCTACCAGGCTGCATTACACAGCCTGGTGAGGAACATGCACAGGCTCCCTGTTACAGTCTGAGTGCTGATCCATGGCGCTCAGACCAATCACAATGCTGTATTGCAGCGTTGTAATTGGCTCAGGGGAGCCTGTGTGTCCAGGTGCTTCCTGCTGCCGGCTGGGACAGGAAGAGGAAGAGGACGGAGGAGAGGCGGCAACCGGCCGGCAGTTAAAGGTAAGTCTTTTTTTTTTTTTATTAGATTCCTCTCCTTCCTGCCCTCCGACCCACCACCCCGTACGGTAGCAGCTGCTACTGGAGTGCTGGGTGAGTAGTGTGCTCGTGTGACTGCAGGGTGAGGTCCAGGTTGAACAGCGCAATTGCATTGTGAGTGCAGAGTGATCACTGTGAGTGCAGAGGGAGCGGTGTGCTCATGTGACCGCAGGGTAAGTGGAGGGAGAACGGTGTGAGTTCATGGCAAGTGGCATAAGTGCAGTGTGGTCACTGTGAGTACAGGGTGAATGGTGTGAGTAAATGGTGATCAGTGTGAGTGCATTATGATCGCTGTGAGTGCAGGGTGAGTGTGAAAATGAAGGGCGAGAATGAGTAGTGAGTTGTCTGAATGCAGGGTGCATTCCCAGACACTTGAAGTAACTCAGCATGTTATTGAGGGCTGGCGTAGGGTTTCAAATATAAGTTAAACTATTGCTATTATGGCATTACTCAGGGTCAGAGCCGGACTGGCCGTAGCGGGCACTGGGTGTTTTCTCGGTGGGCCGGAAGGGTGGGGGCCGGTTTTGGACCGGTGGGGGTCATTTTTGGTACAGGGGGTCGGTTTTGCAGCAGTGCTGCAAAATCAGCCCTCTGTACCAAAAGCTGCTGCAGTGTTTGCCACGCGCACACCCCCTACCCCCTTTAGCAGCCGGTCCGACTCAATTGCCTTGGCCAGTTTTCGTTCCCAGTCCGGCCCTTTTCAGGGATCGAGGGTGGAGGAAATAAATATTGTGCTCATCCTGCAACAAACTTCCAGTCTTGTGATTAGGGTTGCCAGCTCATTATATTGATGTCCCAGGCTGTACAAAAATAAGCAGTCACCTAAAGCCTATTTTCAGCACTTATCTGTTCATACTTGGAACAGCAAATATAAATAGAAAGCATTTTTAATTGTGTTCTGGGGCTTCCTGAATGATCCTTGACTGATAATTAAAGGGAACAAAGACAGAAAAGTCACATTACAAATGAATACATACTATTTTGTTTATACCCCTATCATTGTTAAGACGAGGCCTTTGCAGGCTCTTTAAGCAACAAATGGCTGGTATTTTTCTTTTGGCAACCCTGCTTTATATTCCTTTTCATGAAATGCACTCTCACACTACGGCAGTAAAAGTTAAATACAAATGTAAGGAATAGGCAGAGTGGGGGCTCAGGGGTTACTGAAACCAGAAAAAAACTAAGCCTCCATAACCAGTTTACAAAGGTATGTAAATATGCAAATAGTCTTTAAAGACCTGTGAACAACTCGGGCGTGCCGGAGATAATACTCCAGACACTGCCCAGCTGAGTCCACAGCAGCTCGAGCTGCAGCAGCCCGGGCTGAGACACACGACGGGGGGGGCTAAAGCCCTTTCAGCTCTATGGGCGTTGCGCGCCTGCTAAATATAATGTACCTACATCGTTTCTTATCCTGTTTCATGGTGCTGGTATCAGCAAAGAAACTGGAATGGATGACAAGGCCCCACTCTAAACCTCATTTCAAAGGGGACTATTATTTTGGGAGATAATATTGTACCCGGTAAATACCCATACAGCCAGTTGCGGTATTAAACAGTACAGTCCTGAGGTACAAAAATCTGCAGTCCTACTCCTTGGTTCTGAGATCAAGTTATATTTTATCTGATACTCATTTAGTATGGACCTTGGCTAATAATTACTGGCGTAAACTAGAACTGGTCGTTACCGCCGGCCATAGTGTCCACAGATCACCCTACAGGAATAACTATCAACTGCCCCAATGTCATAAGGGTGCTTTTCAGGTAGCCCTGATTTTTCAGCCAATAGCACTAAGCTTGAAGGAGTTCATAGGCACATTCCTACAATGGAAAAATATTAAACTACAAGTCCCAAAGCTCAAGGCTGAGCCCAATCTGCTACATCAGGAACCTGGGTCAGTACATTATATTACAATAACAAAGGAAGGGTACTTCTATGGATGAAGTTTTTGCCCCAAATTTTGCAATTCTGTTTGTTGACAATCTAAAAACTAGGTACATTTTGAACAGCTCTAACCCTTTTAGGTCTCGGCCTGCACCAGCGCTTGCGCTGGTCTGGCCGAGAGTTTTAGTAAGCGGGTTTTGGAAGTGCAAACACTGGCTTTCGGCTGGCGACCAGCTTGAGTTCACGATGGCGTGCACGCGCAGCTGCCATCTGTTGTTTCCTATCTCTTCCTCATTTCCTCGTCATGGCTCATTAACTCTCTGGACTCTGATGTTTCAATCGCAGCAGCAGCTCAAATGACCAACTGAGGGCCCTGGACTACAGTCACATGAAAAACAACAGCGATTAGCATTGAAATGCAAGCTTTTTAGGTCTCGGCCTTCACCAGCGCTTGCGCTGGTCTGGCCGAGAGTTTTAGTAAGCGGGTTTTGGAAGTGCAAACACTGGCTTTCGGCTGGCGACCAGCTTGAGTTCACGATGGCGTGCACGCGCAGCTGGCATCTGGGTTTCCTATCTCTTCCTCATTTCCTCGTCATAGCTCATTAACTCTCTGGACTCTGATGTTTCAATCGCAGCAGCAGCTCACATTACCAACTGAGGGCCCTGGACTACAGTCACATGAAAAACAACAGCGATTAGCATTGAAATGCAAGCTTTTTTTTGTCTAGTTAGAAATATTGCTTCGGTGGGTTGATTTCACCTTATATCGCTATTTGTTTTATATTGGGAGTCACAGCCTAATTACCAGTATTTTTGTCTCACTGTTTTTTTAAAAAATATTTATTCGCGCAAAGCACAAAGCTATATTTAAGGTTACTTTTTCCGCGTCACTTCTTCACTCTATTTAAACTCCACACCCCCACTCTTATTGTCTCTCTCCTTCTCTCTCTCTCTCCCCTCTCTACTTAATTAACTCTCCCCTCTCTATCTTTTTTAGCCTTTCATTCTCTCTCACCCCTTTATCTGTTTCTCTTTCAAACTCCTTCATTCACTCTCTCACTCCTTCATTCACTCTCTCTCCCCTTCTTTCTCTCTCTCTATCCCGCTCCACTCTTTATTCTATGTACACCCTTTCTCTCTCTTTCTCTCTCACCACCCTCTCTAATTGGGCATTATATCTTCACTCTATCTCTCACTCGGCAACACCACAGCATCACTCAGCGCAACCACAGCATCAATCAGAGCAAGCACAGCATCAATCAGAGCCAGCACAGCATCACTCAGCACCAACACATCACTCAACGCCATCACAGCATCACTCAACGCCATCACAGCATCACTCAACGCCATCACAGCATCACTCAACGCCATCACAGCATCACTCAGTGCAACCACAGCATCACTCAGTGCAACCACAGCATTACTCAGCACAACCACAGCATCACTTAGCGCCACAACAGCATCACTCAGCGCCACCACAGCATTACTCAGCAGCACCACAACATCACTCCGCGCCACCACAGCATCACTCAGCACCACCATAGCTTCACTCAGCGACACCACATCATCACTCAGTGCCAACACTGCATCACTCAGCACCACCACAGGATGACTCAGCACCACCACAGGATGACTCAGCACCACCACAGGATGACTCAGCACCACCACAGGATGACTCAGCACCACCACAGGATGACTCCGCACCACCACAGGATGACTCCGCACCACCACAGGATGACTCATCACCACCACAGCATCGCTCAGCACCACCACAGCATCGGTCAGCACCACCACAGCATCGCTCAGCACCACCACAGCATCGCTCAGTGCCACCACAGCATCACTCAGCGCCGCCACAGTATCACTCAGCGCCAAGACAATATCACTCAGCACCACCACAGCATCACTCAGCGCCAAGACAATATCACTCAGCACCACCACAGCATCACTCAGCACCACAGCATCACTTAGCGCAACCACAGCATCAATCAGAGCCAGCACAGCATCAATCAGAGCCAGCACAGCATCACTCAGCACCAACACAACATCTCTCAACGCCATCACAGCATCACTCAACGCCATCACAGCATCACTCAGTGCAACCACAGCATCACTCAGTGCAACCACAGCATCACTCAGCACAACCACAGCATTACTCAGCACAACCACAGCATCACTTAGCGCCACCACAGCATCACTCAGTGCAACCACAGCATCACTCAGTGCAACCACAGCATCACTCAGTGCAACCACAGCATCACTC
The DNA here is from genome assembly GCA_963921515.1 of Calotriton arnoldi. Taxonomy (NCBI): domain Eukaryota; kingdom Metazoa; phylum Chordata; class Amphibia; order Caudata; family Salamandridae; genus Calotriton; species Calotriton arnoldi. Next base: position 326,875 of record CAWUFW010004904.1, on the reverse strand, counting down.
AGCACAACCACAGCATTACTCAGCGCAACCACAGCATCACTTAGCCCCACAACAGCATCACTCAGCGCCACCACAACATCACTCCGCACCACCACAGCATCACTCAGCACCACCATAGCTTTACTCAGCGACACCACATCATCACTCAGGGCCAACACTGCATCACTCAGCACCACCACAGGATGACTCAGCACCACCACAGGATGACTCAGCACCACCACAGGATGACTCAGCACCACCACAGCATCGCTCAGCACCACCACAGCATCGCTCAGCACCACCACAGCATCGCTCAGCACGACCACAGCATCGCTCAGTGCCACCACAGCATCGCTCAGCGCCACCACAGCATCGCTCAGCGCCACCACAGCATCGCTCAGCGCCACCACAGCATCACTCAGCACCACCACAGCATCGCTCAGCATCACCACAGCATCACTCAGCACCACCACAGCATCGCTCAGCACCACCACAGCATCGCTCAGCGCCACCACAGCATCACTCAGCGCCACCACAGCATTGCTCAGCGCCACCACAGCATCGCTCAGCGCCACCACAGCATCACTCAGCGCCACCACAGCATCACTCAGCACCACCACAACATCACTCAGCGTCACCACAGCATCACTCAGCGCCACTACAGCATTACTCAGCGCTACCACAGCATCACTCAGCGCCACCACAGCATCTCTCAGCGCCACCACAGCATCACTCAGCGCCACCACAGCATCACTCAGGGCCACCACAGCATCACTCAGCACCGCCACAGCATCACTCAGCGCCGCCACAGCATAACTCAGCGCCTCCACAGCATCACTCAGCGCCGCCACAGCATCACTCAGTGCCAAGACAATATCACTCAGCACCACCACAGCATCACTCAGCGCCAAGACAATATCACTCAGCACCACCACAGCATCACTCAGCACCACAGCAGTATCACTCAGCAACACCTGAGTATCATTCAGCATCACCTCAGCATCGTCTCCGCAACAGTCACCACCACCACCACTACCACCTCAGCATCACTCAGCACCACCTCAGCCTGCTCTCGGAATCTGGCATCTGTTGATTCTCCCTAGCGTCTGGCCGCTGCTAGTGTTATAATACAGGTACTAGTTCCCAACCTTCACCCTCCGATTGTTTATGCCCCCTCAAAAAAAAAGCTTTAACAAACAACCATTCCAATAGGCAGAAACAAGTTGCCAGCATTGCAAGAACAAAAGAAAACTGAGGACATTTTTTATTGTAAATACTTTTTTAATATGGTCATTCAGTTTTACATAATGCCTTCTTGGTCATATATAAAGTAACAAAAATGCTTCTGACACTTTTTTATTATAACTTTTCAGCATGCCGCACAGCAGCCACACTTCTCTACAGCACAGCTTGAAGACATTGGCAAAGTCAATAGCTCTGGCTAAACACTTATAAGGCCCCAAAGGCGAGACCTATTGGCTATGCCAATGCTTGTTTCAAAAGAAACGTCTATGAAAAATGTACATAGACAATGTTTTTATGATTTGGTCAGGCAATGAGGCTGAGCTTTAAGATTATGTAACGCAGGTAAATAACGGCCAACCTGATCTTAATTTCTCTTACCACTCGAGTAATGAAAAAAAATGACTATTTAGATGTGACTGAAAATTCAGATAACTGACTCTGTACCACTTTTAACCGAAAACCCACTGAAAGAAACCCGCTACTACAATATTCGAGCTTCCACCCTCTTGGTCTAAGAAATGGTCTCCCATGTGGATAGTTTCCATGCATTCAGTGTAATTGTAAATTTAAAGATGATTTGTTTCAGGGAAGCGAATGTCTTGGCATGTAAGCTTATGGAACTTTACTGTCACAAAAAACTAGCAAGATGTTCAATGAAAAGAGCTTGGTATTCTCACAGGGATGTTCTACTCCAACCTAAATTAAGAACACCTATCAAGAAACTTACCTGTGTGACTAGTTTTTGCCCAGTGAGTAATAAGATATTGAAAAGGATAAAAAACATTGGAATGTACTAACTACTAGTAATCCATTGTTAGAGATACCATTGTTCTCCTTTAAACGGGGACGCAATTTACAAGACCATTTAGTTAGGGTTTACAAACCTAAAGCCAACAACAATACCCTTCAGTCCTTATTGAAACTTCCACCCGTTCAAGGACATAATAAATGTGGCAATGTGTTGCTTGTAATCTAACACCAAGGCGTTTTAACATTAACACATACAACATGATCTAAATTTCTTTTCGAACTGCAATTTCAATAATGTGATCTATTGCATTCGCTGTTCATGTAATTTAATTTACATCGGTCAGACTACCCAAAAGCTAAAAGCTTGCATCTGCCAATGCAAAAGCAGAATTCATTGGAGTGTAACTACTGTACCATTAGTTGAACATTTTATGTTTAAATTTTTTTATGGTTGCCATAGCAGTTTGTTACGAAGCTCTGTATGGGCCGACTCGGCGTCAATATTCAGCCTTGCCGGTTGTAATGCATTGTTTAATTACACATAAAAATGAAGAAAAAGAAAGACTCCCCAGCTCCCCTCCCTCCCTCACCCTCCCCCCTCGGGTGCCTGCATCTCCTAATCTATTCTGACAGCACTATTTAGTTCCTTGGTCGCCAGGTATGTCTGCCGTGTGGGGGCATTCTGTCAGCCTTAGTAGTCTAAGGTATCGAGGACACGTGAGTTCGGTAAATTCTTGTGATACGAGTGCTATAAATGGGCGGCAAATCTCCCGGAATGTGTCTCCCTCTGATTTAAGTGTTGAGAAGAGCCTCTCCATCCCCAACAGATCCCAGATGCGATGCAGCCACGATAATCTCGTCGGGATTCTATCAGTACCCCATAAAGCTAATATGGCTTGGTGTGCTGCTCTAAGTGCCAACGTGATATGTCTGCCTCTCCTCGATGTGAGTGGGTAAGTAAGCGGGTTAAGGAGGCCCAGTATTATGTAGGAGGAAATCTAGGGAGCTGGGTCGTGAAGTGCGCGCCTATCTCTGCTAAAATCTCCGCCCAAAAACGTGTCCGTTTTGGGCAGTCCCAGAGGATGTGCGTTAGTGTACCTATCAATGCACTACATCTCCAGCATTTGTTTTCACAGGCCGGGTTGATTTTGTGTAGGCGAGCTGGGGTCAAATACCAATAGGAGATGATCTTCACTGCAATCTCAGTGCTAGATGTGTTAGGAGCTGAGTATCTAGCCCTATAGTGAATATCTCTCCACTCCTCTGGGTCAGTTCCCTCCCTAGTTCTCGCTCCCAGCACAGCTGATCAGCGGATTTTGTCTCTAACTCAGGGCTCATTAGGATGTTGTATAGATCGGTGACTAACCCTTTGTCAGAATCTCTGCTAAGGAGCCATTTCTCAAAGGCGGTCAAGTATCGCTGCGCGGCTGCCCTTGTCTCTTGATTCATCACCCAATGTCTGATTTGTGTATAATGAAATCTCTCTTCCTCGGGGAGCACCCCTTGTGCTCTTAATGTATTGAATGGGATGGGACCTTCTTTGTCAAATAGATGGCCTATTGAGCTGCACTCTGGTTTTTCCCAGGCCTCAAACTCTTTGCGATTCATCCCCGGAGCAAAGTCTGGGTTCTCGACTACTGGAGTCAGGGGAGACGGAAACGAGGTGAGACCCCTCTTTACTCCCACTGCATCCCAGACCCTAAGCGTGGGGGCAGTGATCGCCAATAGATAGAGGCTGGACGCACGACTAGCCTTTTCCAGGAAGGGGATTCTCCACAGTGAAGTGCCCGCCAATGCCCTATACATAAACAGCCACGTTTTCTCTGATTCAGAGTGGGACCATTCCACCATGAATCTGAGTTAGTTGAACATTTTATAAGTGCTAAGCACAGTGAGAAAGATTTCACATGGCAGGTGATTGACATGATGAGACCACAACCTAGCGGTTGAGACACTGAATTTTTACAAATTAGAATGTAATGTAAATGGATTTTTCATTGCCAATCAATTGTCAATGCTCTAAATACATTGGAGGAATAGAATGCAATACTATAATGAATTGTACAAGATATGTCTACCATGTATATGTCTACCATGTCCAGTCACTGGACTATATATAAGATCCTTGTAAAATATTTTTTAAATGTAAAATTTATAAATATTTGTTCAGTTTTTGTCCTTTTGGTTTCCAGTTTCTAGCATATGTTTGTTCCTTTGGTAATTTACATATTTTTATGATTTATTCTGTCTTTTCATTGTGTTTTCGGAGGATCACTGGGTCTAATTAATTTTCCATAAATTTTTGTTATTTCATTTGACATTGTTCTGTTATCTTAATGATTTATTCTGTCTTTCAATGTGTCCATTGAGGATCACCTGTTGTAATCAATTTGGTATTGACATTTGTCCTTTAATTTGATTATTGTTTGTCAATGTGGTATGATTTACTTGGTCATTATAAGGATTCCTTCCTTTACCTTCTGCTTAATTTATCTTCCCCTTTTGTGTTGTATCATGTGCTCCCCTGCGCATAGTAGAGTCTTTAGCCTGCATCCCATTTGTAGCTATTGAGCATGTGCGATGCCATTCACACTACTCAGTTTAGGCCATCTGGAACTTTTTTACGCCCGCAGCTTGAATTTCCGGGTTACAATCTCACAGTTAGCGTGTGCAGTTGACACGTCGCGCCTACCTTGCTCAATGATTTAATCCAGTCGGACCTGTACGTAGCACGCCACCCCTTGCCTTGAATTTATACAGCTAGCCATCAAGCTGGAATTAGGGCATTTCTGACCAATATACAAATCGGAACGGGACTGGGAGGATTATTGAAGCACTACTGACTATCACCAGCAATACTCAGGTACATAACACTCAGTTCTTTCTTTATGGTTCCTTCGTCCCTCTCATTCCCTATTTTCCCATTCCTGTGCCCCTCTATCTTCCTGTACTCTTTTCTCCCCCACTCCTTTTCCCCCTCCTTCCATAGTCTTTTTTTGTTTCCTTTTTCTTCCTTCCCCTACCACCAACTCCCCACTTTTACCTCCCCAACTTGAAATTGAGTTTGTCACTATAATTACAGGATACAAAATGATAGTAGTCCACTTTCTTGTGGATTATACAGGTTATGAAATGATAGAAGTCCCCTTCCTTGTGGATTGTTCTTTCTTCAAACATTTTGACCCATGCAAGGTAAGTTCTTTAAAATACTGCCACTTCTTCATAACTTCTTTGCCCAGCCCTTTGTAATAATGCAACTACTATCTTTTTAGATTCCTGGTGTTCACCACTCTGCCCTGAAGATGACCTTCGAATAACTATAGACTGAAACGCCATCAACTACAGACGTGTATATACTCCATCTATTTGACCCCAAGCCTAGAAACAACTGAAGGAGTCAAGAATCATACATCTTTTTTATTCTTGTTTTTAGTGCACTTTATTCACTTGTTACTCATTTTTACTTCTGTGAGCAGGGAACCAACAATAACTAATGTAATTCTGAAAAATAAATTATACCATCCTTTTTCTAATGGTTTGATTTTTTTAGAAAAATTCTTTACATTGAAAATTATTATTGAAAATTAATATTGTGTATACATTCTGCTGTGATTTGTATATTAACCCTTGGATAGCACTGACATCTACAAGAAAAGAGATGATTTTGTTTGAATGAGTCCACAGTGAATCATTGTTTTTCTAATATAAACTACAAGTCACAGCATGCATAATGCTGCAGGCTGAAGGAGCAGGGCTGGCTGAAAGTGAAACTCATTATAATGGTTTGTTTGACAGAAATAAGATTTAGGCATTGCTCCTTCTGGCTTCAGCATTAACACAAACACCTCTTCTGCCAAGATCATTGTATCTTTGAAAGACAGATTCTACAGTCACTTATCTTGGCTAGTGACAGCAGTGCATGTTGTCACTAAACAAGCATTGACAACATTTGGTAAACTGATGTTATTGTTACATATCTTTAGTTTTTATTGCAAGTATATGCCACAAAAAGAAATAAAAGAAAAAAAGAGAAAACATGCTGCTTTCTAAAAGTGGTGTCCATATGCTCACAATAGACATTTTTATTATAAAAATAAATTAACCATTGCATAAAATTTTAGTAGAACAGTATAGGTGCTTCAAGTGAGTGAATCTCTATGATTTTTTTAACTAGTAGTCGTGTTTGCAGAGTGGTGGAGAATGTGGGTGGGCCTCTGACCAGCTCTTAGGAATGCTGTGTTGGACTTACTGGTGTTAACAGGAGGGCTTCTTGGCTCCCAAGGACCTTCAGCATCCAAGAGGACTTCATCCCCCAATCAGTTGTGCACCAGGAGGTGCGTTTGCAAAGTGGTGAAGAAAGGGAGCAGGGCATCCAAAGACCTCTCAACAATCCCGCTGTGTGGGACTTACTGGAGGTAACAGGAGGGGTTCTTGGCCCCCAAGACCCTCAGGAGCCAAGGGTACTTCATCCCCAACCATTATTGCACCTGGAGGTGCGGTTGCAGAGTAGTGGAGCAATGGGGCATCGCCTCCAAATACCTCTCAGCAATCCCGCTGTGTGGGACTTACTGGAGGTAATAGGAGGGGTTGTTGACCCCCAAGGACCCTCAGCAGCCACAAATCTTCATCCCCAACCAGTAGTGGGCCAGGAGGTGCATTTGCATAGTGGTGGTGAAAGGGGGCAGGGCCTCCGGGGACATTACGGTGCCCGCTTTTTAAAAACCTTTTTGTTTTGTTAGGGAAGGCAGCAGCGTGGCCCCCTTTCCCTGGACCCATTTTGACCCTGTGGACCCCCTCCCCCGGGGCCAGGCCATTTTGAAATGGGGAGGGGGCCATGCGCCCCCCTCTTCCCGGGCTGGTTTCGGCCCCAGGGACCACATCCCCCGGGGCCTGGCCTTTTTTCCATACGATTTTGGCCCTGTGGACTCCCCCACGGTGCCCGGCCTACTTATAATAGGGGAGGGGGCCACACATCCACCCTTCGTGGGCTGATTTCACCGCACAGACCCTATTCCCTGGGGCCTGGCCTTTTTAAAAAAATGTTACAATAATACTAGGGGAGGGGGCTGACTGATTTGGGCCCCAGGGACACCATCCCCCGGGGCCAGGCCATTTACAAATGGGGGCTGCGTGGCCCTTCTCCCCGGGCCCAATTTGGCCCCAGGCACCCTATCCCCGTTGCCTGTCCATTTGTTGTGGGTGCCCACAGGACAACCACTCTCCGCTGACCCCAGCGCTCCTTGCCAACTCCCCACCTCCTGTGGGAGCCGGCATTGCTTTCACACACAGGGAGCCTGGGGCTCCCTGAGACTCCTCCACTACCATTTTATTATAGCCCCAGGGAGGTGGTGGTACCCGGGGGCAGGGGGGTCTGAGTGGCCCACATAAAAATGCATTAGCCCTGGGGAGCTGGTGGTCCCCAGGGCACAGGGGGTCCAATAGGTCCCCAGATTTTTGTTTTTAGAATGTGGCCCAAGGAAAATGGTGGTCCCTGGGGCAGCGGGGGAGGTCGTACGGGCCTCCCCCGCATTAATTAATAGTGAGATTCCCCAGGGAGGTGGTGGTTCCGAAGCATTTATGAGACCCGGGGTGGGCCCGTGCGCCCCCCTCCTTTATTGACAAAATGCCCTTGGGACCTAGCCCCCCTGGTGGCCGATTACCAATAAAGCGCGACAGCCTGTGCTTTGTTTTTTTAAAAATTTCGGCAGGAACCGGGATCCAAAGCTACTCCAGCTGAATGATTTAAAAAAAAATGCTTTTCTGGCTCTGTTTCACACCTATCTCCAAGCAGAAACAGTATTCAGGGCGGTGAGCCTCAAAGGCATCCTGCCCTTTGATATGCTAGCCAGGAACTCTCCAGCTAGCGGAGATGCCTGCTTCCTGACCAAGCCCCACTTTTGGCGGCAAGGTCGGCGGGAAAATTAGTAGTCAGAAGAGGTGTGTGTGTCCCCTCTGCCAGGACCACCTCTAAGGTGCCCTGGGCGAAGGTGACCCCTCCCTTAGAAAATCCTCCATTTTGAATGGAAGGATTTTAGCCAATTAGGTTAGGGTGTGCCCACTCCCCAAAGGCAAGTAGCCCATTGGCTACCATCTGCCAGTACCTGTAATGCCACTAAATTCACTATTTAGGGGCACCCCTGAACCTTAATCTTCAGATTACTGCAACCTACGAAGAAGAAGGAGGAAGAAGACGCCATGCAGCAAAGCTTGAAGACGACGGCCGATTACCAGCCTGTCTCCAGCTTTAAGATGACACCTGTCCTGTGGACAGTGACTTCCAGAGACATGGGAAAGACTGCCACACTTCAACAAAGACCAGATCTCCTGAGGAAAACTGCCCTGTCCAGAAGAATCCAACTACAAGGACTCCGCATCCACCTCTCCTGCCCACTCTGCACCCGACGCTCCCAGCCCGAGTGTGAGTGGCTCACCTGTTCAGTGAAGTCTCCCTAGCGATTCTGACCTCGACACCACCAGTGCCTGACCTCCCCCAGACTCTACAAGAATGCCTGCAGACTCTTCACGAAGGGTCTCATTGACAGCGACCAGCTCTGATAAAGAAAATCTGACACCAAAAGCACTCCTGCATCCTCAGCCCCCGACCTTGGGGAGCCCAGCCAACGGTGCCCAGGCCTTCTCCGACATCTCAACTTACCTGTCCAGCTGGTGGTCGCCCATTCACTTGCATTGGGCACCCAATACTAATTTGCACACTGCACCCGGCCGCCCCTGTGCCACTGGTGGTGGTTGGTTAGTGCTGCTGTTTGGCCCCACTGAGCTTGCTTTAACCCAGGGGCCTGAGCCCTGAAACCACGAGTACTTAGCTGCAAACCACACCTCTTGTGGGTGCCCCCAGTCTCCATTGACTAACATTGGGCCCAGAGTCCTATGCACCCGGCCACCCGAGTGCCACTGGAGGTGCAGTACCCACCTAGCTTCCTTAACGCGAACGGATGGTTTCTAAACACGAGTGGTCGAGACCGCCCACGTTGAGAAATCTCACTGGGAGGTGGTCTAGTGTTGGATTGTCGACACTCGCCAACTTAACTTTGGCAAGCGAGGAAAAACTCCATGAACGGAGAGGAGTTCACCGCTCAGGCCTACTAACTTTAACTTATGCCCCCGCAATGCACTGCTTATGACCTCACATATTACATCACTCATGACATGGTCAGTGACATCACTGATGACATCACTGATGACTTCAACCACAGAACCACTCACACACCCACTCACACCTCCATAAAACCTCTCATACGCCCACTCACACCCCCCACAACCACTCACATACCCATTAACAGACCCATACAAGTACTTACACAACCACTCACTGATCCATAGAGCCACTCACACCCACTCACTCATAGAGCCTGATCTTATAACCAGTCACCCATGAAAACAGCCACTCACACAGCCACACACTCACCTATACAGCTATTGACGCACCCAGTTATTCACCTATACAGCCACTCACACATCCACTCACTCACCCATACAGCCTCTCAACAGAGCCAAGTTTTTAAGCATAGGATTAGCACAGTGCCGTCCACACCGAGCTAGAAAGGGACAAAGCCTTTTGCCAGTTATAGAGCCAAACACGTGTAAGGGTTTGCTTTTATGCATTCCAGGTTGGCTTGGATGGTATTTTACCAATCCAAAGCCTACTAGCGGATGTAGTTTCCACAGGAAGAACATTTTTTCATTTGCCAATAACTTTGGCGTTGTTTGATGAATCCTCTCGAAATTTTCAAAACTAGTTTGCCACTCACTTCAGCTGCCGTTTTTCAAAGTTTCTAGGTAATCTGTCAAGTGGGAGCTGAGAAAAAGGGGGTCCCAAAATGTGTTTTCCCCATGTTGATAGGAACTTTAGACACGGCTATAGCCCGAACTGCTGAATGGAATTACACCAAATTTGGTAGACAGGTAGATGTTGGTCCAGGGAAGTCCCTTTTTGTGATTTGGTGTAAATCTGTTCAGTAGTTGCGGAGTTATTTAAAGAAATTCCCCGCTTCTTGCATGAGTCAGCATTGCTTTGAGACCCAGGAAGCTGCTAACATGCACCTCCCGGGATCTCAAAGCAATGTCTGTTTCCCTGCTCGCTTGACAGCTGGCAGGGAAGCAGACATGCACTGCTTTTCGGCTCCTACTTGCTGAAAGCAGAGTTTGCTATGTCTTGGCGGGAGTAGTGCTCCCACCAAGCCATAGCAAACTGCAATGTACCAGGAATGGGCACCCCAGGACATTGCTGGAGCTGGCCCTGGGGGTGGCGGTCCCCAGGGTGGAGAAAGGCCTGGTAGGAGGGGCCACACTGCTCCCCTCCAATTTCAGAGTTTGGACCCGGGAAGATGATGGTCCCTGGGGCCTAGGGGTTCCGTGAGGCCCCCCCAACCCAAATATATAAAGCCCCGGGGAGGTGGTGGTCCCTGGGACATGGAAGGTCCGTGAAGCCCCCCATATTATTCTAATTAGCCCCGGGGAGGTGGCGGTCCCTCGGGCAGGGGTTTCCATGAGGCCTCCCCATATTTTTCTAATTAGCCCCAGGGAGGTGGTGGTCCCCGGGGCAGGGGTTTCCACGAGGCCTCCCCATATTTTTCTAATTAGCCCCGGGAGGTGGCAGTCCCCAGGGCTGCGAGCTGCCCCAGTGGGCCCACCCGCATACAAAATTAAAAGTTCCCTACTGGGAGGTGGTGGTCGCCGGGGTGGATTTGATAAGTCTTAGGAGGGAGGACCGTGCGCCCCCTCCTATATTTATCAGATGTCCCCGGGACCTGGCTAATCTGGGGGGTTATCCTAAAGCAAGCGCGGGAGCCCATGCTTTCTTATTAAAAAACGTTTTTGCCATAGATTTGCGGTTATCTATATTTTTCGAAGTTAGATATCTCAAAATCTACTGAAAGGATTTACGCCAAATCACAAAGAGCGCACTTTCTGGATCAACATCTAGCTTTCTGCCAATTTTGGTGTAATTCCGTTATGCACATATATATTCACTGAAAAAACCAAAGATCACAGGGACGTTACAGTTGGGGTCAGATTTCACTCATACCAAACCAGAGTAATTCAGCAGTTATAGTTAGCTGAGCTAACTATAACTTTCGCCCCGCAATGCACTGCTTATGACCGAACATATTATATCACTCATTACATGGTCAGTGACATCACTGATGACATCCCCAGGGCCAGGTCTTCATCATTTTATTTTTTTAATGGGGTGGGGTGCCAGCATGGCCCATCTCCCCGGGCCGATATTGCCCCAGTGACCCCATCTCCCGGGGCATGGCCAGCATGTTGGGGATGCGGGGGGAGCCTCCAGGCCCCGCGGTCCCTGCTGTCTCCCCGCCTACTGCGGGAGCCAGCATTGCTTTTGGACAAAGGGAGCTGCAAATTTGCAGCTCCCTCTGTCCAAAGCAATTCTGCTCTGCTTCATTGAAGCAAGAGCATTTTTACGGCTCTCACTTCCATGAAAAGGAGCAGAGTTTTCTATGGCTTGGCCATAGCAAACTGCAATGTCTAGGGGGTGGGCACCTCGGGACATTGCTTGAGCCGGCCCTGGGGGGTGGCAGTCCCCAAGGCCATCTACGGCTCCATGAGGTGGTCCACGTGGCCCACTCCAACAAAAATTAAGCCCCTGGGAGGTGGCGTCCCCGGGGCTGCGTGGAGGGCTGGAGCCCCCATGCACTAAAATGTATTATAGCCCCAGGGAGGTAATGGTCCCCAGGGCTGCGGGGGGGGGGCACATGGCACTCCTCACATTTCCTTTGTATTCAGCCCTGGGGAGGTGGCAGTCCCTGGGGCTGTGGGGGCCGCGCGGCCCCCATCATTATTTTTAATTTCCCCCGTGACCTGGCCCACCCGGGGGTCTAATTAAACAAAGCACGGGAAGCTGCGCTTATTTTGTTTTACATTTTCAGCGGGATTCACGGATCCACCGTGATTCCCACTGAAAATGTTTTTAAAAATGCTTTTTTTGGCCCCTCCAAAAGGCCTAGGGGGTCAGAGTGTTTCTACCCTGCCCCCTTCTCTTTTAAATCTTTTTTCTTGTGACTCAGATTAACTGAGTTACACGATGGCTGCCAACACTTACTGATTTGAAGCTGTGGGCAGCCAATCAGATCTCAGGCATGAGATCAGGAGGGGTCGCGCATCCACCGCATCCACAGTTGTATATCTGAGAAATCTTTACATTTCTCAGTAACTACTGACCGGATTTACACCATTTAACAATAAGGTCGCTTTTGGGACCAATAGCTACCTTTCTGCCACATTTGGTGTAATTCCGTTCAGCAGTTCGGGCTGTAGCCGTGTCTAAAGTTTCCTATGGACATTAAAATAGAGAAAAAGCGTTTTGGGACCCCCTTCTTCTTGGCCCCGGAATGACAGATCACCCCAAAACTTTTAAGACAGCAGCTGAAGTGACTGCCCTGATAGTTTTGAAAATGTTGCGAGGATTTGACAAACGACGCCAAAGTTATTGGCAAATGAAAAATGTTCTTCCTATGGTAACTGCACCTAACTATAACTACCTTTTGACAACCGCCAGTAGGATATATATATATATATATATATATATTCACTGAAAAAACCATAGGTTTCAGGGGCGTTATAGTTAGTTGGACATTTCACTCGTACAAAACCATAGAAATTCCCCCGTTATAGTTAGTTCAGCTAACTATAACTCGCGCGCCCGCAATGCACTGCTGATGACGTCACATATTACATCACTCATGACATGGTCAGTGACATCACTCATGACATCACTGATGACATCTCAAATGACATCACTGATGACATCACTGATGACATCATCCTTGTGATAGAGTGGCAGACCTCCTCTCACCCTAATATAACCTTTGATACACACACTCAAAAATACAAACTAACATTTTCAAAACAATGGACATACCAATACCAGTTACAACACACCTATTCATTAATTCCAAGATCTACACACACATCCACTCATTCACCAACAGTCCCTATACAGTCACTCATACATATACTCACTCATCATATGTACTCATACACCTATACATCCTGTTACACACCGCCACTCATCCATAGAGTTACTCACACACAAAGTCACACATGCAAACAAAGTATCAAACATCCATTTACTTTCATATACAGTTATACACACACTACCACACTTACTTCTACAGAAACTTACACACACTTACTCTCTTAAACAATCACTTATAGAAACACCTACTTATTTGTACAGGAACTCTTCCAATCTCTCACTCTCACATATACTCACTTATATACACCAATACTCACATATACTAGTTTAAAACATATGTAGTTACTCATAAAGACACTATTGAGACAGTCATTCACTCACTAACAGACCCATACACATACTCATCCACCTATACAGTCCTGCACACATGCTGTCTTCAACACATACAAACAGTGAGTCACTCATTCATGCATCTATGCACTAAGTAATACCCCCCACCGAACCATACAGACACTCAGACACTCATACTGATACTCAAAAAAACAACTAATAACCCATATAGACACTCATGTAGCTACTCACCAACCCATACAGCCACTTATACACAAAGTGAGAGACTGATACAGATATTTTCATATTTAAACATTACTCACTAACCCATGTATTCACTAAGATACACTTAGTCAGTTATACAATCAATTTTCCCCAAAAAAATCATCCATTTAGACACTTATATACCCATTTATTCTTCCATCGACCTTGAGATATACATATATAAAACAGATTTAATTTTCAGAAAAACACACATTCACTGGATGATGTCATCAGTGATGTCATGAGTGATGTCACTGACCATGTCATGAGTGATGTAATATGTGACAGCAGTGCATTGCGGGCGCGCGAGTTATAGTTAGCTGAACTAACTATAACGGGGGAATTTCTATGGTTTTGTACGAGTGAAATGTCCAACTAACTATAACGCCCCTGAAACCTATGGTTTTTTCAGTGAATTTCTAAGGTTTTTTAAATGCTAATTTCTAACTATAACGTGCCTGAAACCTATGGTTTTTTCAGTGAATTTCTAAGGTTTTTTAAATGCTAATTTCTAACTATAACGTGCCTGAAACCTATGGTTTTTTCAGTGAATATATATATGTTTATTATACTATGTATACATGTGAAAATGTCTCGGTCCCCTGTTTGCCTCGGTGGCACGGAAAAAATGGGTGGAACTGACGTCAGCACGCCGACGAGGTCCTCTTATGGCTCCGATGATGTCATACGGTGTCGCGAAGCGGAGCCGTGCTCGTTGACGTGGGAGAGCTAGGAAAGAATTTCCGTGGAATGCTGGTGCAGGGGATATTCACCTAAGTGTTCAGGCTAGTCCTTTGGGAGCAACTGTTTATGTTGCCACTCCAGAAACCGAAACCAGTGATCCGAGGGCAGAGGCCCTGCAGATGGCACACGAGGTGGGGTGCCCAGTCGTGTGCACCGGCGGGGCAGCGAAGTGACAAGCACCACAACCCACAAAAAAGGTAACGAGGGCACTGAATAACACAGGATCTTCTCTTTGTATCTGGCAGGAACAACGAAGTTAAAATGCCCTAGTACCAAAATGTAGAATTAGTGCTAGAACGGTCTTCAAGAGGACTTGCGATGCCGCTTCTGCCTCCCGTACCCTGGAGGCGGCACATGGGTCACGCGGTACGGTCATACTGCGGTGGGACGCACACTCGTTGACCTCTCATGGCACTGCTCCACACTTCAGGGAGGACGCTTTCCATTAGCTATGTTTTCTGATGACATGTCGCGCCGGCCCCGTCCAACAACAGAACTCCTTTAGATCCAAACAGACTCTTCCACTCTCTCACCGGAAGTGAAACCAGGCCACGCGGACACTTTCACAATACAACAGCCGGGAATGCACTTTTCGGTAAAAAACCCACATTCCTTCCTCCTAATTAATCAAATAAACGTCTCACTGAAGAACAGGGGCCAGCTTTGATCGGTAAACAGCCGTTACAACGACTTTTTTACTTTGCGATACCATTACAACGCATGCATTACCACGCATGCGTTGTACATCACAAAGTCATTACTACGCATTTTTTAGAACGCATTGTCATTTACCACGCATGCCTTTACAACGAATTTTGTTGTAAAGGTATGTATGGTAAATAACCATGCGTTCTAAAAACATGTAGACGATCCATGTCGTTGTAAGGAAACAGAGGCTGTTCTGTTTCCTCACAACGACGTGCACCGCCCCTCAGAGATGACGTGAAGCAGGAACCACGAGGGGAGAGGAACCATGAGGAGTGAGAGGTAAGGGGGATTGGGCATGGGGTGGGGGTTTCTTTTTTAGGGTTTAGGGTAGTGCAGTGGTGTTTGGGTAGTGTAGGGGGTCGTGCTGGGGGTAGTGTTTTAGGGTTTAGGGTAGTGCAGTAGTGTAGGGGGTCGTGCTGGTGGTAGTGTTTTAGGGTTTAGGGTAGTGCAGTGGTGTATGGGTAGTGTAGGGGTCGTGCTGGGGTAGTGTTTTAGGGTTTAGGGTAGTGCAGTGGTGTTTGAGTAGTGTAGGGGGTCATGCTGGTGGTAGTGTTTTAGGGTTTAGGGTAGTGCAGTGGTGTTTGTGTAGTGTAGGGGTCATGCTGGGGGTAGTGTTTTATGGTTTAGGGTAGTGCAGTGGTGTTTGGGTACTGTAGGGGTCGTGCTGGGGGTAGATTTAGGGTTTAGGGTAGTGCAGTGGTGTTTGGGTAGTGTAGGGAGTCGTGCTGGGGGTAGTGTTTTAGGGTTTAGGGTAGTGCAGTGGTGTTTGTGTAGGGGGTTGTGCTGGGGGTAGTGTTTTAGGGTTTATGTTAGTGCAGTGGTGTTTGGGTAGTGTAGGGGGTAGTGCTGGGGTAGTGTTTTAGGGTTTAGGGCAGTGCAGTGGTGTTTGTGTAGTGAAGGGGGTCATGCTGTGGGTAGTATTTTAGGGTTTAGGGTAGTGCAGTCGTGTTTGTGTAGTGTAGGGGTCGTGTTTTAGGGTATAGGGTAGTGCAGTGGTGTTTGTGTAGTGTGGGGGGTCGTGCTGGGGGTAGTGTTTTAGGGTTTAGGGTAGTGCAGTAGTGTAGGGAGTCGTGCTGGTGGTAGTGTTTTAGGGTTTAGGGTAGTGCAGTGGTGTATGGGTAGTGTAGGGGGTCGTGCTGGGGTAGTGTTTTAGGGTTTAGGGTAGTGCAGTGGTGTTTGAGTAGTGTAGGGGGTCATGCTGGTGGTAGTGTTTTAGGGTTTAGGGTAGTGCAGTGGTGTTTGTGTAGTGTAGGGGGTCATGCTGGGGGTAGTGTTTTATGGTTTAGGGTAGTGCAGTGGTGTTTGGGTACTGTAGGGGTCGTGCTGGGGGTAGATTTAGGGTTTAGGGTAGTGCAGTGGTGTTTGGGTAGTGTAGGGAGTCGTGCTGGGGGTAGTGTTTTAGGGTTTAGGGTAGTGCAGTGGTGTTTGTGTAGGGGGTTGTGCTGGGGGTAGTGTTTTAGGGTTTATGTTAGTGCAGTGGTGTTTGGGTAGTGTAGGGGGTAGTGCTGGGGTAGTGTTTTAGGGGTTAGGGCAGTGCAGTGGTGTTTGTGTAGTGAAGGGGTCATGCTGTGGGTAGTATTTTAGGGTTTAGGGTAGTGCAGTCGTGTTTGTGTAGTGTAGGGGGTCGTGTTTTAGGGTATAGGGTAGTGCAGTGGTGTTTGTGTAGTGTGGGTGGTCATGCTGGGGGTATATTTAGGGTTTAGTGTAGTGCAGTGGTGTTTGGGTAGTATAGGGAGTCGTGCTGGTGGTAGTGTTTTAGGGTTTAGGGTAGTGCAGTTATGTTTGGGTAGTGTAGGGTGTCGTGCTGGGGTAGTGTTTTAGCACTAATTTTTCTTTCTACAGCACTAACCATAATTTCTATGGCAAAATGAACCCCCTCATTTTGTTCGTTTTTAAATTAAATGTTTTAAGTGTTACCAGTTTATTCCAATCAAGATGGCTTCAGGTGTGCCATACTTTTGTCATAAGTAAGACTGTTAGCGCTCTAGTTGTTCTTTAGAACACTCTGGGAAGCTGCAGTAGAACACAAAGGCATCAACTGACAGGCTGCTCCTGTTGAAATATAACAGGAAGATATTTGAGATCTCACTTAAAACATGTCCTAATTTTTCTTTCTACAGCACTAACCATAATTTCTATGACAAAATGAACCCCCTCATTTTGTTCCTTTTTAAATTAAATGTTTTAAGAGTTACTAGTTTATTTCAATCAAGATGGCTTCAGGTGTGCCATAATTTTGTCATAAGTAAGACTGTTAGCGCTCTAGTTGTTCTTTAGAACACTCTGGGAAGCTGCAGTAGAACACAAAGGCATCAACTGACAGGCTGCTCCTATTGAAATATAACAGGAAGATATTTGAGATCACACTTGAAACATGTCCTAATTTTTCTTTCTACAGCACTAACCATAATTTCTATGACAAAATGAACCCCATCATTTTGTTCCTTTTTAAATTAAATGTTTTAAGTGTTACCAGTTTATTCCAATCAAGATGGCTTCAGGTGTGCCATAATTTTGTCATAAGTAAGGCTGTTAGCACTCTAGTTGTTCTTTAGAACACTCTGGGAAGCTGCAGTAGAACACAAAGGCATCAACTGACAGGCTGCACCTGTTGAAATATAACAGGAAGATATTTGAGATCTCACTTAAAACATGTCCTAATTTTTCTTTCTACAGCACTAATCATAATTTCTATGGCAAAATGAACCCCCTCATTTTGTTCCTTTTTAAATTAAATGTTTTAAGTGTTACCATTTTATTCCAATCAAGATGGCTTCAGGTGTGCCATAATTTTGTCATAAGTAAGACTGTTAGCGCTCTAGTTGTTCTTTAGAACACTCTGGGAAGCTGCAGTAGAACACAAAGGCATCAACTGACAGGCTGCTCCTGTTGAAATATATCAGGAAGATATTTGAGATCACACTTGAAACATGTCCTAATTTTTCTTTCTACAGCACTAACCATAATTCTATGACAAAATGAACCCCATCATTTTGTTCCTTTTTAAATTAAATGTTTTAAGTGTTACCAGTTTATTCCATCCAAGATGGCTTGAGGTGTGCCATACTTTTGTCATAAGTAAGGCTGTTAGCACTCTAGTTGTTCTTTAGAACACTCTGTGAAGCTGCAGTAGAACACAAAGGAATCAACTGACAGTCTCTGCCCTTGTTGGATGTACATGTTTTACTGAGAATGTCAGACTTCATTCTCACATGACTGAGAAAGATAATGTGAATTTACAGAAAATATGCTCTCATTTTAGCTTCTGGAGCACCTTCCAAAACTGTATGGGACAAGCATGTGAAAATAGTTTTCTCTCAAACATGATTCATGATATCCCAGCAGAAGGTTTTTCACAGGGTAAAATCACCTTAGAACACACCACAATTCCTGAAATTAGTATGGTACCATCAACAAATGAATTCTAATGTAACTAAAGTCTGTTATCACCCTTTATAGTTCTCCTTTTGGTAACCCTCAAAATCTTCGATTCACTATAATGCATTTCAATGGGGTACTATCATTTATATTGGTCCCAAGATGGCTGCCAGCAATTCCAGGATGAAGTGCTGACAGCCAATCAGATCTCACGATGACATGTGTGGTTAGGCTCCGCCCAGATATATATGTGTTTTCTTTTTCAAATTTCTCAGGAACTACTGAACGGATTTACACCATTTAAGCAAAAGGCACGACCCTGAACCAAGGGCTACCTTTTTGGCAAATTTGGTGTAATTCCGTTCAGCAGTTCGGGCTGTAGCTGCGACTAAAGGTTCCTATGGAAAATTGCATGGGGAAAACATGTTTTGGGACCCCCTTTTTCTCGGCCCCCGCTTGCCGAATCACCCCGAGACTTTCAGGATAGGAGCGGACCGGAGCGCCCCAACAAGTTGGAAAATTTCGCGAAGATTCGTCAACCGGCGCCAACGTTATTTCAAATAGAATGTTGCGGATTTCCTATGGAAAATAGGTCCTAACTATAACTATCTACTGGCGACCGCCAGTAGATAATATATATATATATATATATATATATATATATATATATATATATATATATATATATATATATATATATATATATATATTGTTTTTCAAAAGGAGACGACGCTGCACTCCTGGGGGCTTCAATTCGTAGCATTCTTTTATTTGGCAGACAGCATTTCGCACCACAACGCGTTTCAACATCCGTCTTTTTCAAGTGGTGCCAAAATCATGTTGCTCTAATTGACACGCCTTAAATACGAGTGGCATTCTGGGAATTGTAGTGTCTTTATGTTAGTACATATGGAAGTCCTTAAAATAATTAATGCACAATGCTCTTTAATATGCCACTTTCCCATATGCCTCATTTTCCTGTGTGGCAGTTTTAAAGAAAATTGTCATTTGCCCTTCATTGCCAGCTTCCAGGCCCTTACTCCCATTTTTCACGGGCCGTTTCGGTGTTGAAATTCAAGGACAGCTCTCACCTTTGCTCCATGATGAGACTGTCCTTCCAGTGTGAAGTTGCGTTAGGCGTTATTGAAGTAAGGAACTCGTATCCAGCTTCTTGTGTATAGTACACACGCAGGGGATAGATATCTCCTCGCCAACTTCATTTGTTAGAAATATTCAAACACACCGGGCGCTGTCGCTTTTTTCAGATTCAAAACAATGTGGTCTACAAGCGGCGCGCTCTTGCAGCTGGTGCAGCCTTAGGGGGTTAAAGACCACAACCCCAGTTAAATTGTAGACCACATTGTTTTGAATATATATATATATATATATATTCACTGAAAAAACCATAGGTTTCAGGCACATTATAGTTAGAAATTAGCATTTAAAAAACCTTAGAAATTCACTGAAAAAACCATAGGTTTCAGGGACGTTATAGTTAGAAATTAGCATTTAAAAAACCTTTGAAATTCACTGAAAAAACCATAGGTTTCAGGGACGTTATAGTTATGTGGACATTTCACTCGTACAAAACCATAGAAATTCCACCGTTATAGTTAGTTCAGTTAACTATAACTCGCGCCCCGCAATGCACTGCTCATGACGTCACATATTACATCATTCATGGCATGGTCAGTGACATCACTGATGACATCACTGATGACATCTCAAACGTTTTTTAAATGCTAATTTCTAATTATAATGTTCATTAAACCTATGGTTTTTTCAGTGATTTTAAATTATCATTCCATTCTCAACCTAGTGAAAACAGCCGATATCGCCAGTTTTCCAACAATAGCTTCCGCAAAAAAATTCGCCACAAATGAGAGCGACAACTAACGCTAATAATATGCAGAGTTGGCGCTCCCGTGCAAAAATAACACGAAAACACCACTTCCCGATATTTTCAATGAGCAGCCAAATCTGGGGTGCGATCCAAAAACAGGCGATAAGCTGCGTTAGCAGGAAGAATTTAACATCTGCCTTTTACTGGTGTAAAGCAGGACGACTACCTACAGTGTGAAAGGGAGCCCAGCCCATAACCACATCTAAAGACCAACACATGTCATAGAGCTACTGACCATGCAGCTCCGACACCCAAGAAGGCCACAACACCCACTGCCATCACCCTCAGGACCTCCCCCCGGACCACCCCCCTCCCTACTACCACCGAGGCAGCGCAGAACAGGACAGCGGACCCTCCAAAAACGGCATGGTCCCTCAGCCACACAATAGCTGAATGTTGGGAGAAGTGGCAACCAAGTATGTGTGAAGGACGCAAGTCACCCATCAATAAAAATGCACACAATACCAAGTGTAGCGGTGATGTGGTGGACAGACCTCACTATGCAGAGCACAAACCTCTCCTTGTGGACATATACTCCTGGTGCTTGTAGTGTTGTGGACAATAGATGCAACCATGTTACCTCAGGCAGTGGGGAAGATCTCGGTCATGTAGCTGTGTTGTCCCCCCCTGGAAGCGGAAGCGGAGTGGGCTGGTCCAACGTACCCCACTCCAGCGTAGGAGTATGAATACATAGGCTGGGGCTCTGGGCGTGGTTCACTTGTGGGAAGGCCAAAGCGTCTGCCAGGGCGGCAGCCCTCACCCTGCCATGAGGCCTCCGCCGTGACCGCCGGCCTCCTCGACAATGGCCCCCTGCGAACCCAGCAGCAGAGCACCACAGATTTATGTCTGTACAGACTACTGCCTTCGATCTACACTGCGGACAGCAGGGCTCACAATTCAGATCGAGTCCCGATTGCAGATGACGCAGTCCAGTAGGCAAGAGACATTGCTCCCAGTGCGGCCCGCCCGGACCACGCATCATCGCAGGCTGCGCACACGCTGAGTGCTTCAGGTGCCACTAACTCAGTGCACCACAAGTCATCGCCACGTAGCCTTATTAAGGCAGAATTCATTAGACAAAAGACATTGCTACCAGTGTGGCCCGGCCGGACCACGCATCATCGCAGGCTGCGCACACGCTGAGTGCTTCAGGTGCCACTAACTCAGTGCACCACAAGTCAACGCCACGTGGACTTATTAAGACAGAATTCATTAGGCAAAAGACATTGCTACCAGTGCCGTCTGCCCGGACCACGCATCATCGCAGGCTTCACACACGCTGGTTGCTTCAGGTGACACTAACTGTACAGCTCAACTCAACGCCACGTGGCTGTGGGCCCTTGCTGACCGCTGCCTCCGGCCTACACTGCGGTCATCAGGGCTCACATTAAAAATTGACTCTTGATTCATTAATTGCAAAGTCCAGTAGGCAACTAATTATTACGTCCCTAAAACCTACATAATATCCTTTTAGTATCCTTGCTTCAAGAACTTGTTTTATATCAGTTATAGCTTTAGTACAATGACCAAATTCATCTTGCAAGTCCAAAGGAACACTGAATGGCAGTATACACTGCGGCCAGCAGAGCTCACAATTTGAATTCAGTCTTCATTTATTAATTGCAGACAGAATTGTACTCTATGTCCTCGAATTTTGTCAAGAGGAAGTGACAAAAAGCATTCCTTGATGTCTGTGCTGACTACTGCCTTCGATCTACACTGCGGTCAGCAGGGCTCACAATTCAGATCGAGTCGCAATTGCAGATGATGCAGTCCAGTAGGCAAGAGACATTGCATCATCGCTGGCTACGCACATACTGAGTGCCACACCTACCACTAACTCTATGCAGCTCAAGTGAACGACACGTGGCTGTGGACTCTTCCTGACCACTGCCTCCGGCCTACACTGCGGTCAGCAGGGCTCACAATTCAGATCGAGTCGCGATTGTAGATGACGCAGTCCAGTAGGCAAGAGACATTGCATCATCGCTGGCTGCGCACACGCTGAGCGCCACACCTACCACTAACTGTATGCAGCTCAAGTCAACGCCACGTGGCTGTAGGCCCTTCCTGACTGCTGCCTCCGGCCTACACTGTGCTCAGCAGGGCTCACAATTCAAATTCAGTCTTCATTCATTAATTTCAGAGTTCAGTAGGCAACTAACTATAACGTCCCTGAAACCTACATATTTCGACAGTGTATTCCATAAATGTTTCATCTTTTGTTCCATACACCTACACTGCGGTTAGGCAGAGCTCACAATTTAAATTGAGACATGATTTATTTATTGCAGACAGAATTGTACTCTATGTCCTCGAATTTTGTAAACAGGAAGTGACTAAAAGCATTCTTCGATGTCTGTGCTGACTACTGCCTTCGATCTACACTGCGGATAGCAGGGCTCACAATTCACATCAAGTCGCGATTGCAGATGACTCAGTCCAGTAGGCAACAGACATTGCTCCCAGTGCGGCTCGCCCGCACCACGCATCATCGCTGGCTGCGCACACGCTGAATGTTTCTGATGCCCCTATCTCAGTGCAGCACAACTCATGGACCCTTTATGATACAATGTTTTGTGTATAATTTCACATCTGATGCCCCTACCTCAGTGTACCACAAGTCATGGACCCTTTACGATACAATCTTGTGTGTATTATTTCACATCTGTTGCCCCTACCTTAGTGCAGCACAAATCATTGACCCTTTATGATTGAATCTATGTGTCTGATCCAATGATTACTGTTGTACTTGTTGCCAGCACCAACCATTCCCGGAGGGCTGGCTTACACTCACCCCACACGCATCCAGCACAGACGTCACTGGACATGTGACCCTGGTAATAAAAATGAGTCGAGCGCACGTGCCCGTACCCAGTTCCACTATCTATCTGTGTCCGTATGTTCATTATGTATGCAAGATGCGGCCCCTGGGCCCTACCACATTACATTGTGCTGTGGACAGGGTATGCAACCATGTTACCTCTGGCAGTGGGGAAAACTTCGGTTATGTAACTTTCTCTCGGTCATTGTACAAGTACGTATGTAGAGACTGGATCATTAGAGTACTGTAAGGACAGTGTATAGTGAATTTATAAGTGTTTGGGGATTGGCGGAGTAATTCTATAAGTACATATGTTGGCGCAGCCTAACCCTGAACACAAGCTTGGCTCTAATTGGCTGCCCTCCATGTGCCAAAAACTGAAACTTAAACTTTCCATGGCCCTGTATTGCTACAGCTGCAACACTCCACTGAATGTGCAATAAACATTCATATCCACACAGATGTGTCATGTCCACCATCTTTCATGTGTGGAACTATGGATGAATGTAGGGTCAGTGATTCCCCGTACCTTCCATGTTGGCCATGTTGTGGGACTTGGCTCACAGAGTGACACATTGGCGCTTGCGATCCGGGTGACGTCAGCACTACAACAGGGACACCCGCATCAGTTGATTCCTCATACAGCCCAGGACGGACCACACCCATAGCTCCGGAGTCATTCTTCACAGCCTCACGCAGGACTGGCATACGCCAGGCCAGCCCACTCCGCTTACGCTTACAGGGAAGGACAACAAAGCTACATGGCCCAGATTTTCATTGCAGTGATCTGCTGGTCACACCCTAGTTGTCAGTACGCCACAGCCACTCCCTCACGGCTAGTATACACCCACACCACACCCATCCAGCACACGCGTCACAGGACACGTGACCCTGCCAATAAAAAAGACCGGGCGCACGTGCTCGACGCCATTTCAGAGTTGCTCGCACCGGATACACTCCGGCCGGCACAGGCACACCGGCATGGGACGGTGACTTTCGGTCCACTGAGGTACGGGTACCGTAACTGCTGAGCGGGTGTGCAGCCTGCGGTGATGGCCCGTCCCGGCGGTCTAGACAGCTCAGGTTTTGTGTGCCCTGTTGGACCGCAGTGTAGGCCTGAGCCATCACACAGCGCAGGCCTACCGCCACGTGGCGTCGCCTCGCTGGCCACAGAGTTAGTGGCACCGCAAGGGCTGAGCGGGTGTGCAGCCTGCGATGAAAAGCCCGGTGCACTGGTATGTCCTCTGCCATGGCGAAATCAAGACCCAGCACCAAATGTGAGACCTGGTGGCCTGCGGAGCGGGGCTGCATGACATGCAGGGTGCGGTGTCCGCGGGCCCAGGGCTTGGGGCTTGCAGCAGCACGTGGTAGGCCCTCTTTTCTACACGCAGGTTGTGAAAGGTGAGCAGAGAGGCTTGTTAGCGCAGCGGCGGGCAGTGGGAGTGGATGGGGTGCAGCAGCCTGGGTGCGCAGCGGCGTACAGTCACCTCCGGGCAGTGGGAGTGGATGGGGTGCAGCAGCCTGGGTGCGCAGCAGCGGGCAGACACCTCTGGGCAGTGGAAGTGGATGGGGTGCAGCAGCCTGGGTGCGCAGCAACGAGCAGACACCTCTGGGCAGTGGAAGTGGATGGGGTGCAGCAGCCTGGATGCACAAAGGCGGGACAGAGCATTAGGCGTGTGCAGTTGTATGTACTCTGCCATTACTGATTCCATACTACGTTTCAGATGAGTAAGCTTGAGGGCTCCACTATGTCCCGGCACGTGGTTGGAGACACACCGGTGACAGAAAGGTGAGCTGTGAGGGTTTTGTCCACAGTCTCGGCACTCACTGTCCCTCTCCATCTCTTCCTTTCTCTCCCTCACACTCTTTCTCTCTCCCTTCCTCTCTCTCTCACTCTATCTCTTCTTCTCTCTCACACAGTTTTTTTCTTTCTCTCTCTCTACCTCTCTCTCTCTCTCACTCTTCCTCTGTTTCTCTCTTCCTCTTTCTCACACTGTTTCTCTCTTTCTCTCTCTCTTCCTCTCTCTCACTGTTTCTCTCTCTCTTCCTCTCTCTCTCACTCTTTCTCTCTTTCTCTCTGTCTACCTCTCACTCTTTCTTTCTTTCTCTCTCTCTTCCTCTCTCTCTCTCCTTTGATGGACGCATGACGCACAATCTTATCTTGCTTTTTGCCTAGCAGGCTGTGATTCACAGATTGATGACCCCCCCCGACACGGACCTCCCGCCACGAGGCGATGACTTCAGTTCCACTGAGTTAGTGCCACCAGAGCTGAGCGCGTGTGCAGCCTGCGATGATGCGTGGCCATCCTGCAATCAACACCCACTCTGAATTGTGAGCTCGGCTTGACCGCGTGTACGCAACGCGTGAGGAGGTTGCTTCAGCACGTGGTGGACCCTCTTAGACACACGCCGGTGGCGGAAGGTGAGCAGAGAGCCTTGTTTCCGCAGCAGCGAGCAGTCACCTCTGGGTGGTGGGAGTGGATAGTGTGCAGCACCCTGGGTGCACAAGAGCGGGCAGACACCTCCGAGCAGTGGGAGTGGATGGGGTGCAGCAGCCTGGGTGCACAGGAGCGGGCAGACACCTCTAGGCAGTGGGAGTGGATGGGATGCAGCACTCTGGGTGCGCAGGAACGGGCAGTCACCTCCGGGCAGTGGGACTGGATGGGGTGCAGCAGCCTGGGTGCGCAGCGGCGGACAGTCACCTCTGGGCAGTGGGACTGGATGGGGTGCACCAGCCTGGGTGCACAGCAGCAGGCAGACACCTCTGGGCAGTGGGAGTACATGGGATACAGCAGCCTAGGTGCGCAGATGCGGGCAGACACCTCTGGGCGGCGGGAGTCGATGGGGTGCAGCAGCCTGGGTGCGCAGGGGCGAAACAGAGAATTAGGCGTGTGCATTTGTATGTACTCTGCCATTACTGATTCTATACTATGTTTCAGATGACTAAACTTGAAGACTCCACTATGTCCCGGCACGTGGTTGGAGACACACCGGTGGCAGAAGGGTGAGCTGTAAGGATTTTCTCCACAGTGTCAACACTGACTCTCCCTCTCCATCTCTTCCTTTCTGTCACTCACACTCTTTCTCTCTCTCTCACTC
This sequence comes from Calotriton arnoldi, assembly GCA_963921515.1. Lineage (NCBI taxonomy): Eukaryota > Metazoa > Chordata > Amphibia > Caudata > Salamandridae > Calotriton > Calotriton arnoldi. Next base: position 300,691 of record CAWUFW010004904.1, on the reverse strand, counting down.
TGTATCTCTTCCTTTCTCTCACACTCTTTCTCTCTTTCTATGTCTCTTCCTCTCTCTCTCATTCTTTCTTTCTCTCTCTCTTCCTCTCTGTCTCACTCTTTCTCTCTCTCTCTACCTCTCTCTCACACTGTTTCTCTCTCACTTCCTTGTATCTCACGCTTTCTCTCTTTCTCTATCTCTTCCGCTCTCTCTCACTCTTTCTCTCTTTCTCTGTCGAGCCTCTCTGTCTCACTCTTTCTTTCTCTGTCTCTTCCTCTCTCTCACTCTTTCTCTGTCTCTTCCTCTCTCTCACTCTTTCTCTCTTTCTCTCTCTCTCTCTCCTTTCATGGACGCATGACACCCAATCTTATCTTTCTTTTTGTCTTGCAGGCTGTGATTCACAAATTGTCGAGGGATGACACGCCATACCTGTACCTACTTTTATTTTGATGTGTGTTTAAATAAAATGTTTTATATGTAAATCCATAGATGACTGAGATTCTTATTTGTCCAACCTCACATGCATCTTCTTTACTAAAATTGTGCGACATCAGCCAATTTGTTACGTTCCAGATTTCCTAACGTTGCTGTCACATTTGTTTGTGTGGGGGGAGGTGAGGGGGATGGCGGACAAGGGGCTGGTGGCGGGGGTGTCGGAGCAGTGTTGGGTGTCCGAGCCGCATGATCGTTGGCTCCATTGCATCTGTTGTCATTCACGTATGGCTCTGGGTGGGCTCCCTTTCATATTGCAGGTTGTAGTCCGACTTTACACCAGTTCAGAGCAGGTGTAAACTTTCTGCTACTAACGCACCTTATCGCCTGTTTTGTACTCTCTTCGACGATCTTGCTGGTGGTTGAGACACTTGCGAAGTGATGTGTTCGCTGCTTTTTGCACGAGAACGCCTACTCTACATCTCATTAGCAATATTTGCCGGACTCATCTGTGACAATGCTTTTTGAGGCTGCTATCGCTGGTAAACTGGTGATATGGGCTGTTTGCTCCAGCTTGTGAATGGTGCGTTAAATTTATCACCATTTTGGTTGTGATAAAGTGCCGTTAACTCGGCGATATGTCCTTGAGAATATACCCCTCGGTGTTTGAAAGACTTAAGAAGTACTCGAGTGCTGCGCTGAGAGCCGCGCACCCATCGCTTTCACAAGTTTGCTATGACAGGGCAGGAGAGAGCGAGGGAGAGAGACGGAGTGAGATAGCACAAGCAGCGCAAGGCCGCACGGGCACCTGGCTCCACATACCAACATGTGTGTGTGCATCGCCATCCGTGCACAGGCAATTCCCCCACAATGCAACCCACACACATATCAATTACAGAACATCAGCAATGAAGGCAATGTGGTACAAAACTCCCCTCATACGGGTTCTGTGTCCGGTGTGTGTGGCGCGGTGATGGCTGCATGGCTGTGTGCCCCTGACACATCAGACTGCGTAGATGATGGGGCTGCATCAGATGTCGTCCAGCACCTATGCAAAAACAATGTCTGGCTCACAGAGGCGGAGCTTGCCAAATGGATACACCCCCGTTGCACATGCAACAGTCAGTTCTACCCTGTGTTGGGACAAGGCTCATTGTGGCACACGAGTGGACAATCTTTACAACACACCTCCCAGTTAGACACCAGTGGAGTGGCATAGGCTTTATTGGCATGTGCGTGTGAGTACGGATGAGGCAACGGCCACAACAGGCACGGACATGCTTAAGACACTTACACGCAGCATGGGTACATGTCATGGGGCAGATGATGTTGGGCCTGAAATGGACAAGATTTATCACATATAGCAACGCTCACAGCCCACCTTGCCTTGCTCCCCAACAACTTAGATTTCCTAAGAACACCCAAATGCAAAGCCTCGCAGTACCACACCAGCCTTGACTGACATTGAAATCTACCTCTCAGTGTAAAAAATGAGACCACAAAGTGTGCACATAACATTTCTTACTCGTCCATGAATGCCCGTGCAGCTTCATGTGCAATGTGTTCCAATAGTACGTCGTTGTCGTGTTCAAGGAACACCAGGGTGAGCCAATCCATTAGGTGGTCCGGGCAGGTGTGCTCAGCCCACGCCGTTTCACCGATCCGCAACACTGCCCAATAGGGGAGCGCCTCGATGTGGTCACTGCACACGAGAGATTGTGCCATCTCCCATGCACAACTACCAATACATACGCAGTATGTCAACGCATCCCATGCACGGCTGTCTCGGTTACACTCCTGTTCGTTATCCAACAGGGGGCGCAAACACAAGTCATAGTCCAATTCATCAACGGTTGTGTTGGATAGGCAGACATCCAGGGGACACTCCAATGTGCATGTTCGGCAGTGGAACCAGGGCTGGACGCAAGTGACGTGGGCAATGCGGAAGCTGAGCCTGTAACTGATCCACATTCCATCTCTGTTAGTTAATAACACATGAATTTTTTACTGTCACCCCTTCTCCACTATTTCCAGACTGAGCATAATTTCCAAACGTGCCACATTTTGTTTATCTCGCCGGAATAGATATACAAATGGAAATTAACGCTACATTGAATTTTCAAAACCATACAGGGCCATATTCACAAGAATGGCGATAACATTATCGCCGCTTTAGCGGTAGGAAACTGCCGCTAAAGCGGCGATAATGTTATCGCTGGTCTTGAGAATATGGCCCACAGTCTTTACAGATGACAACTTACACTTTTTCTTTGTGAAAAACTCCTAAACATATATAAAGTACTTGTTTAACAACTAGTTACACATTATGCATATTTTAGAACCAATAAAACACCAGACTTTACTAACACTATGTTATTTAGAAATAAAAAATACTTTCAAAGTTAAAAATTTCATCTCAAATAGTTAACCACTACTACAAAACACATAACACACCTTCTTAATTTCTAATTTACCTTCCTAGTTGGTATGCAGATTTCAAATGTCACAAACGCATGCAATTCTTTTCTTGTCACACAGTACATGTAATGCACCGCTTTCATCAAGAATGGAACCAGTAATGGCACAATTTCCCTGTTGCTCCACACATAAATCCATGCAAAGAACAAATCAGAATAGTTCCTTATTTTTTTTAGATTGCAAAACCTCTCTTTATTGCTTATTTTTGAACTTTCCATACAAACTGTTTTGTTAAGGACACATACAGGTGAAAAGTTCAAGGTATTGTATCAACACTTTCTAGAACATTCTACGACACGTGCAGGTTAAAAGTTCATCATTTTTTTAAACCTACCGATATTCTTTTTTGCAACATTTTCTCCAACATTTAACGGCACGTGGAGGTCAAAACACACCATTCTTTCAAGTTTGAACTGCACCTTCCAAATACAATTAGCAGGTGTGGTTGAGCTGAGCAAATTTCATCCTATAATATGTACTCCACGTATAAACTGCTTTTTATTAACCAATCACAAAGATGCTTTTCATCAAAACTAATATACACCCTACTTTTTAGGACACAATACATTTCATCTCCCAATCTGTTAACGTTTTGTATGTAAAAAAAAAGTAGTTCCCAATGTTTAAACATATCTCTTATTCTACGAACGGACTGCATGAGCTACAGACATTTATCCATATCTTATAGCCATACCTTCAAAATGCTAGTGTGGATTGTAGGACATAGCTATGTTTTCTGGTGCAAGAGGTATGCAGAACAGAGACGTATTGACTTAGACCTAGGTTTACAAAATGTGCACATTAAATGGTTTGCACAGAGAGGATTGAAGTGGCACCAATTGCTCCCTTTGGTTAAAACCTGTTTGCATCTCCAACACCCTGATCTCATGATTGTGCACTGTGGTGGTAACGACCTAAGCACATTGACTGGGGTAGGTTTGGAAATGAATATGAAGGACACCTTTGGACAATTGATCTTACTTTTGCCTCAAACTGTCTTTGTATATTCCAATATATGCCAAAGACAGAAGTGGAAATGGTCAAACCAATTTTGTCATAAGATTGAAAAATCTAGGAAGAATGTCAACAAAGCTGTGTCTGCATACCTCAGAGACCATAGAATGGGGTCGATCTACAACAACAACATACTTTTTGATATGGCTGATATCTACAGAAGTGATGGAGTACACTTCACAGATGAGGGAAACCGAGTTTTCCTGATTAACCTGAAGCTGTGCATTCGCACTTACATGTAGCTCCAACTAATAAACACAAGGGCTCTTTTTAGAGCCGCCTTATATTCCCAATTTCGGCTCGCAGAGTGTCACCTGCAGTTCCGCTAGCAGAGGGACACCTGCGGGCCGCCGGGCAGGCTCGCAGAGGAAGAGCTGCAGCCCGTGGGCTCAGCTCGAAGAGGGAGACCTACGAGCTGTTGGCTCGCAAAAGCACAGCACCGGCTCGCAGAGGAGGAGCTGTGGCCTGACTCGCAGAGGGAGACCAACGGGCCAACAGGCCTGCTAGCAGACACACAGCTATCAGTTAACGGGCTGGCTCACAGAGATACAGCTGCGAGCCCTCCGCGCTGCAACCCGACGGGCTAACTCGCAGAGGGAGAGTAACGGGCCGACGGGCCTGCTAGCACAGACACAGCTACGAGCTAACGAGGTGGCTCACAGAGGTAGAGCTGCGGGCCCCACGGCTCGCAGACACAGAGCTGCAAGCCGACGTACTGGCTTCTAAAGGTATAGCCGCAAGCTGATGATGTGGGGAGAGGGAGCGTAAAAAGAGTATCTCGCACAGACAGACCTGTGGGATATTTTCAGTATTGCCTCGCAGAGGTAGAATTACGGATCCGATGCCTTTTAGAGGGAGAGATGCGAACTGACGGACTGAGTCACAAAATGGCTCACAGCTCGCAGTCGCAGAGCTGCGAGCCGACGGACTCGCTTCTAAAGGCATAGCCGCGAGCTGGTGATGTGGGGAGAGGGACCGTGAAAGGGGTATCTCGCACAGACAGAGCAACGGTATATTTTTAGTGTTGCCTCGCAGAGGTAGAACTACGGACCTGATGCCTTGTAGAGGGAGAGTTGTGAGCTGACGGACTGAATCACAAAATGGCTGCCAACACTTCCTAGTTTCAACAGTTCACAGCCCATCAGCCGCAAGCTCGTGCTCGTAACGCTTCAGCCAATCAGATGTCAGAATTCTTAATTATCTATATCTGGAAAATTTGATATTTCTCTAAAACTACTGAACGGATTTACCCGATTTAAACAAAAGCGTGCTTTCTGGACCAAGACCTTTCTCTGTGCCAAATTTGGCGTAATTCCGTTCAGCAGTTTGACCTGTAGCCTTGTCTAAAGTTTCCTATGGAAATTGCATGGAGAAAACACGTTTTGGGACCCCCTTTTTTCTTAGCCCCTCCTTGACGAATCCCCCAAACTTTTAGGATAGCAGCTGACCTGAAAAGAGGAACTTTTTGGAAAATTTCGTAAAGATTCGTCAAACGACGCCAAAGTTATAAGCACATCAAAAAATGATTTTCCTATGGAAACGTGGTCCTAACTATAACTACCTTCTGGCGACCGCCAGTAGGTAATATATATATATATATATGTATACATATATTTATATATATATTCAATTCACTGAAAAAAACAAAGGTTACAGGGGCGTTACAGTTAGGAAATAGAATTGAAATAACCTTAGAAATTCTGTGAAAAAACCCAAGGTTACAGGGACGTTATAGTTAGGCTGACATTTCACTTGTACAAAACCATAGAAATTAAGCAGTTAACTCACGCCCCCACAATGCACTGCTTATAACCTCACATATTACATCACTCATGACATGATCAGTGACATCACTGATGACATCACTGATGACATCATCCAGTGACTGTGAGGGTTTTAATAATGTTTATGAGTGTTAGATATATATAACAAGGTGTATTGATGCATCAGTGGCTGTATGAGTGCCTAAATGGATGATTCAGTAGGTGCGTGACTGACTGTATAAGTGAGTGATTAGGTGTCTCAGTGAATGTATGGGTAAGTGACTAGGTTTTGAGAATGTCTGTCAGATGGTGTCTAAGTGGCTGTATGGGTTGGTGAGTGGGTACGTGAGGGGCTGTATGGGTGATTGATTGTGTGTCTGAGTACCTGTATGGGTGTATGAGTATCTGTGTGGCTGAGTGAAAGAGTGTGTGACTGCCTGCATGAATGAGTGAGTGGGTGAGACAGTGGCTGTATGGGTTAGTGAGTATGTAAGTGAGGGGCTGTATATATGACTGAGTGTGTGTATGGGTGTGTCAGTGAGTGAATGAATGTGTCAGTGGTATATGGGTGAGTAACTGGATATGTGAAAGGTGAGTGTTGGAGTATATGTGTGACTATGTGTGAGTGAGGGATTGTGATAGTGGCTGTATGGGTGAGTGTGTGCTTGTGTCAGTGACTGTATAGGTGAGTGAGTATATTTTAGTATCTGTATGAATAAGTGAGTGATTGTGTATAACTGTAAAGGTGAGTAAATGGCTGTGTGAGTGACTCTCTAGGTGAGTGAGTAGGTGTGTGAGTAGCACTATGAGTGACTGACAGTGTGTGAGTAGCTGTATGGGTGTATGAGTGGATATATCAGGGGCTGTATTAGAGAGCAAGTTGGTGTATGAGTGGCTGTATGGGTGACTGAGTGGATGTGTGTGTAGACCTATGAATCAGAGAGTGGGTGTGTAAGTACTGGTATGGGCGTGTCAATGGTTTTGAGAATGGTAGTGTGGAAGTTGGAGTAGGTGAATGAAAGGTTATATGGGGGTGTGAGTGGATGCATCAGAGATTCTGTGGATGATGCCATCAGTGATGTAATTTGAGATGTCATCAGTGATGTCATCAGTGATGTCACTGACCGTGTCATGAGTGATGTAATATGTGAGGTCATAAGCAGTGCATTGTGGGGGCACGAGTTATAGTTAGCTCAGCAGACTATAACTGTTGAATTTCTCTGGCTTTGTACGAGTGAAATGTCAGCCTAACTATAACATCCCTGTAACCTTGGGTTATTTCACTGAATTTCTAAGGTTTTTTAAATTTTATTTCCTAACTCTGACGTCCCCATAACCTTGGTTTTTTTCAGTGAAGTTCTAAGGTTTTTTAAATGCCAAATCCTCACTATAGTGTCCATGTAACCGTTGTTTTTTTTGGTGAATTTCTAAGGTTTTTCAAATTCTATTTCCCAACTATAACGTCCATGTAACCTATGGTTTTTTTAATTGAATTTTTAAGGTTTTTATATAGTATTTTCTATCTGAAATGGCTCTATAAGAGGTATTTTTATAAGCTTATATTTTCTTCAGTGGATCAATAAGCGTTGTTTTTTTTTTCTTTACATTTTTTATATTCGTGATGACGTCAACAGGGTGTTTCTAAGTAACCTGAAACTCTGCATCCGGTCTTATGTATAGCAACCATATACACACAACCAATGCAACATCTCTTGTCAGAGCCACCCTAGTACCCGAAATATTGTGAAGTTTTTTTCTAAAGGTTTTTTTTTTACTTTAGTTTTTGGAGATCTTCGCAATGATGTGGCAATCCCCATGGAAATGTCGCAAAAACGGAAAACAAAAGCAGACATTCAATGACCACCAACACATCCAAAAATAATATGTAAAAAAATCCATTCTGAACATTACCCTACACATCTTACTGTTGTATTCCCCTTAGGGTGTCCATAAACGGGCTTTCCAGTATCATGTCCTTGTATAGGCACAATTCGCCCTACCCTTATATAGGCATAAAATCTCAGCCCTTATTTAGGCATTAAACCGTGCACTCCAAATACAGGCATGGTCTCTGACATCCGTCCACCCTAACGTCACAACGAGTTCATGAAGAACAGACCCTTAGGCTGCGGGAGTTTCCCTAGCCCAGGACTATTGATTTCTTCAAGGCCTCATATATTATGCATGAACCATTATTCCTTAGGGGTTCATTCATGACGTCTTTCGCTGTCCAATTCACGTCAATGCTAACATTGTGAGGTACTTCTAAGGTATAAATATACCTTCCCTAGCCCCTGTAAATCAGAGGAGACCTCGACTTCAGAGGAGCCCTTTCCCGGCCTGACACACTGAGAAGACGCTGTCATCCCTGCACGCAGAGAGTCCAGCTTCCAGTGATCTGACTTCCCTTGCGGGGTGTTGGAGTTCGAGTCTGGCAAAGAGATTCCTACCTCTCTCATTCTTCAGGTATGGAGCTGACTAGAACCTAGAGGGACTCTTGGCATACGTGGCATACTAGGCATACTAGGCATACTAGACTTAACATACTCTTAGTATACCATAGTAAGGAATACTTCACCTACTTCATACCTCTCCCTACACCTAGGTTAGGTTAGGTACATTGGGGTAGAACTAGATTAGAAACGCATCGTATGAGTACTCGCATTTTTAGTCTGTGTTATTTATGTAACAGCATATGTACTAAAAGATAATGCTAACGCAGTATTATTTATTTCTACTGCTCACCCTGTACATTATTTATCTCGCATACTGTCTTGTGATCGTAACAGCACATTTTACTTACACCAGAAACAAGACTGTTCAATAAACCTTTTATTGAAACGCCCGTCTGTTCTTTCTGTGTAACTTTGGAGAAAACTAAGCATGCACGATTGAGCTGAGTGAAATAGTTATCTATTGTTTCCACGATTCTGGGACACGTTCTGATTCTAAAGGGAAACACAGTGGTCATGTTTTGCCGCTGCCAGAAACTACTCCCTTCTTGTTGTCAAGGAGTTTCTAGTGGCCTCTGAGCTAGCTGGCACAAGTAATTAAGTTTAATATACTCGATAGGGACATACTGACCTTAGTCCTATGTCAAACCTATAGGATATATTATTCCAATGCGCAGAGCCTATTAGGGAAATAGGAGCTACACTACATGGCGCCCAACAGTTTGGTAAGGCGGTAATTCAACGTTAGATACTGAGTAACTCAGCCGTGCTTTTTCTCTCAGAGACCCCTACCCATATACTCCAAAAGACGTCTGGAGTGGGCAGGGTTAAGTATCCACCAAGGCTAAGCACCTTATAGGGAAGCACCCTATATATTAGCTGTTTGGTTTGCTCAACGTTGAAGGATACAGTGTTCCAAAATATTGTGCACCTTATCTTTGTTTCCTTGAAACTTGTTCTACATTTTTCAAAAAACAAAATGACTGAAGCCGGAAACGATGAAGCTGCGGCTGATCCAGCAGTTTTTTAACATTACAGGTTTAAATGAAACCGAGGAGGGTGTTATAGACATCGCTCCAAACTTAAGAAGAGCCATTACTCTAAAACTTATAAAACATGGCCTACCACCAAGAGGAGGTAGAGCAGTTTTCGTGATAGAGGCACATGAATCCTTTCAGACAGAGATATTCTATTCATGGGTAATATTTCCTGAATCAAATTCAGTAACACACATGTTTCACTTCTACAAAGAAGATGATCCACCAGAGGAATACATTCCTTTCGAGGATATTGAAATTCCACTAACATACCAAGAGCATCAGCTCTGGTTTAAAGGCGCCCTAAAACATCACAAAAACATTACTAGGCTCGGTCCACTAGGTAGACCAGGAGCAACATGTCCGATTCTAGCCGGCTACACACCTCATCCTGACATTGAAGAGATGTCAGACGAGGACTTACTTACTCAACTCACAGAGTTAATAAAAATCTACAGACAATTGGTTCAATAGGTCATGCAGACTTTTACAGTCCAGCAACCATTAACAATTCCAAATCAAACCCCTCGCCAGGGGAATACACTAAAAATTACACCACAGACTCTCTACGCAGTCATGGGTAAAATGCCCACAAAACGTGAGCAAATTCCATTCTGGATAGCTCAAAAAATTACTCAAATCGAAGCAGTATTTCCAAATACTAGCCCGTATGAGAAACACAGAATACTAACCATAAGTTTACCAATGGGGATCACACCACAACTGGAAGACTGAACCACTTGGGGCTCAGTCTTTGCTGACATCTATACTAAAACACATGGCATTCCGTCAATTGCGGTAATACCTGATGTCCTAAAACAAATTCAAAACGAATACGGGGCAGAGCCTGCTCTAAATTTAGGTATGAAATTACTGAAAAATTTCAACCAGGTCTCAACAATAATATTATCTAATATTAAAGGGGAGGCAGCAGCAGTGGCGATCTGCCAAAAATTAAGGGAATTTGATGTTACAGAACATCAAACTGAGCTACCCAGAATAATTGAACAATCTTATGCAGAATTAGGCAGAGATAGTTTGGGTGGAAGACCAGTGAAGCCAAAACTATCTGAAAGTCCTGAGAAGGACTCAATTAAACAAACTCCTACATCTTCTAAAAGAAGTGGGAGACTAATAAACAAAATTCAAATGAGAAACGTTCTCAATCCCGAGGTAGGTCTCCTCAAAAGGAGCCCTCTGAAAGGAGGTATAACCTCAGGAATAGGGATAATTTGAGAAAACCTGACAGGTATAAAACATAACATGTGTATTTGTAAAGCGCACGTTCACCCAGAGGTCTCTTGGCGCTGAATAACAGATGTTCATTGTTACCCAACTCAATGGTACTCATTTTATCGACCTCAGATGGATGAAAGGCTGAGTGGACCCGCCGGGATTTGAACCTGTGACCATAAGGTCGAACACAGGCCCCTGCAATGGACGCATTAGTCCACTGAGCCACCAGACCAGATACTGATACACGTTCCTCTCGTCCCTTTCAGATCTCATCACAGACTTCGGAAAGAAGAGGACGATCGGAATATAGAGAAGAACGCGTGAAATCGAAAGATGACAAACACGCTCCAAAAAACAAAACAAAACCTCAATTCTCCAAAAAGAAGGTAGCAGGTCTGAAGATCAGACATGCCGAGAATACTGAGATCACAACTCAAGAACGGAGAATGGGCTCAGACAATGCTGGACAGTGCAGCAGAAGTCACAATAGCTCGCCAGAACCTGAAGGAACTTCTGGAGATAGTGGACTTGAATGAGTACATCACAGTTGAAACTGTAGACACCAGGGTTAGTACTCCACAAAAGTTATATGAAATAACACTCCGGATGGAGGGAGACAAACCTAGACAGGTGAAAGCACTTTTTTGGGAAAGACTATCGAGGGGCTATGACATACTTCTAGCAGAAAAAGACTGGCCACCACAATTTGTCAGGGAGTGCCCATACGGCGAGGACATTATTATGCCTGCCTTCTCCAACCATATTCCAATTCACCTAAAATATACAAATGCCAGGAAATGGGCAGTGGCCCAGGCCCCAGCATTATATAAAAATCATGTAGGATGGGATGAGGACTCACCTCACCATAAAATACATCTGAAACATGAACCTACTGCACAAAGGCAGTATCCAATAAAGCAAGAAGCTAAAAAACAGGTCAGGAGATCTTAGATCAACTTGAATATCAAGGGGTGATTGAAACATGCACCTCCTCAATGAACAATCCTTTGTTTCCTGTCTCCAAACCAGACAATACATATCGTCTAGTTTTGGATTACAGACACCTAAACACTTGTTCTAAAACTTTTGCAGTGCAAAATGCACATAGCACAGCATTAATGAATAACATTGTGCGTAAAAAATATAAAACAACATTAGACATCTCAAATGGTTTCTTTTGTCAAAACATAGCACCTGAAAGCAGGTACTTAACAGCATTCTCCATAATGGGGACCCAGCGTCACTTTTGTCGACTCCCACAAGGGTTCAAGAACAGCCCAGGTTTATTCTCAGCGAGGGTAACGGAGTTACTACAAATTTATGACAATGAGGCATTGTCCTATGTCGATGACATATATCTGACAGACGATGACCTGGAAAAACACTTGAACAGGGTGAGCACCATTATACTGGGCTTCGCCTCTGAGGTCTACAAGTTCAACTTTAAAAAGTCCCGAATTGCCCATCTCAATGTCCTATTTTTAGGATATGAGCTTTCAAGTGAAGGCAAGAGCTTGGCAGCTAACATTTTAGAAAAGTGTGCGCTGCTCCAACCTCCAGAAACGCTAAAAAACTTACAATCCATCCTGGGTTTCCTAAATTTTGGAAGCACTTACATTTTAAATTACGCAGAAAGGGTTAAACCTCTCTACGCATTAATTAAACCTGATTTTTCGATCAGAAACTGGACACAGGAACACACAGAAATCTTGCGTTCACTCCAAGCTAACATGTTAGCAACAAATCACTTACAAACACGCGTAAGTCAACGCAATTTGGTGATCCGAATAATTTCGGGACAATGTGGATTCACCTACTTAACTTTCAATGAGGGTGACAAAATCCCAATTGCATACAAATCCCATTTGTACACACAAGCGGAAATGCGCTTCAGTTCAACTGAAAAAATTCTAACAGCAGTTCAAACCGCTGTAGCAAAAGAAAGAGCCTTAGCCCAAGGGAAACGCATTATTGTCGTAACCTCAGTACCGGCTTTAGAAGCGGTCACAAAAGCGAGCATTCCAAATGCTAAAGCATTACATCCGAGATGGATACAATGGGTTAATTCTCTTGCTGCAACAGATGTTGAATATGTTTTTGATCCAGATTTAAAAACACAAGCATTCCTGCAATATGAACAAGAATGTCCTCTGCCTACTGAAATTCTGCCTCTCGATCAGTACGAATTTATAATTTACACTGACGGATCCGCACAACCCGCAATAGGGAGTAAGCAAGCTTACAGTGCAGCGTGTGCTATCGTTAAAGGTCGCATGCGAGATGGCATCTTCAGACCTATGGTCACTAAAACACAATCTCTAGGGGATTGTACAGCTCAGCGAGCTGAACTACAAGCATTCAAACTGGCACTTGAAAGTACAGATCGAGAATTCCCCACACTAATAGTGTGCGATTCCTTTTACTGTGTTCAGTCGTATAATGAATATATACAAAACTGGCTTGAAAATGGTTTCAAGGATGCGAAGGGTGGCACAATAAAGCACAAAATGCTTTGGGAACAAGTAGTTCAGTTGAAAAACGAACTACCAAAGGCTCACGTGATTCACACACTGAGTCATCAACGTGATGGCGTTCACGTTGCAGGGAATTCATTGGCTGATGAAGCCGCAAAGGGGGCTGTGCAGACGGCTTCCGTAGCTGAGATCACTCATTCAAAAACTAAATTAGACGGTGAGATAATGTTGACTGTCAAAGCTTCAAGCAAAGGCAGCAGTGCAGCGTTACCAAAAAAAGTTTCCACTCAAGTACTCTTATGTAATTGATGCGAACAACGTTCCTTTTGCTCGAATCCCTGGAGTGGGGGATAGGGTAATTCCAAACAAGGAACGTAGATTAGGACTAATCCTAGCAGCACACGAAGGGATAGCTTCTGCCCATGCAGGTGTTTCAGCGACAGTACCTTTACTCAAGCAAAGATATTGGTGGCCTGGCATTCGGAAACAAACTAAAAACTATGTTTTAGAATGTGATATTTGCCAACAGATGAAAGTCTCAACAGTGAAACGTCCTGCGCAGACACCCCTGTTAATTTCAGACAAACCATTAGCTTGTGTTTACCTGGACCACTGCGGTCCCTTGCAAAGGGACGGTAACTATAAATATATCATGGTTGCAGTGGATTCATGCTCTAGGTTCCTATGGATATGGCCACAGCGCTCAGCTGACGCTCGAACTGTTATAAAAGATTTGCGAGTCTTTATCGGCACATACGCAATAGGCACGCTACATTCTGACCAGGGTCCTGCGTTTAGCTCTCGGGCTTACAAAGACGCCATGGCCAGTCTGGGTCGTTGCATTGCGGTACTCCTCTCCATTCCATCCTGAGGGAAATTCGGTTGTGGAAAGGAAAAACCGGGACATAAAGCAGTCTATAACAGCTAGGGTATTAGGTTCGGGTGATGGGTGGGTCAAACACCTTAATGGGGTACAACGCTCATTAAACAATCTGCCAAGAAGTTCTCTAGGGGGGGTCACTCCATATGAGGTCCTATTTGGGACAAGAATGTGGGTACCAGACCTTGAACACGTAAGCACAGTGGTGGAAAATAAACCCTTTGATATCAAAGATCGTTTGACTGTTTTACAGGACTTAAACAAATTAAGAACGAAACAAAGCAACGTATTCCTACAGTCAACCACCACTGGGGATCAACCGGCTGTCCCAGCAAGGCCTGTCTGGATTCCAAAAGTTGGGGATCTAGTCAGAGAAAAGATTGCGGACAAGAAGGAATTTGGACCTTCTTACAGGCAACCAGTACCTGTCCTAGCAGTTCAAGGAACAAGAACAGTACTTCTGCCGCCCCTTGCTGGAAGAAAGGAGAAAAGATTTGTGTCCATCGACCTCATCAAACCACAGTATGTGGCCAATACTAAGTAGTAGGTCTCGTGGACTCCGACCTAGTAGCAGACACACTCCTCTCGCTACTATCCAAGAGGTTCAGACTGAAAGACTGATAACAATCGAGAATTCAGCTGTAACAGATGGAGGACTAAGCAACAATGCAATGGAACTCATCCCTCTTGAACACCAACTAACAGTTCATCCAAATACACATGTCTACACCAACGTGGCAAGTGATGAACTGGTTCCAGTGATTTCTACAAATCCTGATGCAATTCCAACAATTGACAGAACTGCTTCTGGCTATTTCATTAACTTTGATACGTTCTCAGAAGATCCGAGTGAACCTGAAACGACGCCAGCAACATTCAAATTCAAGCAGCAATTACAAGACTTTCTTCAATTTCTGAAAAAGACATATTTGGTTTCTCCATGGATTGAACTCTGGATTACATCTGGACTTTTTGTTTTCCTGCTATGGCTAGCTTTGGTAACAACTGTGAGCGTGCTTATAAGTGGCAGATACATCCATGTGAACACTGAAGGAAAAGGCGTAAACGTACTTTTGAAACCTCATAAATCTTCTCATCGTGAAGCAAGAGAATTGTCATCAGTGAACATCACAGCTGTTCCTATACAGGATGGTATAGTGTGGGACAAAACAGATTTTGAAATCTTCGGCCCGACGGAAGAATTGAACATTCCACATTTGTTTACAATTTCACTAAGTGATCTAATTACGTCCAGTACCTATTCTGATGATTGGGACTTTGAGACGGTAAATGACATTATGTTTGACCTAGAAAAATCTGCTGCATTTTCTAAACATGAATATTTAGAGGGTTCATCAGACTATGAACAACTGTATTGTTATAACCACTATGGTCATCATTATTTGCATAAATCTGCATATCCAAGAAATGTGTTTATGTTTAACCAATGGGAGCATTGTCCTACACCACCATACGGTAGTTCAAAAACATTTGCTAACAAGTTTCCATATTTTTCAGGTTACAACACATCTGATCCAGAAATGTTTTACTATAAAACGTAAACAAGACAGGACTGAAAATTATGTTAACAAATACAAAACAGATTTACTCTGCTTTATTTAATGCCCAACTGTCTAGACAGGGTTTCGACTTTTGGAAAGACACAATAGACACATAAACTGTCTGGGGTACTAAAAATTGGCAAGTGCAGGGGATAGAAGCTTTATTTAGAGCCTGCATCATCCCCGAACAAATAATGTTTTTGAATGAAACTGTCCAACAAACATCTTGTCTTGGATTAGCCAAGATTAAGGAGATGAACAAACCTTCTGTACCAACACCTGCAAGTGATAATAATACACTGGCAGTGGTGACAGTTGACAATATACTACAACTCAACAGATCTAATCCTGATTGGAAAAAATGGTTGATCTAGCCCATAGACACGAATAACTGTCAGGAAAGATTCCTGAATAAAACTCAGGGCTTTACTATTAATAGGCCAGACCCAAGATACGTCCAAAGACAGCATCCGGGGGTAGTAACAACATACAGTGTAGGAAAATTATGCCTCGATTGGCTGCATAAGTCTACACTACAGGATGTGAAACAACACTTAACCTTACTTAAAGAGGACGCAGACCTTAGGGAATTCTTGCTTGGACCAAGAAAACCGTGTCAAAAACGTTTCATATATGCCGGCATTTATGCTGCCTATAATGAAGCACGGAAAGTATCACAGATGGAGGCTGCAGAACGAATACGTGAACTTGATCGTATTAATTTAGAGAAAACACTCTCTGTGGTCGACAATGGGTTAACAACTTTGTCCTCCAGAATATATTCATTAGATGGCATTGTATCCTCTGCTATCGACATACTAGAACAAGATTTGGCGATGTTACAACAAGGCCAGTCTCAATTACGTTCTATTGTGTTGTTAAGCTGGACGCTGCAATCTTTGCAAGCGGGCTATGTGCCTTGGCGTTTTATCAACACAACGGCTCTGTTTGCAGAATACAATCTAACTGATAAACTGATCGAATTGGCACAAAGAGGAGCAAAGTATACAGTGCTCAGCATTGAAAAACTGGAAAAGTTACCATTCACAGTGGCAGAAAAACCAGCTACAGAATGGCTTATTCATGGCAAAATAGCATTACCTGTGAGTACTTTTCAGTTTCAGTATTGCCTCAGACAAATGCAAGCAGGCAAATATGAAAGGTTGGGTAAGGAATACATTAAGACATCTTGGGATTTACCGTATACATATAGATGTTGGAGTGGGGATCGTGAAGTGTTTTTGAGCGGTACACACTGTAAACATGCACTGAGCGGTTCACTTATATGTCAGGACATTTCCTTGCACGGGGCTTGTAATGGTTCTGTGGCAAATTTGTCTTGCCATCAGCAGGGTACACCAGCTGCTGTGATTAATCCAACTTTTGGACAACTTTCTAACGGGAGTTACCTCATGTTGAATGATCAGAGTTGCTGTGGCATGCTGCTAGGCATCCCATATCTAGTAACGGTCAACTCCAGGGTCACTTGCTGTATGCAAGTATTGTTTCCCCCAATAGACACAGTCAGGGAGTTGATTCTATGGCCTTCGCTGAACGTCTCTTTTATAAGATTTGATACTTTGAGCAGAATGAAAGCCATGCTTTTACAGCAAACAGTGCCTTTGACCTCGGCCAAAGAAACCTATGATCTACAAGTAGCAAGGACTTCGGCTGAGATACAGACTTTAATACATACAAACTGCCCTATACATTTCGTAGAAATGATATCACGTATCTTCAACATGTCTGATACAACAGGAATTGTACATGTATTTAAGAGCATCTGCTCCGGTCTGTTAGCACCTTTCCAGGCAATACTCGGAATCATCCCGAACTTTGCACATTCGGTGTTTGGTGGCATACCATTAATTCTATCACTTGTTGCCGGAATTCTATTTCTCTTCCTGCTATTGCGCTATGGCCAGCCTATTCGCAGACATCACTCCGAGCGAAATGGAGAAAGCTCTCCTTGAACGAAAGTGACGTGAGCAAATAGTAAAGCTTATGGGCATGACTCGTCTACGGGACCTTAATACAACTTGGTTCCTGTTATTCAGACCAATCTGGCAAGATTGCATCTTACCTGTTCTACGATGCCTGCTATGCGGTGAAGAATGCGTGTTGGACACCTGTCTAACATTTCCATCAGCAACGCCAACGGATGTCGATACTCTGCTGGTCCCGATAACGGCCCATGCTCTGTGTTGTCCCCAGAGGCTTCCTATCCTGATGTCAGCATTCATTGAGATCTTACAGACGCTTCCGGCTGCTGCTGAGGTACGACAAAGATCGACAGGCACACAGGTAACAACGGACGTGAACATTGCTGAGGCAACTTATGCTGGAAGCGATGCTTCCCATCTCTGTGCAATTGATCTACTACACGAGGTGTTCCAACTGACGCCGACTACAGTGGATGATGTTTTGTCTATAGAAATAGATGATCTCATGTTTACACCAGACCCGTAAACTGACTCTGATTCAGCATACAGTGTTCCAGAGATGCAGTAACAATTTGGCCTTCATTCTACAAAAACTTGGAACTCTACCAAAAATTGAACTTTTTCCCATTTTTCGAACGAAAATGGCACTTCAATCTGCTTAAAGTAGAACTAGCCTTATAGTACAGACTTTGCGGTACTTTCATGGACACTTAGTCATCTTGTGTGTCTAAAACAGTTAATTAATTTTCATGACATGAAATGACTTTGATTTTTGAGAGACTTATCGATCATTTTCTGTCACATGTAAATATTACTGCTTATTTCATTCCAATTGCATTTATTTTTTAACTTTATGCCTGAAATGAAAAGCAATGCTTCAAATGTACAGTGCCTTTTGCATTCTAATAGGTTTTTAAATGCCTTTTTTAAATGGTTTTATGAAATATTTTAGAAATATGCGGTACTCCATTTTAATGTTTAGCATTTTAAAATGTTTAGCATTTTAGTATTATCGTACAGACGAAAGTGGAGTGGGTGTTGTATTCCTCTTAGGGTGTCCATAAACGGGCTTTCCAGTATCATGTCCTTATATAGGCACAATTCGCCCTGCCCTTATATAGGCATAAAATCCCAGCCCTTATTTAGGCATTAAACCGTGCACTCCAAATACAGGCATGGTCTCTGACATCCGTCCACCCTAACGTCATATCGAGTTCATGAAGAACAGACCCTTAGGCTGCGGGAGTTTCCCTAGCCCAGGACTATTGATTTCTTCAAGGCCTCATATATTATGCATGAACCATTATTCCTTAGGGGTTCATTCATGACGTCTTTCGCTGTCCAATATACGTCAATGCTAACATTGTGAGGTACTTCTAAGGTATAAATATACCTTCCCTAGCCCCTGTAAATCAGAGGAGACCTCGACTTCAGAGGAGCCCGTTTCCCGGCCTGACGCACTGAGAAGACGCTGTCATCCCTGCACGCAGAGAGTCCAGCTTCCAGTGATCTGACTTCCCTTGCGGGGTGTTGGAGTTTGAGTCTGGCAAAGAGATTCCTACCTCTCTCATTCTTCAGGTATGGAGCTGA
Organism: Calotriton arnoldi; assembly: GCA_963921515.1. Classification (NCBI taxonomy): domain Eukaryota; kingdom Metazoa; phylum Chordata; class Amphibia; order Caudata; family Salamandridae; genus Calotriton; species Calotriton arnoldi. The sequence goes on along the minus strand of CAWUFW010004904.1, from coordinate 281,850 downwards.
CTAGAACCTAGAGGGACTCTTGGCATACTTGGCATACTAGGCATACTAGGCACACTAGACTTAACATACTCTTAGTATACCATAGTAAGGAATACTTCACCTACTTCATACCTCTCCCTACACCTAGGTTAGGTTAGGTACATTGGGGTAGAACTAGATTAGAAACGCATCGTATGAGTACTCACATTTTTAGTCTGTGTTATTTATGTAACAGCATATGTACTAAAAGATAATGCTAACGCAGTATTATTTATTTCTACTGCTCACCCTGTACATTATTTATCTCGCATACTGTCTTGTGATCGTAACAGCACATTTTACTTACACCAGAAACAAGACTGTTCAATAAACCTTTTATTGAAACGCCCGTCTGTTCTTTCTGTGTAACTTTGGAGAAAACTAAGCATGCACGATTGAACTGAGTGAAATAGTTATCTATTGTTTCCACGACTCTGGGACACGTTCTGATTCTAAAGGGAAACACAGTGGTCATGTTTTGCGGCTGCCAGAAACTACTCCCTTCTTGTTGTCAAGGAGTTTCTAGTGGCCTCTGAGCTAGCTGGCACAAGTAATTAAGTTTAATATACTCGATAGGGACATACTGACCTTAGTCCTATGTCAAACCTATAGGATATATTATTCCAATGCGCAGAGCCTATTAGGGAAATAGGAGCTACACTACATTACTATATACATACTTCTATAAAAACATGTTTAATCTCATGTTTTTGTACTAAGTTTCTTTAAAATCCATCTTTCAGACCAATTTTCCGTTTTTGCGGTTATTCTGGACGTTGCGATGACGTTGTTAGTTGCGACGATTGCGCCTTTTCCATAAAGTCTAAAACACATATATCCACACATACTACAGCATTTTACAAACTAGGGGTTTCTTATAGTATTCTCTAAAGTCATGTTTTTCTAGAGAGTTTCTATAAAAACCATCACTAATGCCTATTTTATCTTTTCGCGGTGACTCCGGGGACCACGATGACGTCGGTAATCACAATCCCCGCGGACATGTCGCTAAAACGGAAAACAAAAGCAAACATTCAATGACCACCAACAGATCCAAAAATAATATGTAAAAAAATTAATTGAGAACATTGCATTACACATATTACTATATACATACTTTTTTCAAAGCATGTTTAAACTCATATTTTTGCACTAAGTTTCTTTAAAAACCATCTTTTAGACCTATATTCCGTGTTCACTGTTATAAGGGATGTCACGACGTCGCCATAAACTGGCATGGTCGCGCCTTTTCCATAAAGTGAAAACACATATATGCACACATATTACAGTATTTTACACACTAGGAGGTTATTACTGTACACTTCAAACTCCTGTTTTTCTAGAGCATTTCTAGAACAACCATCTGTAAAACCTATTTTCCGTTTTTGTGGTAAGGCCGGAGATCGCAATGACGTTGGTCATCGCAATCCCCGTGGTTACGTCGTGAAAGCGGACAGCACAAGCAGGAATTCAATAGCCACCACCACATTAAAAAATGATAACTATATAATTTATTCTAACCATCACAGGAGACAACTCACTATATAAAAAACTCTATGAAAACATTTATCAAAATCTCAATATCTCTATAACAATGCATATTAATGATTCACTGATATATTTTTTTATATTTCCACCAATATTCACAACGACGTTGATAGTCATGATGTCCCCATGATGATGAACGGGGGGGTCGCGCTGGCGGTCGCGGCATAGTCACGAATATTGCGCGTGATTAAAAAAAATCAATTTTGGACACATAACTTGTGTCACTAACACCCCATTTCTCAACCATGGGGTCAGAGTATCTCCACCCTGACCCCTGATGTGGGCTCTCACACAAATTTTCAGCCCCGGGAACTGTTCCCAGTAGATAAAATGGCAGCCGTAACTTTCTGTTCAGGTTGCGTTCAGCCAATCACAGCATTCCCATTGGCGCGTAATTGCAAAACCACAGTGGCCTGAGATATCACTATAATTTTTGGCTTAAATATCTCAAAAACTACTGAATGGATTTACATCAAATAGGCAAAAGGCACTTCCTTGAACCAACATCTACCTCCCTGGCTAATTTGGTGCAAGTCCGTTCATCGGTTATAGCTGTAGGTGTGGCTAAAGGTTCTATGGGATTTAACATTACAAGCGCACCCTTGTTTCACATTCCAAATTCTCTGTCCCCACTGAACGGATCACCCCCAAACTTTCCATGACAACCAGAACCTACCTTGATACTTCTTTTGGAAAATTTCATGAAGGTTGATCAGACGACACCAAAGTTATAGGCAAGTCAAAAATGCTTTTCCTATGGAAACATGGTCCTAACTATAACTACCTACTGGCGTCCGCCACTAGGTTATATATATATATATATATATATATATATATATATATATATATATATATATTCACTGAAAAAACCATAGGTTTCAGGGACGTTATAGTTAGCTGGACATTTCACTCAGTTAGTTCAGCTAACTATAACTCACGCACCCGCAATGCACTGCTCATGACGTCACATATTACATCATTCATGACATGGTCAGTGACATCACTGATGACATCACTGATGACATTTCAAATGACATCACTGATGACATCACTGATGACATCATCCACGTGAAAATCTGATGCATCTCCTCACACTCTAATATAACCTTTGATACACTCACTGTAAAATACAGACTACCATTTTCTAAATCATTGACACACCAATACCAGTTACTACATATGCACTCACTGATTCCTAGGTCTACACACACATCCACTCATTCATCCATAGAATCACTCATACATGCAGTCACTCATCAAGACAACACTATCATATGCACTCATACACCTATACAGACACTCACACACCGCCACTCATCCATGTAGTTACTCACACACCTAGTCAGTCATGCAAAGAATCAATCACACTCCCATTTACTCACCTATACAGTTATACACACACCACCTCACTTATTCATACAGATACTAACGCATAATTACTCTCTTATATAATCAGTGATACAAGTACACACTCATCCATACAGCCAGTCTCACAATCACTGACTCTCATGTATAGTCATTTATATACTTCAACTCTCACATACACTGCCTTTTACATATGTAGTTACTTGGACATGTACCACTGAGACATCCATTCACTCACCAACACACCCATACACACACTCACGCACACATACAGCTGTTTCCACATGCACTCTTGAACCCATACACCCAGTGAATCAACCACTCACACATCTATGCACAGAGTCACACACCTCCCACCCACCCACACACACACTCAATCTCCCAAAAAAATACTCAGACAACCAATCAATAACCTTATATAGACACTAATGTAGCTACTGACCAACCCATGCAGCAGCTTACACAACAACAGACAGACTGATACAGACATTCACACAGTTTAGTCACTAACCCATGCATTCAGTAAGACATATTTAATCACTCACTTATACAGTCAGTTACGCACCTACTAAATCCTCCATGCAGACACTTATACACCCACTCATTCTTCAATACACATTGGAATATATATAAAACATATTTAAACTTTACAGAAACACACAGACACTGGATGATGTTATCAGTGATGTCATTTGAGATGTCATCAGTGATGTCATCAGTGATGTCACTGACCATGTCTTGAATGATGTAATATTTGACGTCATGAGCAGTGCATTGCGGGTGCGCGAGTTATAGTTAGCTGAACTAACTATAACAGTGGAATTTCTATAGTTTTGTAAGAGTGAAATGTCCAGCTAACTATAACGTCCCTGAAACCTATGGTTTTTTCAGTGAATTTCTAAGGTTTTTTAAATGCTAATTTCAAACTATAACGTACCTGAAACCTATGGTTTTTTCAGTGAATTTCAATGGTGTTTTAAATGCTAATTTCTAACTATGACATCCCAATTAAGTCCCCTTGTATCCTGAAGGTCCCTGGTGGCCAAGTAGCCCACCAGGTACATCCAGTAAGCGCCACAGAGCTGCTTTTCAGAGAGGTGTTCTGAGGCCACGCCCCTTTTTACACCATGCTGCAAACGCGGCTTCTGGCGCACTGCTGCTCAGAGGATGATGTCCACTTGTGTCTTGAGGTCCTCAGGACACAAGAGGAACTCATCGCCCCACCAGCAGTGCCCCAGAAGCCGCGTTTGCAGAGTGGTGTAAAAAGGGGCGTGGCCTTGGAGCACCTCTCTGCAACGCAACCCTGTGGCGTTTACAAGAGGTACCTGGTGGACTAGATGGCCCCCAGGGACCCTCAGGATTGAAGGTGAATTAATCCCCCAACTTAAAACGTGCCACAGGGTGTGCCCTGTGGCGCGTTTTAAGTTGGGGGATTAAGTCCCCTAGAATCCTGAGGGTCCCTGAGGGCCAACTAGCCCACCAGCTACCTCCAGTAAGCGCCACAGAGCTGCGTTGCAGACTGGTGTAAAAAGGGGGCGTGGCCTTGGACCACCACTCTGCAACGCTGCTCCCTGGCGCTTACTGGAGGTACCTGGTGGGCTAGTTGGCACCCAGGGACCCTTAGGATTGAAGGGGACTTAATCCTCCAACTTAAAACATGCCACAGGGCGCGTTTGCATACTTGTCAAATCAGGCCACGCCCCCTCCCTGCACCACTGTGCAAACGCACCCCCTGGTGCGTTGTAAATTGGGGGATTAAATCCCCTTGAGTCCTGAGGGTCCCTGGGGTCCAACTAGCCCACCAGGTACCTCCAGTAAGCGTCACAGAGCTGCGTTGCAGAGAGGTGTAAAAAGGGGCATGGCCTCGGACCACCTCTCTGCAAGGCAGCCCTGTGGCGCATACTGGAGGTACCTGGTGGGCTAGTTGGCCCCCAGGGACCCCAGTATTGAAGGGGAACTAATTCCCCCACTTAAAACGTGCCACAGGGCGCGTTTGCAGAGTGTTGCTGGGAGGGGGCGGGACCTCCGGCACGATGCCGGTCTTTTTTTTATTTTTATTTTTTAGAAGGGTGGCTGTGTGGCCCCCCTTCTTTTCCTGTTTTTTGGGCCCTGGGGACCCCATCCCCAGGGCCTGACCCTTTTTAAAAAAATAAATAAATAATGTAAACGGGAAGGGGGCCGCGTGGGCCCCCCTCCCGTGGCCAATTTTGGCCCCGGGGACCCCATCCCCCAGGGCATGGCCACATATATTTATTTTTTTAAGGAGGGGGGCTGCGTGGCCCCCCTCCTGAGGCCTCTATTGGCCCCGGGGACCCCATCCCCCGGGGCCGGCCTTTATTTTAAAAAAAATATTATTATTTGGCTAGTTGGCCCCCAGGGACCCTCAGAATTGAAGAGGATTTAATTCCCCATCTTAAAATGCACCACGGGGCCTGTTTGCACACATGTCACCTGAAGCCCCGCCCCCTCCCTTCACCACTGTGCAAACGCGCCCCATGGCGCATTTTAAGTTGGGGGATTAAGTCCCCTTGAATCCTGAGGGTCCCTGGAGTCCAACTAGCTCACCATGTACCTCCAAAAAGCGCCACAGAGCTGCGTTGCAGAGAGGTGTAAAAAGGGGCGTGGCCTCTGTACACCTCTCTGCAACGCAGCCCCCTGGCGCATACTGAGGGTCCCTGAGGGCCAACTAGCCCACCAGCTACCTCCAGTAAGCGCCACAGAGCTGCGTTGCAGACTGGTGTAAAAAGGGGGCGTGGCCTTGGACCACCACTCTGCAACGCTGCTCCCTGGCGCTTACTGGAGGTACCTGGTGGGCTAGTTGGCACCCAGGGACCCTTAGGATTCAAGGGGCAATCGTTCCCCATCTGCAAACGTGCCAGACTGCTGCAGGGTGGGGGCGGGGCCTCCGGCACAATGCCGTTTTTTTTTTTTTATGGGAGGGGGCTGCGTGGCCCCCCTTCCCTTGGCCTCTTTGGCCCCGGGGACCCCATCCCCGGGGCATGAGGATTTTCATTTTTTTAAAAATTAAAATAAAACGGGAAGGGGGCCGCGTGGCCCCCTTCCCTGAGCCTATATTGGCCCCGGGACCCCATCCCCGGGGCATGCCCTCTTTTTAATTTTTAAATATTTGGAGGGGGCTGCGTGGCCCCCTCCTCAGGCCATTTAAGGCCCCGGGGACCCCATCCCCGGGGCCGGCCTTCCTTTTTTTTTTTTTCAAAATTTTGTTTTTGTTTTTGGGAGGGGGGCCGCGTGGCCCCCTCCCGGGCCACTACTTGCCCCGGGACCCCATCCCCCGGGGCTGGTCCTCTCCGTTGGGGACTGTGGGGGGTCCCCAATCCCCCACAGTCCCGCCAGCTCCCCGCGTCCCTTGGGAGCCGGCATTGCTTTTCCACATGGGGAGCTGCTAACATGCAGCTCCCCGTGTGGAAAAGCAATTTGCTTTGGATATTGGAAGCGAGAGCAGGTTTCCTGCTCTCTCTTCCAATATCCAAAGCAGTTTGCTATGACAGGATGGGAGCCGCAAGGCTCCCGTCCTGTCATAGCAAACTACAGTGTCCCGGGGTGGGCACCCGGGACACTGCAGGAGCCGGCCCTGGGGGTGGTGGTCCCCGGGGCCATTACAGGCTCCAGGAGGGGGCCGCGCGGCCCCCTCCCTTGAATTGCACAGCCCCGGGGAGGTGGTGGTCCCCGGGGCTCTGGGGTCCGTAACGGACCCCCACATTTATTTTCTATGTGCCCCGGGGAGGTGGTGGTCCCCGGGGCATGTGAGGGCTGGAGCCCCCACACGTTATTTAAAATTTAAAAAGAAGCCCCGGGGTGGCGGTCCCCGGGGCTGTGGGAGGGCAGGAGAGCCCTCCCGCACCATTTTTTTATTAAGCCCCGGGGGTGGCGGTCCTCGGGCTTGGGGGCCTTAGAGGCCCCCTTATAAACAATAAACCCACCTCCCGCATGCCCCCGGGACTTGGGCCACCCGGGGCAAATTTGCATCGAGCGCGGAGACCGCGCTCGATTTTATTTTCCGGCAGGATCCGCGCACCCTGAGCGCATCCTGCCGATTTAAAAAAAAATGCTTTTTTCTGCCCAGGGGGTCCTTGTGGGACCCCCTGAGCAGACCTAGGGGGTCAGGGTGTTTCTACCCTGCCCCCTTTTTGCGCTTTGCGCACTTGTTTCTGTCCCTCGGTTCTACCGAGGGACAAAATGGCTGCCAACACTTCCTGATTTGGAGTGTTGACAGCCAATTAGCATGCAGCTCGTGATCGGGAGGGTGCGCGAATCCGACGCAGCCATAGATATATATGTGATTTTCATTTGATTTTCACAGGAACTATTGAACGGATTTACACCATTTAACAAAAAGGGTTCTTTCTGAACCAAGAACTACCTCTTTGCCAAATTTGGTGTAATTCCGTTCAGCAGTTCGGGCTGTAGCCGTGGCTAAAGTTTCCTATGGGAAAATGAATGGGAAAACACGTTTTGGGACCCCACTTTTTCTCGGCCCCGCTTGACGAATCACCCGAAACTTTCAGGGTAGGAGCGGACCGGAGCGGGCCATAAGTTTGAAAATTTCGCGAAGATTCGTCAACCGACGCAAGAGTTATTTCAAATAGAATGTCGCGATTTCCTATGGAAAATAGGTCCTAACTATAACTATCTACTGGCGACCGCCAGTAGATAATTATCTACTGGCAGTCGCCAGTAGATAGTTATAGTTAGGACCTATTTTATATAGGAAATACACAACATTCTATTTGAAATAACTTTAGCGCCGGTTGACGTATCTTCGCGAAATTTTCAAAACTCGTGGGGCGCTCCGGTCCGCTCCTATCCTGAAAGTCTCGGGGTGATTTGTCAAGTGGGGGCTGAGAAAAAAGGGGGGTCCCAAAACATGTTTTCCACATGCAATTTTCCATAGGAACCTTTCATCGCAGCTACAGCCTGAATTGCTGAACGGAGTTACACCAACTTTGGCAAAAAGGTAGCCCTTGGTTCAGTGTCGTGCCTTTTGGTTAAATGGTGTAAATCCGTTCAGTAGTTCCTGAGAAAATCAAAAGTAAAATCACATATATATCTGGGCGGAGCCTAACCACACATGTCATTGTGAGATCTGATTGGCTGTCAGCACTTCATCCTGGAATTGCTGGCAGCCATCTTGGGACCAATATACATGATAGTACCCCATTGAAATGCATTGTAGTGAATCAAAGATTTTGAGGGTTACCAAAAGGAGAACTATAAAGGGTGATAACAGACTTTAGTTACATTAGAATTCATTTGTTGATGGTACCATACTAATTTCAGGAATTGTGGTGTGCTCTAAGGTGATTTTACCCTGTGAAAAACCTTCTGCTGGGATATCATGAATCATGTTTGAGAGAAAACTATTTTCACATGCTTGTCCCATAGAGTTTTGGAAGGTGCTCCAGAAGCTAAAATGAGAGCATATTTTCTGTAAATTCACATTATCTTTCTCAGTCATGTGAGAATGAAGTCTGACATTCTCAGTAAAACATGTACATCCAGCAAGGGCAGAGACTGTCCGTTGATTCCTTTGTGTTCTACTGCAGCTTCCCAGAGTGTTCTAAAGAACAACTAGAGTGCTAACAGCCTTACTTATGACAAAAGTATGGCACACCTGAAGCCATCTTGATTGGAATAAACTGGTAACACTTAAAACATTTAATTTAAAAAGGAACAAAATGATGGGGTTCATTTGTCATAGAAATTATGGTTAGTGCTGTAGAAAGAAAAATTAGGACATGTTTCAAGTGTGATCTCAAATATCTTCCTGTTATATTTCAACAGGACCAGCCTGCCAGTTGATGCCTTTGTGTTCTACTGCAGCTTCCCAGAGTGTTCTAAAGAACAACTAGAGCGCTAACAGCCTTACTTATGACAAAAGTATGGCACACCTGAAGCCATCTTGATTGGAATGAACCGGTAACACTTAAAACATTTAATTTAAAAAGGAACAAAATGAGGGGGTTCTTTTTGAAATAGAAATTATGGTTAGTGCTGCAGAAAGAAAAATTAGGGCATGTTTTAAGTGAGATCTCAAATCCTCTTCTATTTCATTAGAAAATTCTGACATGTAGACTGAAACAATCACTTTCAATACCAGCAGCAGACTTCCAGTTAACTCCCTGGTGAGCAGTAGCTTTACTACAGTGATCTAATGAGCAACTAGAGTGCTAACATTCTGAATTTATGGCAAATGTGAGACACATCTGAATGCCTTCTTGATGGAATCAAAGTAAAAACTGAAAGCATTTCCTACTGAGGAGACTGCAGTAAATGAGGAAATTAGGAAACTTCATAACAAAGAAGTCTTCCAAGATGGCCACCAGAGAAAAAAAGAGCCCAAATGTAGCACAAATATTACCCAGATATAGCCCACATATAGCCCAATGACAAAAGTGTGCAAAACACTTTTAATTTTTAGTTTTTTTTCCAGTTTTATGTAGTGCAGACTGGTCAGGTATTGGAGCTTTGCATCTTAAAACATGACCCCCTACACTACAAAAACACCACTGCACTACCCTAAACCCTAAAACACTACCCCCAGCATGACCCCCTACACTACACAAACACCACTGCACTACCCTAAACCCTAAAACACTACCCCCAGCACAACCCCCTACACTACCCAAACACCACTGCACTACCCTAAAACATGACCCCCTACACTACACAAACACCACTGCACTACCCTAAACCCTAAAACACTACCCCCAGCACGACCCCCTACACTACACAAGCACCACTGCACTACCCTAAACCCTAAAACACTACCCCCAGCACGACCCCCTACACTACACAAACACCACTGCACTACCCTAAACCCTAAAACACTACCCCCAGCAAGACCCCCTACACTACCCAAACACCACTGCACTAACCTAAATCCTAAAACACTACCCCCAGCACGACCCCTACACTACCCAAACACCACTGCACTACCCTAAAACATGACCCCCTCACTACACAAACACCACTGCACTACCCTAAACCCTAAAACACTACCCCCAGCACAACCCCCTACACTACACAAGCACCACTGCACTACCCTAAACCCTAAAACACTACCCCCAGCACGACCCCCTACACTGCCCGAACACCACTGCACTGCCCTAAACCCTGAAACACCACCCCCAGCATGACCCCCTACACTGCCCGGACACCACTGCACTGCCCAAAACCCTGAAACACCACCCCTTCACGACCCCCTACACTGCCCGAACACCACTGCAATGCCCTAAACCCTGAAACACTACCCCCAGCATGACCCCCTACACTGCCCAAACACCACTGCACTGCCCTAAACCCTGAAACACTACCCCCAGCAAGACCCCCTACACTGCCCGAACACCACTGCACTGCCCTAAACCCTGAAACATCACCCCCAGCAAGACCCCCGAACTGCCCGAACACCACTGCCCTAAACCCTGAAACACCACCCCCAGCACGACCCCCTACACTGCCCGAACACCACTGCACTGCCCTAAACCCTGAAACACCACCCCCAGCACGACCCCCTACACTGCCCGAACACCTCTGCTCTGCCCAAAACCCTGAAACACCAGCCCCAGCACGACCCCATACACTGCCCAAACACCACTGCACTGCCCTAAACCCTGAAACACCAGCCCCAGCACGACCCCCTACACTGCCCGAACACCACTGCACTACCCTAAACCCTGAAACACCACCACCAGCACGACCCCTTACACTGCCCGAGCACCACTGCACTGCCCTAAACCCTGAAACACCAGCCCCAGCACAACCCCCTAAACTGCCAGAACACCACTGCACTGCCCTAAACCCTGAAACACCAGCCCCAGCACGACCACCTACACTGCCCGAACACCACTGCACTGCCCTAAACCCTGAAACACCAGCCCCAGCACGACCCCCTACACTGCCCGAACACCACTGCACTGCCCTAAACCGTGAAACACCAGCCCCAGCACAACCCCCTACACTGCCCGAACACCACTGCACTGCCCTAAACCCTGAAACACCAGCCCCAGCACGACCCCCTACACTGCCCGAACACCACTGCACTGCCCTAAACACTGAAACACCACCCCCTGCACGACCCCCTACACTGCCCGAACACTACTGCACTGCCCTAAACCCTGAAACACCACCCCCTGCACGACCCCCTACACTGCCCGAACACTACTGCACTGCCCTAAACCCTGAAACACCATCCCCAGCATGACCCCCTACACTGCACGAACACCACTGCACTGCCCTAAACACTGAAACACTACCCCCAGCAAGACCCCCTACACTGCCCAAACACCACTGCACTGCCCTAAACCCTGAAACATCACCCCCAGCAAGACCCCCTACACTGCCCGAACACCACTGCCCTAAACCCTGAAACACCACCCCCAGCAAGACCCCCTACACTGCCCGAACACCACTGCACTGCCCCAAATCCTGAAACACCACCCCCAGCACGACCCCCTACACTGCCCGAACACCACTGCTCTGCCCAAAACCCTGAAACACCAGCCCCAGCTAGACCCCCTATACTGCCCGAACACCACTGCACTGCCCTAAACCTTGAAACACCAGCCCCAGCACAACCTCCTACACTGCCCGAACACCACTGCACTGCCCTAAACCCTGAAACACCACCCCCAGCACGACCCCTACACTGCCCGAACACCACTGCACTGCCCTAAACCCTGAAACTCCAGCCCCAGCACAACCCCGTACACTGCCCGAACACCACTGCACTGCCCTAAACCCTGAAACACCAGCCCCAGCACAACCGCCTACACTGCCAGAAAACCACTGCACTGCCCTAAATCCTGAAACACCAGCACCAGCACGACCCCCTACACTTCCCGAACACCACTGCACTGCCCTAAACCCTCAAACACCAGCCCCAGCATGACCCCCTACACTGCCTGAACACCACTGCACTACCCTAAACGCTGAAACACCAGCCCCAGCAAGACCCCCTACACTGCCCAAACACCACTGCACTGCCCTAAACCCTGAAACACCAGCCCCAGCAAGACCCCCTACACTGCCCAAACACCACTGCACTGCCCTAAACCCTGAAACACCAGCCCCAGCAAGACCCCTACACTGCCTGAACACCACTGCACTGCCCTAAACCCTGAAACACCACCCCCAGCAAGACCCCTACACTGCTCGAACACCACTGCACTAAACCCTGAAACACCACCCCCAGCAAGACCACCTACACTGGCTGAACACCACTGTACTGCCCTAAACCCTGAAACACCACCCCCTGCACGACCCCCTACACTGCCCAAACACCACTGCACTGCCCTAAACCCTGAAACACCACCCCATGCATGACCCCCTACACTGCCCGAACACCACTGCACTGCCCTAAACCTTGAAACACCACCCCCAGCACGACCCCCTACACTGCCCAAACACCACTGCACTGCCCTAAACCCTGAAACACTACCCCCAGCACGACCCCCTACACTGCCCGAACACCACTGCACTGCCCTAAACCCTGAAACACCACCCCCCTGCATGACCCCTATACTGCCCGAACACCACTGCACTGCCCTAAACCCTGAAACACCACCCCCAGCACGACCCCCTACACTGCCCAAACACCACTGCACTGCCCTAAACCCTGAAACACTACCCCCAGCACGACCCCCTACACTGCCCGAACACCACTGCACTGCCCTAAACCCTGAAACACCACCCCCTGCATGACCCCTACACTGCCCGAACACCACTGCACTGCCCTAAACCCTGAAACACCACCTCCAGCACGACCCCCTACACTGCCCGAACACCACTGCACTGCCCTAAACCCTGAAACAACACCCCCAGCACGACCCCCTACACTGCCCGAACACCACTGCACTGCCCTAAACCCTGAAACACTACCCCCAGCAAGACCCCCTACACTGCCCGAACACCACTGCACTGCCCTAAACCCTGAAACATCACCCCCAGCAAGACCCCCTACACTGCCTGAACACCACTGCCCTAAACCCTGAAACACCACCCCCAGCAAGACCCCCTACACTGCCCGAACACCACTGCACTGCCCTAAACCCTGAAACACCACCTCCAGCACAACCCCCTACACTGCCTGAACACCATTGCTCTGCCCTAAACCCTGAAACACTAGCCCCAGCACGACCCCCTACACTGCCCGAACACCACTGCACTGCCCTAAACCCTGAAACACCACCCCTAGCATGACCCCCTACACTGCCTGAACACCACTGCACTGCCCTAAATCCTGAAACACCAGCCCCAGCAAGACCCCCTACACTGCCCGAACACCACTGCACTGCCCTAGACTCTGAAACACCAGCCCCAGCATGACCCCCTACACTGCCCGAACACCACTGCACTGCCCTAAACCCTGAAACACCAGCCCCAGCACGACCACCTACACTGCCCGAACACCACTGCACTGCCCTAAACCCTGAAACACCAGCCCCAGCACGACCCCTATACTGCCCGAACACCACTGCACTGCCCTAAACCCTGAAACACCAGCCCCAGCACGACCCCCTACACTGCCCGAACACCACTGCACTGCCCTAAACCCTGAAACACCAGCCCCAGCACGGCCCCCTACACTGCCCGAACACCACTGCACTGCCCTAAACCCTGAAACACCACCCCCTGCACGACCCCCTACACTGCCCGAACACCACTGCACTGCCCTAAACCCTGAAACACCACCCCTGCACCACCCCTACACTGCCCGAACACCACTGCACTGCCCTAAACCCTGAAACACCACCCCTGCACCACCCCTACACTGCCCGAACACCACTGCACTGCCCTAAACCCTGAAACACCACCCCCAACACGACCCCCTACACTGCCCGAACACCACTGCACTGCCCTAAACCCTGAAACACCACCCCCTGCACAACCCCCTACACTGCCCGAACACCACTGCACTGCCCTAAACCCTGAAACACCACCCCAGCACGATCCCCTACACTGCCCGAACACCACTGCACTGCCCTAAAGCCTAAAACACCACCCCCAGCACGACCCCCTACACTGCCCGAACACCACTGCACTGCCCTAAACCCTAAAACGCTACCCCCAGCACGACCCCCTACACTACCCGAACACCACTGCACTACCCTAAACCCTAAAATACTCCCCCAGCACGACCCCCTACACGACCCGAACACGACTGCACTGCCCTAAACCCTCAAACACTCCCCCAGCACGACCCCTACACTACCCGAACACGACTGCACTGCCCTAAACCCTAAAACACTCCCCCAGCACGACCCTCTACACTACCCAAACACCACTGCACTGACCTAAACCCTAAAACACTCCCCCAGCACGACCCCCTACACTACCCAAACACCACTGCACTGCCCTAAACCCTAAAACACTACACCCCGCATGACCCCCTACACTACCCAAACACCAATGCACTACCCTAAACCCTAAAACACTACCCCCCGCACGACCCCCTACACTACCGAAAGACCACTGCACTACCCTAAACCCTAAAACACTACCCCCCGCATGACTCCCTACACTACCCAAAGACCACTGCACTACCCTAAACCCTAAAACACGACCTCCTACACTACACAAACACCACTGCACTACCCTAAACCCTAAAACACTACCCCCAGCACGACCCCCTACACTACACAAACACCACTGCACTACCCTAAACCCTAAAACACTACCCCTACACTACACAAACACCACTGCACTACCCTAAACCCTAAAAACTACCCCAGCATGAACCCCTACACTACCCAAACACCACTGCACTACCCTAAACCCTAAAACACTACCCCCAGCAGTACCCCTACACTACCCAAACACCACTGCACTACCCTAAACCCTAAAACACTACCCCCAGCAGTACCCCCTACACTACCCAAACACCACTGCACTACCCTAAACCCTAAAACACTACCCCCAGCAGTACCCCCTACACTACCCAAACACCATTGCACTATCCTAAACCCTAAAACACTACCCCCAGCAGTACCCCCACACTACCCAAACAACACTGCATTACCCTAAACCATTACCCCCAGCACGACCCCTACACTACCCAAACACCACTGCACTACCCTAAACCCTAAAACACTCCCCCCAGCACGACTCCCTACACTACCCACACACCACTGCACTACCCTAAACCCTAAATCTACCCCCATCATGACCCCCTACACTACACAAACACCACTGCACTACCCTAAACCCTAAAACACTACCCCCAGCACGACCCCCTTCACTACCTAAACACAACTGCACAATTTGTTACAGGCATTGCAACGCAGGCCTGTGGTGCTTACTGGAAGTACCTGGTGGGCTAGTTGGGCCCCAGGGACCCTCAGGATTCAAGGTGACCTAATCCCCCAACATAAAATGCGCCACGGGGCGCGTTTGCACAGTGGTGAAGGGAGGGGGCGGGGCCTCAGGTGACATGTGCGCAAACACGCCCTGTGGTGAGTTTTAAGTTGGGGAATTAATTCCCCTTGAATCCTGAGGGACCCTGGGGGCCAACTAGCCCACCAGGTACCTTCAGTAAGCACAACAGAGATGCGTTGCAGAGAGGTGAAAAAAGGTGCGTGGCCTCGGAACACCTCTCTGCAACTCAGCTCTGTGGTCCTAACTGTAGGTACCTGGGGGGCTAGTTGGGCCCCAGGGACCCTCAGGATTCAAGGGGACTTAATCCCACAACTTAAAACACGCCACGGGGCGTGTTTGCACACATGTCACCTCAGGCCCCCCCTCCCTTCACCACTGTGCAAACACGCCTTGTAGCGCGTTTTAAGAGGTAGTTTTAATCCCCTGCCCTATTATGTACTAGGGACTTACAGAGGAGGTCATGCTAATCACAGGGGTACCCCAACGCATAGTGTTCCCTAGTGTATGTAGGTGTTTTCACTGTATTCTAAGTGTCTTTTAGCATAGCACTGGCTCTGGTTAGTCAGAGTCAGTTACCACCAGTACCCGTCTGAAAAAGTTGTGGGCACAGGATAATTTTGCAACAAGGCCTCTTTCTGCTCCTCTGTTGGTTCTTTCTGCACATCTTTTGCTTCTTCCTGCACTTTTCTTCGTCTTTGTGGCCTTCTGTTGCTTCTTTCTGCATTTCTTTTGCTTCTTTCTGTGCGTTTTTTCTTCTTTCTTCACATGTCCTACCTCTGTAGGCATAGTTAGAAACTAGCATTTAAAAATCCTTTGAAATTCACTTAAAAACCATAGGTTTCAGACACGTTATAGTTAGAAATTAGCATTTAAAAACCTTACAAATTCACTGAAAAAACCATAGGTTTTAGGGACAGTTATAGTTAGTTGGACATTGCACTCGTACAAAACCCGTGAAATTCCCCCGTTATAGTTAGTTCAGCTAACTATAACTCGCGCCCCGCAATGCACTGCTGATGACGTCACATATTACATCACTCATGACATGGTCAGTGACATCACTGATGACATCACTGATGACATCTCAAATGACATCACTGATGACATCATCTATGTGATAATTTGATGCATCTTCTCACACCCTAATATAACCTTTGATACACCCACTCTAAATTACAGACTGCTATTCTCAAAACCATAGACACTCCAACACCAATAACTACATACCCACTCACTGATTCTTAGGTCTACACACACATCCACTCACTCACCCGTACAGAAACTCATACTTACGGTCACTCAGTACGGGACTATCATATGCACTCATACACCTATATAGACACTCACACACCACCACTCATCCATAGAGGTACTCACACACCTAGTCAGTCATGCAAATAATTAATCACACTGCCATTTACTCACCTATACAGTTATACACACACCAGCTCACTTACTCATACAAATACTAGCACATTCTTACGCTCTTATACAATCACTGATACAAGTACACACTCATCCATACAGCCACTCTCACAATCACACACTCTCACTTATAGCCATTTATATACTCCAACACACATATATACTGCCTTTCACATATGTAGTTACTCACACATGTACCACTGAGATATACATTCACTCACTAACACACCCATACACAAACTCACCCACCTATACAGTCCATCACAGATGCACTCTTGAAACCATGCACCCAGTGAATTACCCACTCACACATCTATGCACAGAGTCATACACATCCCACCCACACAAACACTCAGGCACACATACAGATACTCACACAACCAATCAATAACTCATATAGACACTTATGTAGTTATTCACAAACCCATACAGTCACTTACACACCAACAGACAGATGGATACAGAGATTCACACAGTTTAGTCACTAACCCATGCATTCAGTAAGATACGTTTAATCACGCACTTATAGAGTCAGTCACGCACCTACTAAATCATCCATTCAGACACTTATACACCCACTCATTCTTCAATACGCCTTTCCCTATATATATTAAACATATTTAAACTTTACAGAAACACACAGTCACTGGATGATGTCATCAGTGATGTCATTTGAGATGTCATCAGTGATGTCATCAGTGATGTCACTGACCATGTCATGAGTGATGTAATATGTGACGTCATCAGCAGTGCATTGCGGGGGCGCGAGTTATAGTTAAATGCTAATTTCTAACTATAACGTTCCTGAAACCTATGGTGTTTTCAGTGAATTTCAAAGGTTTTTTAAATGCTAATTTCTAACTATAACGTCCCTGAAACCTAGGTTTTCCTGCTCTCGCTTCAACAAAGCAAAGCAGGGTTTGCTATGGCAGGGCGGGAGCCCTGCTCCCACCCTGTCATAGCAAACAGCAATGTCCCGGGGGTGGGCATCCCGGGACATTGCAGGAGCCGGCCCTGGGGGGTGGCGGTCCCCAGGGCCATCGAGGGCTCCAGGAGGGGGTCCGCATGGCCCCCCTCCCAAAATTTGCATAGCCCCGGGGAGGTGGTGGTGCCCGGGGCTTGGGGGGGCCCACGAGGCGTCCCCCTAATGAATGAAAGTAGCCCCGGGGAGGTGGCAATCCCTGGGGCTTGGGGGGGCCAGCGAGGCCCCCCTGCCTTACAATTATAAATGCCCCAGGGAGGTGGCAGTCCCCGGGGCAGCGTGGGGGGGGTTACGACCCCCTCAAGCATTTAATCAGCAAGCCCCGGGGAGGTGGCAGTCCTAGGGGCTGCAGGGGCCCCCGTGGGCCCCCGCAAATTAATTACTGATTGCCCCAGGGACCTGGCCCACCCGGGGGCTTATAAAAAACGAAGCGTGGGAGCCCGCGCTTTGTTTTTTTTTTTTTTTTTCTCGTCCGGATTCGTTCACCCAGCGCGACTTCGGACGTTTTTTGTTTTTTTAAAAAAATGCTTTTTTTGGGCCTGGGGGTCCTTGTGGGACCCCCTGACCAGGCCTAGGGGGTCAGGGTCTTTCTACCCTGCCCCCTTTTCTTATCTTTCAACCTTTTTTCCACTGTTTTCCTGTGACTCGGTTTCCGAGTCACAAGATGGCTGCCAACACATTCTGGTTTGGAGTGTTGGCAGCCAATCAGAAGTCAGCTCGTGCTCGGGAGGAGTCGTGACTCCTCCTCGGTGCTCAGATATCGATATTTTTCTTTTTTTAATTTCTCAGGAACTACCAAACAGATTTACACCATTTAAAAAAAAAGGTCGCTTTCTGAACCAAGAGCTACCTTTTTGCCAAATTTGGTGTAATTCCTTTCAGCAGTTCGGGCTGTAGCCTGTTCCAATTTTTCCTATGGAAATTAACATGGGGAAAACGCGTTTTGGGACCCCCCTTTGTTCTCAGCCCCCGCTTCACGAATCACCTGAAACTTTCAAGACAGGAGCTGACCGGAGCGCCCCATTAGTTTTGAAATTTTGCGAAGATTCGTCAAACGGCGCCAAAGATATTGGCAAAAGAAAAAACGCTTTTCCTATGGAAACTAGGTCCTAACTATAACTACCTACTGGCGACCGCCAGTAGGTAATATATCTATCTATATATATATGTATATATATGTATCAGTCTGTCAGTTGGTATGTAAGTGTCTGTATGAGTTGGTGAGTAGCTACGTGAGTGTCTATATGGGTTAATGACTGGTTGTGAGAGTACCTGTCTGGGTGCCTGACTGTCTGTGGGGGTGGGTGGGGGGGTGTGCGACTCCCTGCATGAATGTGTGAGTGGGTGATTTACTGGGTGTATGGGTTCATGAGTTCATCTGCAAGGGGCTGTATGGGTGAGTTAGTGTGCGTATGGCTGTGTTGGTGAGTGAGGGGTGCAGAAATTTGCGAAAGAGGTGCAGAAAGAAGCAAGAGCAGTGCAGAAAGAACCAACAGAGGTGCAGAAAGAGGCAAGAGGGTTGCAGAAAGGGGCAACAGAAGTGCAGAAAGAAGCAACAGATTTGCAGAAAGAGGCAAGAGAAGTGCAGAAAGAGGCAACAGACCTGCAGAAACAGGCAGGAGAGGTGAAGAAAGAGGGAACAGGTATGCAGAAAGGGGCAAGAGAGGTGCACAAAGAGGGAAGAGGGGTGCAGAAAGAGGCAAGAGGGGTACAGAAAGAAGCAAGAGAGGTGCAAAAAGAAGAAGAGAAATGCAGAAAGAAGCAACAGAGGTGCAGAAAGTAGTAAGAGGGGTGCAGAAAGAGGCAACAGAAGTGCAGAAAGAAGAAACAGATTTGCAGAAAGAGGCAAGAGAAGTGCAGAATGAGGCAACAGACATGCAGAAGCAGGCAGGAGAGGTGCAGAAAGAGGGAACAGGGGTGCAGAAAGGGGCAAGAGAGGTACAGAAAGAGGGATGAAGGGTGCAGAAAGAGGCAAGAGGGGTGCAGAAAGAAGCAAGTGAGGTGCAGAAAGAGGCACGTGAGGTGCAGAAACAGGTAAGAGGGGTACAGAAAGGTGCAAAAGAAGTGCAGAAAGAAGCAACAGATTTGCAGAAGGAGGCAAGAGAACTGCAGAAAGAGGCAAGAGAGTTGCAGAAACTGGCAAGAGAGGTGTAGAAAGAGGGAAGAGGGGTACAGAAAGAGGGAAGAGGGGTGCAGAAAGAGGCAAGATAAGTGCAGAAAGAGGCAAGAGAAGTGCAGAAAGAGGCAAGAGAGGTACAGAAACAGG
Organism: Calotriton arnoldi; assembly: GCA_963921515.1. NCBI lineage: Eukaryota > Metazoa > Chordata > Amphibia > Caudata > Salamandridae > Calotriton > Calotriton arnoldi. The sequence continues at coordinate 261,853 of CAWUFW010004904.1, read as the reverse complement.
CAACAGGGCTACAGAAAGAGGAGTGCAGAAAACGGGAAGTGGGTGCAGAAAGCAGCAAGAGAACTGCAGAAAGAGGCAAGGGGGTGCAGAAAAAGGGAGGAGAAGTACAGAAAGAAGCAACAGAGGTGCAGAAGGAGGCAAGAGAACGGCAGAAAGAGGCAAGAGAGGTACAGAAAGAAGAAAGAGGGATGCAGAAAGAGGCAGGAGGGGTGTAGAAAGAAGCAAGAGAGGTACGGAAAAAGCAAGAGAAGTGCAGAAAGAACCAATGGAGGTGCAGAAAGAGGCAAGAGAAGTGCAGAAAGAAGCAACAGAGGTGCAGAAAGAGGCAAGAGAACTGCAGAAAGAGGCAGGAGTGTTGCAGAAACAGGCAAAAGAGGTGCAGAAAGAGGGAACAGGGGTGCAGACAGAGGCAAGAGATGTGCAGAAAGAGGGAAGATGGGTGCAGAAAGAGGCAAGAGGGGTGCAGAAATTTGCAAGAGAAGTGCAGAAAGAAGCAAGAGCAGTGCAGAAAGAACCAACAGAGGTGCTGAAAGAGGCAAGAGGGGTGCAGAAAGAGGCAACAGAAGTGCAGAAAGAAGCAAAAGAGGTACAGAAAGAGGCAAGAAAACAGCAGAAAGAAGCAAGAGAGGGGCATAAAGAAGCAAGAGAGGTGCAGAAAGAAAGAAGAAGGGTGCCGAAAGAGTCAAGAGGGGTGCAGAAAGAAGCAAGAGAGGTGTAGAAAGAAGCAACAGAAGTTCAGAAAGAAGCAACAGAGGTACAGAAAGTAGCAAGAGGGGTGCAGAAAGAGGTAATAGAAGTGCAGAAAGAAGCAACAGTGGTGCAGAAAGAGGCAACAGACATGCAGAAACAGGCAGGAGATATGCAGAAAGAGGGAAGAGGGGTGCAGAAAGAGGGAAGAGGGGTGCAAAAAGAGGGAAGAGGGGTGCAGAAAGAGGGAAGAGGGGTGCAGAAAGAGGCAAGAGAAGTTCAGAAAGAGGCAATAGAGGTACAGAAACAGGCAACAGGGGTACAGAAAGAGGAGTGCAGAAAACGGAATTGGGTGCAGAAAGCAGCAAGAGAGGTGCAGAAAGAAGCAAGAGAAGTGCAGAAAGAAGCAACAGAGGTGCAGAAAGAGTCAAGAGAACTGCAGAAAGAGGCAAGGGGGGTGCAGAAAGAAGCAAGAGAAGTACAGAAAGAAGCAACAGAGGTGCAGAAGGAGGCAAGAGAAATGCAGAAAGAGGCAAGAGAGGTACAGAAAGAGGAAAGAGGGGGCAGAAAGAGGCAAGAGGGGTGCAGAAAGAAGCAAGAGAGGTGCAGAAAGAAGCAACAGAAGTTCAGAAAGAAGCAACAGAGGTACAGCACGTAGCAAGAGGGATGCAGAAAGAGGTAATAGAAATGCAGAAAGAAGCAACAGAGGTGCAGAAAGAGGCAAGAGAAGTGGAGAAAGAGGCAACAGACATGCAGAAACAGGCAGGAGATGTGCAGAAAGAGGGAACAGGGGTGCAGAAAGGGGCAAGAGAGGGTCAGAAAGAGGGAAGAGGGGTGCAGAAAGAGGCAAGAGGGGTGCAGAAAGAAGCAAGTGAGGTGCATAAAGAGGCAAGTGAGGTGGAGAAACAGGCAAGATGGGTGCAGAAAGGGGCAAAAGAAGTGCAGAAAGAAGCAACAGAGGTGCAGAAGGAGGCAAGAGAACTGCAGAAAGAGGCAAGAGAGTTGCAGAAACTGGCAAGATAGGTGCAGAAATAGGGAAGAGGGGTGCATAAAGAGGCTAGAGGGGTGCAGAAAGTAGCTGGAGAGGTGGGGGAAAAGCAAGAGAAGTGCAGAAGGAAGCAACAGAGGTGCACAAAGAGGCAAGAGAAGTGCAGAAAGAGGTAAGAGAGGTGCAGAAAGAGGCAAGAGAGGTGCAGAAAGAGGGGTGCAGAAAGAGGCAAGAGGGGTGCAGAAAGAGGCAGGAGAAGTGCAGAAAGAGGCAAGAGAGGTACAGAAAGAGGCAACAGAGGTACAGAAAGAGAAGTGCAGAAAGAAGCAACAGAGGTACAGAAAGAGGCAAAAGGGGTACAGAAAGAAGCAAGGAAGGTGCAGAAAGAAGCAACGGAAGTGCAGAAAGAAGCGAGCGAGGTCTTGAAACAGGCAAGAGAAGTGCAGAAAGAGGCAAAAGAGGTGCAGAAAGAGGCAAGAGAGGTGCAGAAAGAGGAAAGAGGGGTGCAGAAAGAGGCAAGAGGGGTGCAGAAAGAAGCAACAGAGGTGCAGGAAGATTCAAGAAAGGTGCAGAAGATAAAAGCGAGAGAGGTGCAGAAAGAAGCAAGAGAGGTCCAGAAAGAAGGGAGGTGCAGAAAGCAGAAGAGATGTGCAGAAAGAGGCAAGAGAAGTACAGAAAGAGGAAGAAAGATGCAGAAAGAAGCAAGAGAAATGCAGAAAGAGGCAAGAGAGGCGCAGAAAGAAGCAAGAGTGGTTTGCACACCATTAGTACCAATTTAACACCCACATTTAGCAATAAGTAACAGGTGACCATTCCAGCTTTGCAAAGGGCCTTCGACCACGCTGTAACACTTGTTGCTGCATTTTTGGTAACATTTGAGCAGTTTGAGCTAGAAACAAGTTTTTTTGTTCAAATCTGCAGAATCTGCGGCAGATGATGGATTATGTGGCAAATACGGAAAATGTATAATTATGCAAAAATTGCAGTGGCCGAACAGTCACATAATTCCAGTGGCCCTGCTCATACCTCTGACTAGGTCCAGAAGTGCTCCTCAGTGGTTCCTTCTTTTTTGTGTCTCATAGAGTTTATAGTTTAGCTTCTATGGAAACGAGGCAGACTAAACCTGAGGTTACCACTCCACAACACAGCCTACCATACCACACAATTACTCTCCATAACACATAATCCCACTGTACATAATTCCTATACAATAAATACCACATACTTTCTATCCACATAATTTCACTGCACAACATACCACATAATTCCTCTACACACAACGTACATCCCCTCCACTCCAAAAAACATTAGTAAAAAACTTTTACATTTACAACGCCAATAGCCCTAACTTTTGCAAATGCGAGACCTATTACATTGCAAATGCTTCTTTAACTAGTAGTCGCGTTTGCAGAGAGGTGGAGAAAGGGGGCTGGGCCTCCAACCAGCACACAGGAATTCTGCTGAGTAGGACTTACAGGAGGTACTAGGAGGGCTTCTTGGCCCCCAAAGCCCCTCAGGAGTAAAGTGGACTTCATCCCCAAACAGTAGTTTGCCAGGAGGCTCGTTTGCAGAGTGGTGGAGAAAGGGGGGCATGGCCTCTGAAGACCTCTTAGCAATTCCACTGTGTGGGACTTACTGGAGGTAACAGGAGGGGTAGTTGGCCCCCAAGGACATCCTTGGGGGCCAACTACCCCTCCTATAACCTCCAGTAAGTCCCACACAGCAGGATTGGTAAGTTCTCATAGCAGGCCATGCCCCCTTTGCCCACAACTCTGCAAACGCACACCCTGGTGCGCTCTTGGATGTGGATTAAAGTCCCCTTCGCTACTGGGGGTCCTTAGGGGCCAACTAGCCTACCTGTTACATCCAGTAAGCGCCACACAGTGGGATTGCTGAGAGTGGTCAGAGGCCACGCCCCCTTTTTATACCACTCTGCAAATGTGCCTCCTGGCGCACTGCTGCTTGGAGGATGAAGTCCACTTTACTCCTGAGGGACTTTGGGTGCCCCCGGCATATTATTTAAAAAGCTCTGGGGAGGTGGCGGTCCCCATATAGTAACAAGATTGCCCCCAGGACCTGGCCCACCCGGGGACTTATTAAAACAAAGCGCAGGACACAGCGCTTTGTTTTTTTAAAAAATGTCGGCAGGATTTGCGTACCGTACACGGATCCGGCCGGAAAAAAAAATGCTTTTTTGGGCCCTGGGGTTCCCTGTGGGACCCCCTGAGCAGGCCTAGGGGGTCAGGGTGTTTCTACCCTGCCCCCTTATGTTGTTTTTTCACCTTTTTTCTTGTGACTCGGTTCTCCCGAGTCACAAGATGGCTGCCAACACTTTTTAGTTTGAAGTGTTTAGCAGCCAATCAGAATCAAGCTTGTGCTCGGGAGGGTTCGCAGATCCACCGCAATCACCAGATATATCATGATTTTTAAATATGAATTTCTCAGGAACTACTGAACGGATTTACACCATTTTAAGCAAAGAGTGCACTCTGGACTAAGAGCTACCTCTCTGCCAAATTTGGTGTAATTCCGTTCAGCAGTTCGGGCTGTAGCTGCGACATAAGTTTCTTATGGAAATTAACATGGAGAAAATGCATTTTGGGACCCCCCTTTTTTCTCGGTCGCCGCTCGACAAATCACCCCGAAACTTTCAAGACAGGAGCTCACCGGAGCGCCTCATTAGTTTTGAAAATTTCGGGTAGATTCATCAACCGGTGCCAAAGATATTGGCAAAACAAAAAACGCTTTTCCTATGGAAACTAGGTCCTAACTATAACTACCTACTGGCGACCGCCAGTAGGTAATATATATATATATATTTATATATATATATATATATTTTCCAAATCCCTCGAAGTGAAGGAAAAAGGGTCGCACTTCCAGATTAGGTGTTTTAACAATCCTTTATTTTCGTTTCATCAGCTGTTCAAAAGCTGCACCAACGCGTTTCGCTCTCCTCCGAGAACTTGATCAAGTTCTCGGAGGAGAACGAAACGCGTTGGTGCAGCTTTGAACAGCTGATGAAACGAAAATAAAGGATTGTTAAAACACCTAATCTGGAAGTGCGACTCTTTTTCCTTCACTTCGAGGATTTGGAAAATGTAATTTGGCGTGGTTCAGCCAAGGGTCACGCACCGAGAGAGAAGCGCCTCATGGAGTCAGCGACGTGAACTAAAGCTAAAGGATATATATATATATATATATATATATATATATATATATATATATATATATATAAAACCAAGTTTGTTTCGCACCGCGAAATAAGCGCACTCTCAGGACACAATCCAAGTGAAGTTCAGGTAGTTTATTCTGCTCTAACGCAACGCGTTTCGGCAGTTAGGCCTTGCTCACACGTATAGAGACTCACAAACAGTCCCTGTCATATACCAGGAAGAAGTGCCACGAATATGCATAACCATCAAAAAAGGACTACCACGCAGCGCGAAATGCCATAATCATGGTGGCCATCTTGGAATAAGCAACTTTAAGGTAAAATACCTACATTGTGTACCAATTCTGCGTTTTCTCGCTACGTACATTATGAATATTTGTACATATGTCATTACAATTCAAATTTATGCATGGTTGAATTAAATGATAAATCAATGAATACATTCCTAAAATAAAGGAAACATAACATAACTGATATTGGCGGCCATGATGGAACAGTACATTCGTAGTAGTCATATACCAACTTGGGATGCCTGTAGTTACCTCGATGATTTTGAACTAATGCTACATAATGTATTAACATGTGTCCTCTCCTGGTAACACCCGTGAAAAGAAAGTGTACAAAATATATACATAAAGTGCAACGATGTCTGTCTCCATGTTTAAGTGATCCTCAGTGTAGTCAGAAATACGTAGGCTGTGATAAAACAGTGACTCCTTAGTACTAATGATCAGGGAGAAAAACAGAAAATACATGTCGAGTGCCAGATTGAGTTTGAAACCCCGTTAGTTAAGTGTAGAGATGTGTGTGATGTATCTACTCAGGTTGACAAGTGTATGTACACTGTTAATAAAAGGACATATCCTAATAATACTATTATACAATGAATTCACCACTGGTGACACCACTGGTGACATATCCTAATAATACTATTATACAATGAATTCACCACTGGAGTTTCAGATCCGACAGGAGATTCCCACCTCTCTCATTCTCAAGGTATGGAGCTGACTAGATCCTAGAGGGACTCTTTGCATACTAGACTTAACACACTCTTAGTCTACCATACTAGAGAATACTCCACCTACTTCTATCTTTCCCTACACCTAGGCTAGGTTAGGCACATTGGGGTAGAACTAGCTTAGAGACGCATCGAATGAGTATCCGCATTCTTAGCTCATGTTATTTATGTACGTGAATATATGCTAACAGATAATGCTAGCGCAGTATTATTTATTTCTACTGCTTACGCTGTACATTATTTATCTTGCATACTGTCTTGTGATCATAACAGCACATATCTCTTAAACGAGAAACAAGACTGTTCAATAAAACCCTTTTTATTGAAACGCCCGTCTTTCCTTTCTGTGTAACTCTGTAGAAACTAAGCATGCACGATTGAATGAGTGAAACTGTTATCTATTGTTTCCACGATTCTGAGACATGTTCCGCTTCTAAAGGGAAACAAAGTTGTCATGTTTTTCGGTTGCCAGAAACTACTCCCTTCTTGTTCTCAAGGAGTTTCTAGTGGCCTCTGAGCTAGCTGGCACAGGTAATTAAGTTTAATATAATCGATAGGGACATACCGACCTTAGTCCTATGTCAAACCTATAGGTTATATTATTCCAATGTGCAGAGCCTATTAGGGAAATAGGAACTACACTACAATGGAATGAGGGCTCCTTCGTGAGGCAAACTTTGTTGATGGATATATATATATATATATATATATATATATATATTCACTGAAAAAACCATAGGTTTTAGGGACAGTTATAGTTAGTTGGACATTTCACTCGTACAAAACCATAGAAATTCCCCCGTTATAGTTAGTTCAGCTAACTATAACTCGCGCCCCGCAATGCACTGCTGATGACGTCACATATTACATCACTCATGACATGGTCAGTGACATCACTGATGACATCACTGATGACATCTCAAATGACATCACTGATGACATCACTGATGACATCATCCAGTGACTGTGTGTTTCTGTAAAGTTTAAATATGTTTAATATATATAGGGAAAGGTGTATTGAAGAATGAGTGGGTGTATAAGTGTCTGAATGGATGATTTAGTACGTGAGTGACTGACTCTACAAGTGAGTGATTAAATGTATCTTACTGAATGCATGGGTTAGTGACTAAACTGTGTGAATGTCTGTATCCGTCTGTCTGTTGGTTTGTAAGCGGCTGCATGGCTTTCTGAATAGCTACATGAGTGTCTACATGGGTTATTGATTGATTGTCTGAGTATCTGTATGGGTGCCTGAGTGTTTGTGTGGGTGGGGTGTGTGTGACTCTGTGCATAGATGTGTGAGTTGGTGATTCACTGGGTGCATGGTTTCAAGAGTGCATCTGTGATGGACTGTATGGGTGGGTGAGTGTGTGTATGGGTGTGTTAGTGATTGAATGTATATCTCAGTGGTACGTGTGTGAGTAACTACATATGTGAAAGGCAGTATATATGTGTGTTGGAGTATATAAATGGCTATATGTGAGAGTGTGTGATTGTGAGAGTGGCTGTATGGATGAGTGTGTACTTGTATCAGTGATTGTATAAGAGCGTAAAAATGTGCTAGTATTTGTATGAGTAAGTGAGCTGGTGTGTGTATAACTGTATAGGTGAGTAAATGGGTGTGTGATTAAGTTTTTTGCATGACTGACTAGGTGTGTGAGTACCTCTATGGATGAGTGGCGGTGTGTGAGTGTTTATATAGGTGTATGAGTGCATATGATAGTCCTGTACTGAGTGACTAAGTATGAGTTTCTGTACGGGTGAGTGAGTGGATGTGTGTGTAGACCTAAGAATCAGTGAGTGGGTATGTAGTTTTTGGTGTTGGAGTGTCTATGGTTTTGAGAATGGCAGTCTGTAATTTAGAGTGGGTGTATCAGAAGTTATATTAGGGTGTGAGAAGATGCATGAAATTATCACATGGATGATGTCATCAGTGATGTCATTTGAGATGTCATCAGTGATGTCATCAGTGATGTCACTGACCATGTCATGAGTGATGTAATATGTGACGTCATCAGCAGTGCATTGTGGGGGCGCGAGTTATAGTTAGCTGAACTAACTATAACGGGGGAATTTCTATGGTTTTGTACGAGTGAAATGTCCAACTAACTATAACTGTCCCTAAAACCTATGGTTTTTTCAGTGAATTTCAAAGGTTTTTTAAATGCTAATTTCTAACTATAACGTGTCTGAAACCTATGGCTTTTTCAGTGAATTTCAAAGGTTTTTAAATGCTAATTTCTAACTATAACGTGCCTGAAACCTATGATTTTTTAAGTGAATTTCAAAGGTTTTTTAAATGCTAGTTTCTAACTATGCCTACAGAGGTAGGACATGTGAAGAAAGAAGAAAAAACGCACAGAAAGAAGCAAAAGATGTGCAGAAAGAACCAACAGAGGAGCAGAAAGAGGCCTTGTTGCAAAATCATCCTGTGCCCACAACTTTTTCAGACGAATACTGGTGGTAACTGACTCTGACTAACCAGAGCCAGTGCTATGCTAAAAGACACTTAGAATACAGTGAAAACACCTACATACACTAGGGAACACTATGCGTTGGGGTACCCCTGTGATTAGCATGACCTCCTCTGCAAGTCCCTAGTACATAATAGGGCAGGGGGATTAAAACTACCTCTTAAAACGCGCTACAGGGCGCGTTTGCACAGTGGTGAAGGGAGGGGGGCCTGAGGTGACATGTGTGCAAACGCACCCCGTGGCGCGTTTTAAGTTGCGGGATTAAGTCCCCTTGAATTCTGAGGGTCCCTGGGGCCCAACTAGCCCCCAGGTACCTACAGTTAGGACCACAGAGCTGAGTTGCAGAGAGGCGTTCCGAGGCCACGCACCTTTTTCACCTCTCTGCAACGCAACTCTGTTGTGCTTACTGAAGGTACCTGGTGGGCTAGTTGGCCCCCAGGGTCCCTCAGGATTCAAAGGGAATTAATTCCCCAACTTAAAACGCACCACAGGGCGTGTTTGCGCACATGTCACCTGAGGCCCCGCCCCTCCCTTCACCACTGTGCAAACGCGCCCCGTTTTGCGTTTTAAGTTGGGGGATTAGGTCACCTTGAATCCTGAGGGTCCCTGGGGCCCAACTAGCCCACTAGGTACTTCCAGTAAGCACCACAGGCCTGCGTTGCAACACCTGTAACAAATTGTGCAGTTGTGTTTAGGTAGTGAAGAGGGTCGTGCTGGGGGTAGTGTTTTAGGGTTTAGGGTAGTGCAGTGGTGTTTGTGTAGTGTAGGGGGTCATGCTGGGGGTAGATTTAGGGTTTAGGGTAGTGCAGTGGTGTTTGGGTAGTGTAGGGAGTCGTGCTGGGGGAGTGTTTTAGGGTTTAGGGTAGTGCAGTGGTGTTTGGGTAGTGTAGGGGGTCGTGCTGGGGGTAGTGTTTTAGGGTTTAGGGTAGTGCAGTGGTGTTTGGGTAGTGTAGGGGGTCATGCTGGGGGTAGTGATTTAGGGTAGTGCAGTGGTGTTTGGGTAGTGTAGGGGGTACTGCTGGGGGTAGTGTTTTAGGGTTTAGGTTAGTGCAGTGGTGTTTGGGTAGTGTAGGGGTACTGCTGGGGGTAGTGTTTTAGGGTTTAGGGTAGTGCAGTGGTGTTTGTGTAGTGTAGGGGGTAGTGTTTTAGGGTTTAGGGTAGTGCAGTGGTGTTTGTGTAGTGTAGGAGGTCATGTTTTAGGGTTTAGGGTAGTGCAGTGGTCTTTGGGTAGTGTAGGGAGTCGTGCGGGGGTAGTGTTTTAGGGTTTAGAGTAGTGTAGGGGGTCATGCGGGGGTAGTGTTTTAGGGATTAGGGTAGTGCATTGGTGTTTGGGTAGTGTAGGGGGTCATGCGGGGGGTAGTGTTTTAGGGTTTAGGGCAGTGCAGTGGTGTTTGGGTAGTGTAGGGGGTCGTGCTGGGGGAGTGTTTTAGGGTTTAGGGCAGTGCAGTGGTGTTCGGGTAGTGTAGGGGGTCGTGCTGGGGGAGTGTTTTAGGGTTTAGGGCAGTGCAGTGGTGTTCGGGTAGTGTAGGGGGTCGTGCTGGGGGTAGTGTTTGAGGGTTTAGGGCAGTGCAGTCGTGTTTGGGTAGTGTAGGGGGTTGTGCTGGGGGTAGTATTTTAGGGTTTAGGGCAGTGCAGTGGTGTTTGGGCAGTGTAGAGGGTAATGCTGGGGGTGGTGTTTTTACGGTTTAGGGCAGTGCAGTGGTGTTCGGACAGTGTAGGGGGTCGTGCTGGGGGTGGTGTTTCAGGGTTTAGGGCAGTGCAGTGGTGTTCGGGCAGTGTAGGGGGTGGTGTTTCAGGGTTTAGGGCAGTGCAGTGGTGTTCGGGTAGTGTAGGGGGTCGTGCAGGGGGTGGTGTTTCAGGGTTTAGGGCAGTGGTGTTCGGGCAGTGTAGGGGGTCGTGCTGGGGGTGGTGTTTCAGGGTTTGGGGCAGTGCAGTGGTGTTCGAGCAGTAAAGGGGGTCGTGCTGGGGGTGGTGTTTCAGGGTTTAGGGCAGTGCAGTGGTGTTCGGGCAGTGTAGGGGGCGGTGCAGGGGGTGGTGTTTCAGGGTTTAGGGCAGTGCAGTGGTGTTCGGGCAGTGTAGGGGGTGCTGTAGGGGGTGGTGTTTCAGGGTTTAGGGCAGTGCAGTGGTTTTCGGGCAGTGTAGGGGGTCATGCAGGGGGTGGTGTTTCAGGGTTTAGGGCAGTGCAGTGGTGTTCGGGCAGTGTAGGGGTCGTGCTGGGGCTGGTGTTTCAGGGTTTAGGGCAGTATAGTGGTGTTCGGGCAGTGTAGGGGGTCGTGCTGAGGCTGGTGTTTCAGGGTTTAGGGCAGTGCAGTGGTGTTCGGGCAGTGTAGGGGGTCATGCTGGGGCTGGTGTTTCAGGGTTTAGGGCAGTGCAGTGGTGTTCGGGCAGTGTAGGTGGTCGTGCTGGGGCTGGTGTTTCAGGGTTTAGGGCAGTGCAGTGGTGTTCGGGCAGTGTAGGGGGTCATGCTGGGGCTGGTGTTTCAGGGTTTAGGGCAGTGCAGTGGTGTTCGGGCAGTGTAGGGGGTCTTGCTGGGGCTGGTGTTTCAGGGTTTAGGGCAGTGCAGTGGTGTTCGGGCAGTGTAGGGGATCGTGCTGGGGGTGGTGTTTCAGGGTTTAGGGCAGAGCAATGGTGTTCAGGCAGTGTAGGGGGTTTTGCTGGAGGTGGTGTTTCAGGGTTTAGGGCAGTGAAGTGGTGTTCGTGCAGTGTAGGGGGTGGTGTTTCAGGGTTTAGGGCAGTGGTGTTCAGGCAGTGTAGGGGGTCTTTCTGGGGTTGATGTTTCAGGGTTTAGGGCAGTGCAGTGGTGTTCGGGCAGTGTAGGGGGTCGTGCTGGGGGTGGTGTTTCAGGGTTTAGGGCAGTGCAGTGGTGTTCCGGCAGTGTAGGAGGTCGTGCAGGGGGTGGTGTTTCAGGGTTTAGGGCAGTGCAGTGGTGTTTGGGCAGTGTAGGGGGTCATGCTGGGGGTGGTGTTTCAGGGTTTAGGGCAGTGCAGTGGTGTTCGGGCAGTGTAGGGTGTCGTGCTGAGGTGTGGTGTTTCAGGGTTTAGGGAAGTGCAGTGGTGTTCGGGCAGTGTAGGGGGTCGTGCAGGGGATGGTGTTTCAGGGTTTAGGGCAGTGCAGTGGTGTTTGGGCAGTGTAGGGGGTCGTGCAGGGGGTGGTGTTTCAGGGTTTAGGGCAGTGCAATGGTGTTCGGCCAGTGTAGGTGGTCTTGTTGGGGGTGGTGTTTCAGGCTTTAGTGCAGTGGTGTTCGGGCAGTGTAGGGGGTCTTGCTGGGGGTGGTGTTTCAGGGTTTAGGGCAGTGCAGTGGTGTTCGGGCAGTGTAGGGGGTCTTGCTGGGGCTGGTGTTTCAGGGTTTAGGGCAGTGCAGTGGTGTTCGGGCAGTGTAGGGGGTCGTGCTGGGGCTGGTGTTTGAGGGTTTAGGGTAGTGCAGTGGTGTTTGGGCAGTGTAGGGGGTCGTGCTGGGGCTGGTGTTTCAGGGTTTAGGGCAGTGCAGTGGTTTTCGGGCAGTGTAGGCGGTCGTGCTGGGGCTGGTGTTTCAGGGTTTAGGGCAGTGCAGTGGTGTTCGGGCAGTGTACGGGGTTGTGCTGGGGCTGGTGTTTCAGGGTTTAGGGCAGTGCAGTGGTGTTTGGGCAGTGTAGGGGGTCGTGCTGGGGGTGGTGTTTCAGGGTTTAGGGCAGTGCAGTGGTGTTCGGGCAGTGTAGGGGGTCATGCTGGGGCTGGTGTTTCATGGTTTATGGCAGTGCAGTGGTGTTCGGGCAGTGTAGGGGGTCGTGCTGGGGTGGTGTTTCAGGATTTAGGGCAGTGCAGTGGTGTTCGGGCATTGTAGGGGGTCATGCTGGGGGTGGTGTTTCAGGGTTTAGGGCAGTGCAGTGGTGTACGGGCAGTGTAGGGGGTCTTGCTGGGGGTAGTGTTTTGGGGTTTAGGGCAGTGCAGTGGTGTTTGTGCAGTGTAGGGGGTCGTGCTGGGGGTGGTGTTTCAGGGTTTAGGGCAGTGCAGTAGTGTTCGGGCAGTGTAGGGGATCGTGCAGGGGTGGTGTTTCAGGGTTTAGGGCAGTGCAGTGGTGTTCGGGCAGTGTAGGGGGTCGTGCTGGGGGTGGTGTTTCAGGGTTTAGGGCAGTGCAGTGGTGTTCGGGCAGTGTAGGGGGTCGTCCAGGGGGTGGTGTTTCAGGGTTTAGGGCAGTGCAGTGGTGTTCGGGCAGTCTAGGGGTCGTGCTGGGGCTGGTGTTTCAGGGTTTAGGGCAGTGCAGTGGTGTTCGGGCAGTGTAGGGGGTCTTGCTGGGGGTGGTGTTTCAGGGTTTAGGGCAGTGGTGTTCGGGCAGTGTAGGGGTCTTGCTGGGGGTGGTGTTTCAGGGTTTAGGGCAGTGCAGTGGTGTTCGGGCAGTGTAGGGGGTCTTGCTGGGGGTAGTGTTTCAGGGTTTAGGGAGTGCAGTGGTGTTCGTGCAGTGTAGGGGGTCGTGCTGGGGATGGTGTTTCAGGGTTTAGGGCAGTGCAGTAGTGTTCGGGCAGTGTAGGGGGTCATGCAGGGGGTGTTGTTTCAGGGTTTAGGGCAGTGCAGTGGTGTTCGGGCAGTGTAGGGGGTTGTGCTGGGGGTGGTGTTTCAGGGTTTAGGGCAGTGCAGTGGTGTTCGGGCAGTGTAGGGGGTCGTGCTGGGGGTGGTGTTTCAGGGTTTAGGGCAGTGGTGTTCGGGCAGTGTAGGGGGTCTTGCTGGGGGTGATGTTTCAGGGTTTAGGGCAGTGCAGTGGTGTTCGGGCAGTGTAGGAGGTCTTGCTGGGGGTAGTGTTTCAGGGTTTAGGGCAGTTCAGTGGTGTTTGGGCAGTGTAGGGGTCATGCTGGGGTGGTGTTTCAGGGTTTAGGGCAGTGCAGTGGTATTCGGGCAGTGTAGGGGGTCGTGAAGGGGTGGTGTTTCAGGGTTTAGGGCAGTGCAGTGGTGTTCGGGCAGTGTAGGGGGTCGTGCTAGGGTATGTGTTTCAGGGTTTAGGGCAGTGCAGTGGTGTTCAGGCAGTGTAGGGGGTCGTGCAGGGGCTGGTGTTTCAGGGTTTAGGGCAGTGCAGTGGTGTTTGGGTAGTGTAGGGGGTCGTGCTGGAGGTAGTGTTTTAGGGTTTAAGGTAGTGCAGTGGTGTTTGTGTAGTGTAGGGGGTCATGCTGGGGGTAGTGTTTTAGGGTTTAGGGTAGTGCAGTGGTGCTTGTGTAGTGTAGGGGGTCGTGCTGGGGGTAGTGTTTTAGGGTAGTGCAGTGGTGTTTGTGTAGTGTAGGGGGTCATGTTTTAGGGTAGTTCAGTGGTGTTTGGGTAGTGTAGGGGGTCGTGCTGGGGGTAGTGTTTTAGGATTTAGGTTAGTGCAGTGGTGTTGGGGTAGTGGTTTAGGGTAGTGCAGTGGTGTTTGTGTAGTGTAGGGGGTCATGCTGGGGGTAGTGTTTTAGGGTTTAGGATAGTGCAGTGGTGCTTGTGTAGTGTAGGGGTCGTGCTGGGGTAGTGTTTTAGGGTTTAGGGTAGTGCAGTGGTGTTTTTGTAGTGTAGGGGGTCATGTTTTAAGATGCAACGCTCCAATACCTGACCAGTCTGCACTACATAAAACTGCAAAAAAACTAAAAATAAAAAGTGTTTTGCACACTTTTGTCATTGGGCTATATGTGGGCTACATCTCGGTAATATTTGTGCTACATTTGGGCTCTTTTTTCACTGGTGGCCATTTTGGAAGACTTCTTTGTTATGAAGTTTCCTAATTTCCTCATTTACTGCAGTCTCCTCAGTAGGAAATGCTTTCAGTTTTTACTTTGATTCCATGAAGAAGGCATTCAGATGCGTCACACATTTGCCATAAATTCAGAATGTTATTACTCTAGTTGTTCATTAGATCACTGTAGTAAAGCTACTGCTCACCAAGGAGTTAACTGGAAGTCTACTGCTGGTATTGAAAGTGATTGTTTCAGTCTGCATGTCAGAATTTTCTAATGAAATAGAAGAGGATTTGAGATCTCACTTAAAACATGCACTAAATTTTCTTTTTGCAGCACTAACCATAATTTCTATGGCAAAATGAACCCCCTCATTTTGTTCCTTTTTAAATTAAATGTTTTAAGTGTTACCAGTTTATTCCAATCAAGATGGCTTCAGGTGTGCCATACTTTTGTCATAAGTAAGACTGTTAGCGCTCTAGTTGTTCTTTAGAACACTCTGGGAAGCTGCAGTAGAACACAAAGGCATCAACTGACAGGCTGCTCCTGTTGAAATATAACAGGAAGATATTTGAGATCACACTTGAAACATGTCCTAATTTTTCTTTCCAGAGCACTAACCATAATTTCTATGACAAGATGAACCCCATCATTTTGTTCCTTTTTAAATTAAATGTTTTAAGTGTTACCAGTTTATTCCAATCAAGATGGCTTCAGGTGTGCCATACTTTTGTCATAAGTAAGGCTGTTAGCACTCTAGTTGTTCTTTAGAACACTCTGGGAAGCTGCAGTAGAACACAAAGGAATCAACTGACAGTCTCTGCCCTTGTTGGATGTACATGTTTTACTGAGAATGTCAGACTTCATTCTCACATGACTGAGAAAGATAATGTGAATTTACAGAAAATATGCTCTCATTTTAGCTTCTGGGGCACCTTCCAAAACTGTATGGGACAAGCATGTGAAAATAGTTTTCTCTCAAACATGATTCATGATATCCCAGCAGAAGGTTTTTCACAGGGTAAAATCACCTTAGAACACACCACAATTCCTGAAATTAGTATGGTACCATCAACAAATGAATTCTAATGTAACTAAAGTCTGTTATCACCCTTTATAGTTCTCCTTTTGGTAACCCTCAAAATCTTCGATTCACTACAATGCATTTCAAAGGGGTACTATCATTTATATTGGTCCCAAGATGGCTGCCAGCAATTCCAGGATGAAGTGCTGACAGCCAATCAGATCTCACGATGACATGTGTGGTTAGGCTCCGCCCAGATATATATGTGTTTTTACTTTTGATTTTCTCAGCAACTACTGAACCGATTTACACCATTTAACAAAAGGGTTCTTTTTGAACCAAGAACTACCTCTTTGCCAAATTTGGTGTAATTCCGTTCAGCAGTTCGGGCTGTAGCCTTGCATAAAGTTTCCTATGGGAAATTGATTTTTTGACTCTTATTTTTTTAATTTCTCCGCAACTACTGAACGGATTTACACCATTTAACAAAAGGGTTCTTTCTGAACCAAGAACTACCTCTTTGCCAAATTTGGTATAATTCCGTTCAGCAGTTCGGGCTGTAGCCGTGTCTAAAGTTTCCTATGGGAAAATGAATGGGGAAAACACGTTTTGGGACCCCACTTTTTCTCGGCCCCCGCTTGACGAATCACCCTGAGACTTTCAGGGTAGGAGCGGACCGGAGTGGGCCATAAAGTTTGAAAATTTCGCGAAGATTCGTCAACCGACGCAAGAGTTATTTCAAATAGAATGTCGCAGATTTCCTATGGAAAATAGGTCCTAACTATAACTATCTACTGGTGACCGCCAGTAGATAATATATATATATATATATATATATATATGTTATATTTAGGATTCCGAGAGATAAACATTCCTCTGATTTTTGACCGGTAATGACTGTGCCACAGTTTGACGAATCTCCATGAAACTTTGAAGACCTATTACTTTTTCTACATTAGCTGAAGATGCAAAGTTTTCTGGTGATTAGCTAGGGGGTTCAAATAAAAAGAGGGTCTCAAAACATGTTTTTAAACCAATGCATTTTCCTTAAAATCTTTGGACAGACCTAGCGACAAAATGGCTGAATGTATTTTCCTGAAATTTGGCAGGAATAGACATTATGGTGTGGAATTAGTCCTTTGTGTTATTTGATGTAAATAGTTTTAGTAGTTTTTAAGTAATAAGGGACAAAAACTTAGTGATATATTTGACCACAGTGTACCGCAATAATTTAGCTGTATACCGCAGTACACAGCGATCTCAAAACACAATATTATTAGTTAATGAAAGCCTTTACAAAATAAAAAGGCAGCCATATTGTTTAAGCCAAATTTTGTCTTTGTTCTGGGTTTGAATGTCGAAATAGCTTATTACTGGTTTTTATAATCGATAGGAAGAAATGAGGCATTTTAGCAAAGTCTGCATAGGTAGGGAAAAGAACTTTTATATATTTTTTTGAAAGTTGACAGAGAACCACGGTACTTCCTCTAAAATATCTTGGAAGTAGTGCGGGATCTATTGATTTTGTTTTTTAATTAATATGTGATGAAAGACATTGTACGACACTCCACTGCACGACATGCCACTTCACTCTACGACATGCTGCTTCACTCTACGACACTCCACTCTATGTCACTCCATACCACTAGACTCTACGACACACTACTGCAGTCTACGACATGCCACTCCACTCTACGATACGCCACTCCACTCTGCGACATGTCAATCCACTCTACAGCACTCCACTCTATGCCCCTCCAGTCTAAGACATTCTACAACACGTCATTCTATCACATGTCACTTCACTCTACTCTACGACACGCCACTCCACTCTCCGGTACCTATTGAAATCTAAAATAAAAAAATGTATATGAGAAAAGACACTCTGACGCTCCACTCCACTCTATGACACTCTACGCCACAACACTATGACACTATATGACATGCCACTCCACTATATGACATGTCACTCTACTCTTTGACATGCCACTCCACACTACCACATACCAGTCCACTCTATGCCACTCCTCTCTAGAACATACCAGTCCACTCTATGCCACTCCACTCTATGCATTTCCACTCTAAGACACTCTATGGCATGCCACTCTATGACACAACACTCCACTCTACAACACGCCACTCCTCTCTATGCCACTCCACTCTACAACACTCAAATCCACATAATGCCCCTCCACTGTACGCCAGTCTACTCCACTGTACGAGTCTCTATGACATGCCACTCCACTCCACCCCACTCCACTCTACAGCATGCCACTCCACTCTATGGCACGCAATACCACTGTACAACATGCCACTCTGTTATACGCAACTCCACTCTACACTTTTCCACTCTAAGACATGCTATGACATGCCACTGTATGACACGCCACTATACTCTACGGTACGCCACACCACTCAACTCTGCAACGTGCCATGCTACTTCACTCTACAACACTCCACTCCACCTATACTCCACTTCACTGTATGACATGTCACTCCGCTCTACAACACACCACTCCACTATACCACACGCCAGCCCACTCTACGTCACTCTACTCTATGCCAGTCCACTCTGTGCCACTCTACTCAACATTCCTACACACCAATACACTCTATGCCACTCAACTCTACTGCACTCTACTCCACTCTGTGTCCCTCCACTCTATACCACTGTACTCCTCTCTATGACACACCACACCACTCAACTCTACTATATGACACGCCACTCAACTCTATCACATGCCACTCCACTCTATAACACTCCACTCCACTTTACAACATGCCACTCCTTTCTGCACCACTATACTCTACACCCTTCCACTATAAGACACTCTACGACATGCCACTCCACTCTGTCTACGAAATTCACTCCACTCTATGCCTCTTACTCAATGCTACTCTACTACACTGTATGACCCTCTACAACACACCAATCCACTCAACGAGATGCCACTCCAATCTATGACACGCCACTCCACTCTACGACACTGCACTCAACTCTACAACACTCTATGCCACTCTTCTATATGACATGCTATGCTATTCTATTCTACAACATGCCACTCTACTCTACAACTTGCCGCAACACTCTATGCCACTCCAGTCTATGCCACTCCACCATAGGACTCTCCACTCTACGCCACTCCACTCTACGCCACTCCATTCTATGCCACGACACTCTACACCACAACACTTTATGCCACAACACTCTAAGCCACGACACTCTACTTAATGACACTGTGTGACGCTCCACTCAACGTCACTTCACTCTGCAACACTATACTCCACTCTATGCCCCCACATTGTGCCACTTCACTCCAGTCTACAACACTCTATGACACACCTCTCCACTCCACTCTATGCCAGTCCACTCTATGCCCCTACATTCTAGAACAATGTATGACATGCCACTCTATGACACTCAACTCCACTCTACTCTACAGCATGCCACTCCACTCTATTACATTCTACTCTACTCTATGCCCCTCCACTGTATGCCACTCTAATCCACTTTATGACATGCATCTCTATTCCCTCTAATGACATGCCACTCCACTCTATGACATGCCACTCCACTCTAGGATGCTTCTCTCCACTCTATGACACTCCATGCCACTTTACTCTACGACTCGCTGCTCCACTCTGACACCACTCCATGATTCACCACTCCACTCTACGATACTTCACTCCACTCTGTGATCAGCCATGCCACTTCACACTAAGACACGCCCGTCCACTCTACAACACGCCATTCCATTCTACGAGATGCCACTCCATGCTGTAACATGCCACTCACCTCTACAACACTCCACTCTATGCCCCTCCTCTCTAAAACACTCCACAAAATGTCACTCTATGACATGCCACTCCAGTCTACTCTACAACCTGCCACTCCAGTCAACAACACTCTACTCCACTCTATGCCTCTCTATTCTACACCACTCTACTCCCCTCTACAACACTCTACCACATGCCACTTTGCTTCACTCTACGACATGCCACTGCACTCTATGACATGCCACTCCATGACACGCCACTACACTTACGCCACTACACTCTACGCCATTCCACTCTGCACCCCTATACTCTAGCACACTCTACGACATGCCACTCTATGAGACGCCACTCCACTCTACTCTTCGGCCTGCCACTCCACTCTATGCCACTCCACTCTACAACACTCTACTCCACTCTATATGCCTCCACTCTGCGCCAGTGTACTCCACTCTACGACATGCCACACAGCTCCACTATACAACACGCCACTCTACGTGACTCGCATACACTCTATGCCCTTCCACTGTAAGACACTCTATGACACACCACTCCATTACATGCCACTCCACTCTTCTCTACGACACGCCCTCCACTCTATGCCACTCCACTCTACAACACTCTACTCCACGTTATGCCTCTCCACTCTATGCCACTCTACTACACTATATGACACTCTGCAACACACCACTCCACTCTATGAGACACTACTCTACTCTATGACACACTACTCTATGACATGCCAATCCACTCTACGACACTGTACTCCTCTCTATGACACTCTAAACCACTATACTGTATGATACGTTAAATTACGCCACTCCACTCTACGACATGCCACTCCACTCTACACTACTCCACACTACGCCACTCCAGTCCATGCCACTCCATTCTAGGCTAATCCACTTTATGCCACTCTACTGTACGCCACTCCACTCTACTCCACAACACTTTACGCCATGACACTCTACTTAAAGACACTGTACAACACTGCACTCTATGCCACTTTACTCTATACCACTCCACTCTACAACACTGTATTCCACTTTATGCCTCTCCACTCTATGCCACTTTGCTCCACTCTACAACACACCTCTTCACTCCACTCTATGACACACAACTCCACTCCATGACACTCCACTCTACTTTATGACACTTCACACCACTCCTCTCTATGAGACATCACTTCACTCAATGACATGCCACTCCACTCCACTCTACGAGATTCCACTCACTTTTACACCACAACATTCTATGACACCCCACGCCACTGCACTCTACTCCTCGACACACCACCCCACTCCACGCCACTCCACTCTACAACACTCTACTCCACTCTATGCCCCTCCACACTATGCCACTCTACTTCACTGTACAACACTTTACGGCATGCCACTTCATTGCACTCTGAGACATGCCACTGCACTCTATGATCCATGCCACGGCCACTCCACTCTATGACACTCCACTCCACACCACTCCATGCCACTCCATTGTATGACATGCCCCTCCACGCTATGCCATGCCTCTCCACTCTACGACACACCTCGCCGCCTACTGTATGCCACTCTACTCTACGACACTCCACTCTACTCCCCTACAATCTAACACAATGTATAAAATGCCACTCTGACATGCCGCTCCACTCTATTCCACTCCACTCTATGACACTGTACTCCAATCCATACCCTTCCTCTCTATGTCACCGTACTCCACTCTACAACACTCTAAGATGCTCCACTCAACTTCACTATATGGCATGCCACTCCACTCCATTCCCTTCGACTGTAAGTCACTCTACGACACGCCACTCTATACACTCTACACAATCTACTTCACTCTATGCCTCTCCACTCTACGTCACTCTACTACACTGCACGACACTCTGCAACATGCCATTCACTCTACAATATGGCTCGCCACTCTGACACTACACTTCACTCACTCCACTATACTCTGCAACACGCCACCCAACTCTATGCCACTCCACTTTACACAACTCCACCCTACATCGCTCCAATGCATACCATTTACTGACAAAATAGGGCAACCCAATTATCCCCAAGGAAATGGGTAGGATCAAGTACATCAACAAAGAATTCCTTGAAGAATTATTTATATGAACATTTCACAATTATATTGGTCACAGGTGTGATCCAGACAGCAAAAGAATTACAACTATAATCAAGGATGTATTCAAATATCTCTGTATTAATTTATATTTTTAGAAAATTCATTAATCATTGCACCCACAATTCATGACAGAATATATACATGTTATAAACAATATACAAAAACCAAATAGCAACACTGCAACTACCAGAACAATCCCATATGATGCACCTGTTTGTTAAGGGATTGACGGTAGTGTAGACACCCTTTTCCAACAGATAATATGGTCAGTACGAATAACAGCCTATATCTATCACAATTCTTGATGTTCAACACAGTTTGAGATCAACTTAAATCAAGAGAATGAGGGGCATGTATGTATGTATATATATATGTGTATATATATGTGTGTATCTATATATGTATGTATATATATATCCCAAAGAAGAAGGCTCCTGCTGAGAACCGGAGACCCGAGGGAGGTGGCACATCAGCCGGCGGAGCTGCCGGTAATTAATCCCAAGACAGAGGCGAAGTTAGACGTGCTCTCAGAAACCACACAAGGAAATCCACAACGATCGATTTATTACTCCATAAATCGCAACGTGACGCGTTTTGGCCGTCAAACGGCCTTGATCACACCAAAGTGCCCAGTGAAACGGAACAGTTTACATGCACAACATTAGAAACAAAAGTAAGACATGTAGTTCTTAGTGCAACATAAACATAGGACTCGCCACTGCAAGCGGTCGCCATCTTGTAATGTGCATGAATACACCACACACTGTTGCAAGTTAACATACGATCACAACGTGAATACGTAACAACATAATGTGTACTGCTGCATATTGATTCATATAATGAATAGACTGCAATTGCAGATAATGCTTTCGACCTGGACAGTATCAGCTGGTGGCATACTGTTGTACCGCTATGCTGTTCGACATAGTGTCTTAACGGTATACCTTTCAACATTGTCTTGCAAAGATAATGTATACATGTGGCTCATGTAACGGAATCAAAGATAATACAATAATGCACATTTTTATTTGGACAAACATTGCCATCGGGTGGAGAGCATAGTTATGCATAGGTGTAGCATTGTTAACCAATGATGGACATAGTCACTGAAAAAATTCCTATAAATTAGCGACATGGTGTCAGAAAATGTCTGAGTATCACTAGTATGTATATTCTACCCCTGGTGGGTTAAGCGGTCGAATGGTAATTCTACACAGATACCAGCCACTATAAGACTTAGTGGTGTTGACACAATGGGGGAAAAAATTCTAGTGAGGTAGCGACATGGTGTCAGTGTCAAAATACTGCCAGTGTGTACAAGCTGCCCTTGTTGGAGCTGTGCAGCAGGTGGAAGTACTCAAAATTAAGTTGTTCCGTCACAAAACCCAAAAGGAAAAACAATGGTACACCATAATGAAATATAAAGAGATGCGGCGAAAAGAAGAAAAGTGAAAAATCTTAGCTGCGGTGACCAGGACATCAGGAGGATGATGTCATGAAGAAAAGGGTAGGGAGCCGAAGTAGAAATACCGGTCCAGTCAAGTAGCTCCCTTCCTTTTCTCCTGTAAAAAGATAGAAAACCAAGTTAGAAGAAGTTAGATAAAAACAAGCTGGAAGAAACTAGATAAAAGACATTGACAGGAGATTATTAGCATATTAGCTGCACTACCAAGCAACTATCATCTGATGCAGGCTAACAGACCTCCTGGGAAAAGAGGAGGTGGGGTAGCAGCAGTCATTAAAAAAGATCTCTTGGTCACATCCATCGCCCCATTAGAAGTGGCTTCAGTGGATAGCCTCACACTAAAATTAATTTTTCCAAAATCCACATTGGTGTGCATACTGATCTATAGACCCCCCCCCCCCCACTGCAATAGGGGAATTCATCACTGAATTGGCTAATTACTTGACCCCATTAACCATAGACTATGCTAAAATTCTGCTAATTGGAGACCTGAATTGCTGGTCCACGGAGGAAGGGGGGAGTCTGGGCTCTAAGGAGCTCACAGACCTATTAAATAACTTGAACTTAGAAGGACATATAACTGAACCCACACACATTAAAGGGCATGCATTAGACCAACTATGGTCCTCTAACTTCTTGGTCCACAACTTAATTGTTAAGCCATGCGCGTGGTTAGACCACCACCTAATACACTTTACATTAAGTGGTCTATCCCTAGTTAAATCTTTGGTTGGCCCGAAAATACTGACCAGGAACTGGAACCGCGTCCGATTGCCAGAGTTCCTTAATACCCTGAAATCCACACTTCCGCCTAGAACAAATAACGTTGACGAGTTGGAGAGAGCTATCTCCAACTGGCAATTAAGTGCAAGTGAGATTCACGCCCCGCTACAAAGGAGAGAGAGAGGTTTGAGGCGGCACGAAGCCTCTAAATGGTTTACCACAGAGTTAAAATTAGTAAAACTTAAAACCCTTCAGGCGGAACGGAAATGGCGGAGAAGCTATTCCCCTGCGGAAAGGAAAATGTACGAAAAAGCACTAACTGATTACAAAGTTGCCATCGTGGAGGCAAAAAAAGCCTTCTACACAAACAGGGTTCTTAGCTCTGAAAATAAATCCAAAGACATCTTCACGATAGTCAGAGAACTTTCCAATCCCGACTGCGTCACACTGGCCATCACTCCCTCCCAAGCCCTATGTGACGATCTGAATGCTTTTTTCGTTGACAAAATTAAGGTTATTCAGAACTAGGCCTGGGCGCTAAAATCCGCTCCGCTCGCGGAATTTGAGGATTTTTGGCAATTCTGCATTCCGTGGAGAACGCGGAATTACCGAAAATTCCACGATCCGCGGCGTAGCGGAATTTTTTCCTTGTTCGCACTTTAAAAATGCATTTTCACGTGCGCGGTAGCGAATTACCGGGATCCCTGCGTACGCCGATGAGTTTTCCTATCCGTTCGCGTGCGCCACGAGATTTTGGTAGCCGGCCGCGCGATCCCGCGAGAGTGTGCGATCGCGAACACGTCATTCGGACGCGCCATCGGACACCGCGAGAGTGTGCGATCGCGAACACGTCATTCAGACGCGCCATTGGACATCCGGCGGAAGTTTGGTGAAGCTCGCGATGCCGAACACGCAAAATTTGCAATCTGGAGAAGAATAATATCTCGAGCAGCATAAAACCTTCTCGAAAATGATGATTTGGATGAAAAAAACTCCTCAGATTGACATTTGGCTGTACTTTTTTGTGCAAGGAGTCCTTTTTTTTTAAACTTTTTTTTTGGAGAGGAAGGAAGTGCCCCAGAGTCTCCAACTTCCTGTTCCTGTCCAGCAGGCTCCTCCCAGTGCTTTGTCCATGTCCTGTTCACTTTTCATTTGGATTTGGAGCTGGAAGGATCACTCTTTGTGTCTGCTGCATCATATATCATTGGATTTGCGGACTTTTGGATTTGAGGACTTTTGGATTAGAGATTGTACAAGTAAGTTGGTGTTGTTTGTTTGATTGGGGCATTGCAGTTGCTGCAACTACAATTTTTTACTTTTCATCCTTTTAAAAAAAAATTATTGTGGGTAGCCAGTAGGCCCAGAGCTAGTCATGGGTGCATGATGAAACAACTGTTCCTTTGGTGTGTGTTGAATGTATTTTAAACATCATTTAGGGCATGGATGGCATTGGATTGAATTGCAAAATGTGTATTTTTTGGGGTATTTCAGTTTTTGGGTGTGTGTTAAATAAATGCCTTTGTTGTGTGTGTGTGGTGTGTTTGTTGTGTAACTTGCACACCTTGTTTAGCCCTGTGGATTTTCGTTTTTGCATTTTATTGCATTAAAGCTGTGTTGTTTAGCATGCCTCCTTTGCCTGGCTATTATAGGCCTGTTTCAGGTCATTGTTTTCCAGGCTTCTTGTTGTTGTGGGCCTGGCCATGTGGCTGGTGGCCATTTTGAAGCCAGGCAGTGTGCTTTTGCCATAGGCCTGCATTGTCTGTCTTCCCTTTCTCGTTGTTGTGGGCCTGGCCATGTGGCTGGTGGCCATTTTGAAGCCAGGCAGTGTGCTTTTGCCATAGGCCTGCAAGCTTGTGGCCTAGTCTGCCAACAGGCCTTTCATCCAGTAGGCCCAGAGGTAGTCATGGGTGCATGATGAAACAACTGTTTCTGTGGGGTCTGTTGATAAACATCATTTAGGGCATGGATGGCATTGGATTGAATTGCAAAATGTGTTTTTTTGGGGTATTTCACTTTTTTGGTGTGTGTTAAATAAATGCCTTTGTTGTGTGTGTGTGTGTGGTGTGGTTGTTGTGTAACTTGCACACCTTGTTTAGCCCTGTGGATTTTCGTTTTTGCATTTTATTGCATTAAAGCTGTGTTGCTTAGCATGCCTCCTTTGCCTGGCTATTATAGGCCTGTTTCAGTTAATTGTTTTCCAGGCTTCTTGTTGTTGTGGGCCTGGCCATGTGGCTGGCAGCCATTTTGAAGCCAGGCAGTGTGCTTTTGCCATAGGCCTGCATTGTCTGTCTTCCCTTTCTTGTTGTTGTGGGCCTGGCCATGTGGCTGGTGGCCATTTTGAAGCCAGGCAGTGTGCTTTTGCCATAGGCCTACAAGCTTGTGGCCTAGTCTGCCAATAGGCCTTTCATCCAGTAGGCCCAGAGGTAGTCATGGGTGCATGATGAAACATCTGTTTCTGTGGGGTCTGTTGATAAACATCATTTAGGGCATGGATGGCATTGGATTGAATTCCAAAATGCGTTTTTTTGGGGGTATTTCACTTTTTGGGTGTGTGTTAAATAAATGCCTTTGTTGTGTGTGTGTGTGTGGTGTGGTTGTTGTGTAACTTGCACACCTTGTTTAGCCCTGTGGATTTTCGTTTTTGCATTTTATTGCATTAAAGCTGTGTTGTTTAGCATGCCTCCTTTGCCTGGCTATTATAGGCGTGTTTCAGTTCATTGTTTTCCAGGCCTCCTGCTTGTTGCTTGTGAGTGTGAGTGTCCATGTGGCTGGTGGCCATTTCTGGTGGTAGTTATAAGTGTGCTGCTTTTGCCATATAGGCCTGCATGTGTTTCCTTTGTTCCTTTTTGGCCTAGGCTTCTTGTTGTTGTGGGCCTGGCCATGTGGCTGGTGGCCATTTTGAAGCCAGGCGGTGTGCTTTTGCCATAGGCCTGCATTGTCTGTCTTCCCTTTCTTGTTGTTGTGGGCCTGGCCATGTGACTGGCGGCCATTTTGAAGCCAGGCAGTGTGCTTTTGCCATAGGCCTGCAAGCTTGTGGCCTAGTCTGCCAATAGGCCTTTCATCCAGTAGGCCCAGAGGTAGTCATGGGTGCATGATGAAACAACTGTTTCTGTGGGGTCTGTTGATAAACATCATTTAGGGCATGGATGGCATTGGATTGAATTGCAAAATGTTTTTTTGGGGGGGTATTTCACTTTTTGGGTGTGTGTTAAATAAATGCCTTTGTTGTGTGTGTGTGTGTGTGGTGTGGTTGTTGTGTAACTTGCACACCTTGTTTAGCCCTGTGGATTTTCATTTTTGCATTTTTTTGCATTAAAGCTGTGTTGTTTAGCATACCTCCTTTGCCTGGCTATTATAGGCCTGTTTCAGTTCATTGTTTTCCAGGCCTCCTGCTTGTTGCTTGTGACTGTGAGTGTCCATGTGGCTGGTGGCCATTTCTGGGGGTAGTTATAAGTGTGCTGCTTTTGCCATATAGGTCTGCATGTGTTTTCTTTGTTCCTCTTGGCTTACTGCTTCCATCCCCTTTGCCAGCTGCAGCTCCCTGAATGACGTGATGCGCAAATTAATGCCAAACAGGTTCCACTTCCATTCCATTTGTATTTTTGTTTTTGTTCTTCTGTCCTATCCTTCCTGACTGTACACAGTATACCATGAAAGCCCTTGTTGTCAAAGTCTCACAAATGGCTACACTGTTCAAAACATTTTTTTATAACTTAAACTGAGTTTAAAAAGTTGTTTATTTGTACTAGTATTAATTGAACCACAACAACAAATGCAACATTTCACTGATGTTCCTCTAGCTTCTTTACTTTTAGGTGCACAAAAGACTGAGGAGGAGGTGTCACTGTCATCATCATCACCCGTTGTACTGCCAGACAGAAGTCCTGCTGCGCACAACGTCACGTGACGTGTGGCCACAGACATCTCTGCAACTTGTGCAACTGGGTCCTGCTGACATCTGAAGAAGATGGCCCCAAAGAAAGTTACCAGGTCCTCCAGTACCAAGAAAGTTGCCAGTGAGAAGAAAGAACAGAAGAAGGAAGTGGCACTTACCAAGACGGGTGTGCCGCCCACAATGTTTTTTGGGAAACCAAAAATTACGCCTGCATCAGCGGTGTCCGGGGACCAAGCTGGGAGCAGCACCTCCGCATCAGCGGGCCCACCCCACCAACCTAGGCCCAAGCCCATGAGTGTCGCAGAGGTAGCCAGTCTACTTGCGCAAACGCCAACAAGCAGTGATGTTGAAATGTCATTATCGCAAAGTAGTACCCAATCAACGCAGGTGGAAACTCAGCAGATAAGTGGGCAACAACAGCCAGAACAACAGCCGGAACAACAGCCGCAACAACAGCCGCAACAACAGCCGCAATAACAGCCGCAACAACAGCCCACAATAGTAGTTGTTCCTCCCGAAGTAGGGGCAGTTCAGGAAATCGAGCTTCATGCAGAGGAAGAAGAGCAAGCCACTCTTTCAGAAGATCCATTGTCTTCCAGATCCCCAGCAAGGAAAAGGAGGGCTAGTCCATCAACTTCTTCTTCAAGCCCCCCTTCTGATGATCTAGATACCACTTGGAAGCCACCAGCTCAGTCTGAGAGTGAGAGTGAGGCACGCCACGCGACAAGGCTAAGGAAAAGGAAGGTTCCAGAAAGCCTTAGAGTTATGGAGGAATATGTAGAAGAGGAGGATGATGACGAGCCAGTCATCATGAAGATCACTCCCGCCCCAGTGGAGATGGAGTCCGACATTATTATTACCCCATCCCAAATTGCTGTGAGGGATGTGGCACGGATACCACCAACACAGGTAACACCAACACGACCTCCAGCTTCCATATTTGCATTTGCTAAGGCCCGGCAGGGACCTACATCCAGCTCAACCACCACCTCAGTAGGTAGTGGTACTGTAAGTGCACAGAGTCAAATTCCACGCCCACCCTCCAGTTCATCTGGCATTGAAAGTGGCACCTCCAGCAGCGCCAGAAAGTTCACCTCCCCAGTTTGGGACTTATTTTCGGTTAGCAGTAAGGAGGAGAACGTTGCTATATGCTCAATTTGTCGACAAGCTGTTAGTCGGGGTAAGCTTGGTACAAACTATGGTACCGGAGGCCAAACAAGTCATCTCAAAAAACACCACATGATCCAGTGGGAGGCGCACCTACTTAGCGTACCAAAAAGTAAAACTGCACCCATTGCTGTTGGTGGGGATGAAGAAGTAGAAGAAGATATGATCGCGGTGGAAGGTGAACAAGAGGGAGACATTTCTAGCCCTGTCCCCAGCAGTGTAGTGGTACCGCCCACATCCTCAGCAACATCTCAGTGGCACCGTAGTAAGAGTCCGGCTGGGACACCAAGGCAACAGAGTACTGCAATGAAAAAAAGTGCGTCGTTGAGCCTAACTGGGTTCAAGAAGTCACCTGCATCAGCTGCACCACAAAGGAAAATAATCTAGCCTACCATTGACAGCATGCTTAGGTCGGAGGGGCAGTATGAACGCAACCACCCAACGGCACGTTTGTACAATGCGAAGCTGGCTAAAATGTTAGCGCTGGACCTTCTCCCTTTTTCTTTTGTGGAAGGGGTGGGTTTCCTTGAATTTGTGTCAGCCATCTGCCCTAAATGGAAGGTTCCCAGCCGGTCCTATTTCGCAAGAGTTGCTGTTCCAGCACTACATCACGATGTGCTGGAATTGCTTGGACAAGCCTTGCAGCAGAGTGCTGTTCACACTATCCACCTGACAACAGACATGTGGACCAGTTGCCAAGCCACTGATTACATGTGCATCACTGCACACTGGATCTCTTTTGTGGGGGTTTGAGAAAAGATATCTGAAGCAGGTGTTGTTGACACTGCTGAGATTTTTCATGCTACTCGGAAACATGCAACTGTAGCCATGTTCGCCATGGAAAAATCTCATACTGCTGCAAATATTTTGGAAGAGTTTAACAGCAAGGTCTTTGAATGGCTGCGCCCAAGAGGGCTTAACATTGGTTTTGTTGCCACGGATAATGGCAGTAATGTACTTAAGGCCATGGAGGATGGTGCCTATTTCAGGGTCCCGTGTTTGGCGCACTGCATTAACATTATTGTTCAAGACTTTCTGAAAAAAGAATCCATAGTCAGCAACTTACTGACCACCTGCAGAAGAATATGCACACATTTCAGCCATACTTTTAAAGCCCGGAAGCAGCTGAGGATCATTCAACATGAGTATAGAATGCCAGTCAAAGCACTCATCCAGGAGGTGGCAACATGTTGGAACTCAACTTATTACATGCTTGACCCTCTGTTTGAGAAGTACAGACCAATCAATGAATATGTCATGCAAAGAGGGGATGCTACTGTGAAAGGCATGACCCTACAGATGGACCAATGGGGCCTAGTTAAATGCCTGACAGAGAGGCTTCTTCCTTTCGAGCTCTTCACATGTGAAGTCAGCAAGGAGGACTGTACTATGGGCCAAGCTATCCCATTGTTGCACATGCTAGAGCAACAGCTGAAGGAGGTGTCTCAAGCGTACACAGGTGTGGAGGAAACAAATGAAGCATATGGGTTGGTGGAGAGCTTATCCCGTCGCTTAGGTGAGAATACAAGGGTACAAACTCGCATTGTTTCAGAAAAACATTACATTTGTGCCACAATTCTGGATCCACGGTACAAATCGGCACTGAACAGTAAGACATTAATTCCTTTTTCAGAAGTGGATGTTGCCCGGTACAAAACTTGGATAGCTGAGGCAGCCAGTGACTTTGAAAATGAACGACTGGTAATTCAAGGCCCGCTACTCAAACTCACAACAAGTACTGCAGCAGGGCATCCGGCGTCAAGTTCCACTTCAGAACCTGAGGGCAGTGCGTTTGGCTCAGAGCGGTCACCAACACTATCGACAACAGCAAGAACCGGATCATCAGCCCCAGTAAAATCGGCACAGGATTGGTATTTACAGCAAGGGCTTGCTAGGTCCAGTGCTGATGCAAAGACAAAAGAGGCCAAGCAAAGTGTAGCACCCCTGAACATTGAGCGTATGGTCCAGGCCTATCTGGATGACCCAACAGAGGTCTACATTGATCAAAACCCATTGCGGTATTGGTATGGGAAAAGGGGCCAATGGCCAGTGCTCAGCAGGCTGGCGATAAACTCTCTGGCATGCCCTGTCGCAAGTGTCTCTTCTGAACGTGTTTTCAGTGCTGCTGGTGCCATTGTAACAGTGAAAAGGACCAGTCTCTCGCCCAAAAACGTGGAGAGGTTAACCATGATCAAAATGAATCAGCACTTTATACCACCGAATTACACAATACATGAATCAACGCAGGAAGATGAGGACAGCTACTTATGTGACGGAAGTAGTGTGTTAGATGATTACCTACTTCTGGTTGAACTCCCAGAGTTTGAGGACAAGCTATACTTCCCTGACAACTAGGCTTGAACTTCTTACTTTCTTCCTTCCTTATTTACTTGTATTTGTGTGTGTCTGTCTTTCTGGTTCGAAACTTCGAATCACAACAAATCCATCACCACTGTCTTCTAGTCTTTTTATTGCCATATTGGAGGTGCAGCTGTCTGCATTTAACTGAAGTCCACTACTCCGAGTCCTGCTCCTCCATCCTCCTGACTCGCCCTAAATCCATTTCCCTCAAGCCAGATGATGATTGGATGTAGAATAATAATAGTACAAGCAAGAAAATGTTGCCTCGTCGAGTCCCTCCAAAAGAAGTGGAACATGATGACTACTATAGCTATCCTCCTTTCCGAGCCGAGAGAGGCTGCCCCTTAACTTAAGATGAGAAGGAACAGGTAATGAATGATGGCATGCATTGGACGCTGACTCTGAGAGTGATTGGTGTTTGTGTTGTTGTTTGTTGTGCATGAAGTGAATTCATTGTGTACTATTATTATTTAATCTACATACTAAAAGTAACTCAAGTCAATGTTTCCCTTCTTGTTGTTTAATAACAAACTTGTACTTCTACTGCAGGCCGATCCATTGCATTTTTTAATATGGAATCTGGACTCACTATGTACACTGCACTGCACACTGAGTTGGACAACACCATGATGATGACCACAGTGACATAATATCTTCGCAGTCACTCAGTAGGATCGGAGATGATTGATGGAATAACTCAGGGCGTTTCATGAGTGGCCTAAAAGGTAAACAAGTCAACAACAACCACAGCAGACCTACATGTCTGTGTAGTGGTGGAGTCGAGTGTAGTGGTATGACTGACAGTGGTGCATTGATTTAGTCACTTAATTTGGAAAATGCTATGATGCTGTATATGTGCTTTGTCTGTCTCTGTCAAAATGTAAGCTAAATGGAGGTTGGGTCACGGGTGCCGTGGGCCTGCTCTGTCCTGTTGTTGTTGTAGGTTAATGCTGGAAACAGAGTAGACATGATGTATCCATGCCGCCTCTGAAAGTGTTCTTGTTGCACTCCACCGTAATTTATGCATTTTTTTTCTCCTTGATTTTTCAATATCCCTTTTGTTTTTCCATCTACAATTACAGGCCGGCCCTTACCCTGTGCTATACTGGGAAAAACAACTCACACTTACCTTACCAATCCGCATCAGCCAGGCAGGCATTGGCGGCACCCAAGATTGATGGACGGAGCGTCCATGGAAGGGAGGACCAAGAGGAATGCTGAGATGCAACTCCCCAATTTGACCAGGATAACATACAGTAACAGTATCAACATTCATCATCTTTAAAATAATTTGATTCATTTTTTATCTTCAATCATTACGACTGTGTGTTGTTGTTATTATGTTTGCTCTCTGCTTATAATTCATCCCTACAGCTATTTTTTAATTTTCTTTGCTATCTTTAAAAGTAAGCCCGGTACAACAGAACAGAGACTGTATGTAATTTGGGTCTCTCTGAGGGCAGACAGGCAAGGCAAATTGCATAATATACTGCTGCCCTGTACTGTCTAATTGTCTAGTAGTAGTTAGTAAGTACTACTTATCATTAACCATCAAGTTATCATCATCATGCATGCATTTGCTTTTTCTTCCTTAACAGATTTATGGATATGGTCGTCTGCCAAGATTGTGTTTTGTTGTTTGTCCATGCGTAGTGTTTTTCTTTGTCAAACCTTTCCCCAAACCCCCTTCCCAACCATTCATCAAACCCTAACCCTCTTCCCCCGGGCTGTGTGATTTATATTGAGGTGTGACTAAATTAATTGTACACCAATAATTGATCACACGCTTGCTGGGGCGGATGTGGTGAAAGCAACACTAATTCAATTTCAAGGCAGGGCGAGGATCTTCTTCTGCTTGCCCACCCATGCTCAGTATATTTGCAAGTCAATTTTTTTTCCAAAGGAACCTAATCCATCATAATTAATTTCCGGCATCGATTGGACTCATCAACATCCTCCTACATAGCACTAAAGGTTACGCTTGTGTCGAGTGACTCGACACAACTACAGTTTGTAACTTGTTGTACTAGGCTATCCCTGCCACCATTATGTTTTATTTTACTTTAGCATTGCTAATCAGCAATATTATTATTGTTTGGCAGTCTTCTTGTGTACTGTACTTCGTTCTACTACTCCTCCCAGAGTCTCTCTCAGGCGACTGACTGCCTCATTTTCTTTTTTTGCAAATGCTACTGCCAGTGTCTACTACTACCACCACAACCATGGCATCTCCATTCTCTTGGGAAACCAAACCATCATCGCCATGCAGCCATCGCTGTGCCTAACTTAAACATCAATCACAGGTAAGATAAGACGTTTGTGGGAGGTATAATAATGGACTAGGAGGAGAGACTGACAGTACTAGTAGGACAAGTCACTCAGTGAGGGGTACCGCATCTATCTGTTTGTGTGTTACAAAATTGGCAGATTATTTCAATCAAACACTGGCTGCGGCCCTGCAGCAGCAAGGAAACCATGTGACGTAAAACAGTAACCCCCCCCCACAAAACATTAACAACGTATGCTATGTTTAAGTATAAATATAATTTAATACCCTAACAAAAATAAACTATGTAAAAAATCCCACAACACCCAACCTACCCCTCTCCCTAACCCCAACTAATGTCCAAAACGAGAAAGTCAAACCAATGTCCAAATTGTCCATAATAATAAACCCCAACGCCCAATTCCCACCCACCAAAAAAAGGATTAAAAAAGGGGCAATCCAACAGGGTCTTAAAGTTATCGGCGGGCTCTTCTGATTTCCCTCTCCAGGACCTTGATCTTCTTGTTCAGCTCCTCTAAGTGCTCCTCTAGACGCACATTTCGGAGGAGCATGCGGCGCGCATATGCCCTGCAGTTGCATCCACAGGGGGGGGCAGCAGTGCTGGATGTTGTAGTGCGGCGGCGGGCGGCTGCCTGACCACGGTGCCGTACCACTTGAGGGGCCTGGCTGGGGCCCGGGGCATTGGAGGAGGCTGCAGCTGCTGCTGCCTCCTCCTCCGCCAGAACCACCAGCCGCCGGTATTCTTGGCAGATGGCCTCCAGCTTCCAGCGCCGGGCCATGGCTGCCAACTCCTTCCTGGTTGTTTTTTTTGCTTGGGAAGGAGGAGCTATATCAAGAAAGAAAAAAAGACTATTGTAACCAATACTCTTAGCAAAACAGTAACACAAAATTAATTCAACACATAGTGGCACAGTAGCACTAGCAAGCACAGTACATAAAATTTGTGGTATGTATCTATCCTCCCACTTCCTCGGCCTCTAACATTTATGGGAGTTTCAGGCATTATACTAGCACTATGGACTCGAGTACACAGTACACCAGTCTTCTTCTTCTCTCTTGTTTAGCAAAATTACGTAAACTTGTTGTAGCCAGCATGCCAGCTCAGTCAGCTTGCGCCCAAGACAAACATACTCGAGTCATGACGCAGACTCACGTTAGTTTTATTTACTACTGTCTGCAGGTGGGGAAGCTCGTATTTTTCTATTATGGGTGGCACTGGCCATACTCTGTTACATCAAGGGCAACTGCTCAATTTCACTTTCACCCTGCCCTGACTACTATAAAAAGGCAGATGATATCTGATCCAATGATCATTGCTTATATATGGAACAACATGAGGTACTTTGTTTTGATTGATTGTGTAACCAGCCGATAGGCCACCCATGGCAGGCTGGCTGACACAGTCGAAAATAAATTAACATAGGTAGGGAGTGGTCCTCGGAGTCAGAGGAAGGCGCTTGATAACTACATACATACACAATATATATGCTGTGCTTGAAAACTACTGTGAGTCAAGGGAGTATTCTGAAAATACAACTTATATTCTCCTCGGCTTTGCTACTCTGGCGCGGTTTCTTTTACATTCTCTTCAAACTAAGACTCTTCATCCAGTGACAGTCTCCACCTATGCTATCTATGATGAATACCATCCAGGCATCCATCCATTCAAAGTAAACGTCTATCATTCTTCTTAATCTCTCAACAAACCTTAGTTTGTTTCACCAACAACAAACATTTATTCTTTTTTTTTAAACCACCACCCATGCGTCCTTCCTTCCTTGCTTGCCTTGGCTTTGAGTTTGACCCAAACACCACTGAGGATTCTTGCTATCCACCCATACAGTTTCACCCACCCAGGCAGGCATCTTTTCTTTCACCTTCCACCCATCCTTCAACCACCCATGCATCTGATTCCTATCAGCCACCTATGCATGCATCCCACGTATCCTTCTCTGCCAGTCATAAATATTACATCTCGCCCGTCCTTCCTCCTTCCACCCTTCTTTCCCTTTTCGTTCAACACATCCATCAAGGTCATCTGATCTGACTTTTAGTCTTCTCCATAAAACTTTCACAGCTGAGTTGAAGTCAGATAGAAGAGGCCATTTTAATCAACTCCCGCCGATAATGCTATTGCTAATGCTAAGTAAAGGTTGTCTTCTTCAACCGTTGTTCACAACAACTTCTTACTTACTAAGTCTCAACAGTACAGTGTACACCCTTGCAGCGAGTGCAATGTCAATAAGTAAGGAATATAACTTACCACCGCCCGCCACTGCTGCTGGCTCACCCCCTGCAGCTCCTGCAGCTGCCGCATCTCCTGCTCCCTCCGAAGTGGCCGCGTCGCCATCGCCGCTGGCACTGGTGGTCGGTAGTACGCCT
This sequence comes from Calotriton arnoldi, assembly GCA_963921515.1. NCBI lineage: Eukaryota > Metazoa > Chordata > Amphibia > Caudata > Salamandridae > Calotriton > Calotriton arnoldi. Next base: position 226,631 of record CAWUFW010004904.1, on the reverse strand, counting down.
AGAAAAAACATTACACATTTTTTAGATGCCATATACACCTCCCCGTATTTATTCTTTTTCACTAGCAAGATTGAAAAAAAAGGTAATACATACATATACAACATACATCACTAGTACAAATCGGGTACTAGAGTAAAGTAGACACTAGTAGTGTTATATGGTCCCTAGGGTCATTCTAGTCTTTGCTAAGTTAGCCTGAGCCATGCAACCATTTTAGCTTCGTGTCTTTTATTTTTGAGCACGTTACCTCGCAGCTTGTTGTGTAAGACGCCTTTGAGCCCACATGAGCTCATACTGCTACTGTCTGAGCGCTGCGTACAAGGTCGAAAAACAAGCCACTTTGTTATGGAGTTCTGGTCAGTCCGTATTGCTTAGCCATAACATGCTACACTTTTTGGCACGACTGAGAAATGCTTGCATTATACTAACGCGCACCATTTTTCTCATAACAGACGGAAGATTCCCTTCTACGAACCAGAGCTTTGCAGAGCTTATGATGTAACCAGTACTTCTAGGTTCTAAGGTGAGGGGTCCCCTAGAATTCGCTCAGAGATCTTCATTTATAATTTTATATAAACTATATTCCTACCAAGGGGAGGGTGCTTCTTCAACCACTGTTCAGTCATCATGATTTCCCCATTTATCTTCTATGGACTTGTAGTTGTAACAATGTTTATTGTTTTAATCTTATGCATTTTGCTGTTGGTGCTGGCTCGTATACTGCATTATAGAACAACGTACAGAGCTTGTTAGTTGAAAATAAACCTTTTGAACTTACATAGACTCTGTGGTATTTGGTGTGGACTTACACGAGTGAGTTAGCGAAAGGGTGTGCATTGCTTCCGCGACTCTGAGAGGTCGGGAGTGTTATGTTCTGGGTTGTCTAATCATTGGGTATCTTCGGGGGGTTCGGGGAGCAAATGAGACACTATAGCTAGTCGGTCAGGGGATTGTGGGTTCTGAGGTGTGAGGAAGGTCCAACCTCCCATCACCAACGTCCTATTTTCTTGTGCATAGTTCTGTATGTGCAGAATCCCTACAACAGTAGTAGTATGTCCTATCCTATCAAAAATAGTAAAATATCTGGTTGGGCATTTTGTTGGTGGGAATTGTCGAAAAGCCTCAAGATTAAGAAGACTAGAAGAGGACAACCCAAAGAACTGGACTCAGTGGCTAGAGCTATTGGTGAATCTGAGTTTTATTTAAAACCTTTTAAATAAAGAGTGGCCAACTGGGCAAGCTTAACTACAGAAAGACTAATAGTAGTAGTACAGAGAGTCATAGCAGAGGCAGCAGGGATAACAAGAATTTAGAAACAGATAGTCTAGATCGAAGAAGATTTTGTAAAAAATAGAATTAGGAAACCGTTCGGAAAAAATAAGGTGCAGTAAAAGTTAGGGAAGTATAATTATTAATATTAACAACAGGAGGACTTACTGGGGCCAGCAGCAGAGCCCTCGGTAGAGGAGCGGTCCTGGCCATCAGTTGCTCCCGCCGACTCTGACGACCCCGTCTTCTTGCCCCTGGGCGCTGATCATGAAAGTTGTAAGAAAGAAAGAGACAAACATGGATGATTGGTGTGAAACAAATAAAATATTTTAAAAAACGCTCAAAAAAACATTTATGAAACAACAATTGCAATAAAATTGACCTCTCTAATCTGGTCGACTAGTATTGCGGGATTCGCGGACCGTCTAGTTATTATTTATGAACACTAATCCAGTGTTCCATTCTGATTCCAGAATACTAACTAAGCCTAAGTACCACCTGACCTAGCCCACCTATTCCAGATGGGCCAATTGTTCACTAAGTCTGCATTTCCATTTATTTTAGTCCTCAAAAATGCATAGATGGAGGACACCTGCATAAATTTTTGCATACACCAAATTGTGGGTTGGTTGCTGCTGATGTTCTGCTAGTGATAAGCCTATTACCACTCACTAAACAAACTACAAAAGGTTCTACTAAGGACTGGGGTAAGCAACACTCAGCAGCACGTGACGTGACAGAGGATGCGTCACGCAGACCACTAAAAAATTACCAACTAATACTAATAAGTAACTAAACCTATCAATTCACCACTATCTCTTCTTAGTGGCAGGAGGACAAAGGAAGGACTAGAGTCTCTCTAGCATTACCTAACTTAAGTTCTTTAAAGTAAACTCTTACATATTCAGGCTAAGCGAGCGCAAAGTTGCAAACAAGTAAGATTAGTAGCGCCGAGCACCTGTGTCATAACAATCACAGAAGATTTTTAAACGTAATTTACCTGCAATGTAAGCAGCAGCATTCTTGCTGTTCGGAAAAAATATATATTCGCAATATATAACACAGAGCAGAAGAACACAAAGTAGTAATATTATATAGCTACTCACCAAGCCCCGGGACCTCCACTCCTAGCAGGTCCAGCAGGTCCTGCTCCCGGTCCAGGATATCGGACCACCGATGCGTCAGCTGGGTATCGGTGTGTCGGACACCAGAGCAGCAAAACACTGCCCGGCGCACCTTTCCCCACCGCTGGCGATGCTCCCAGAGCCCGTACCCGGACCGAGGCCTGCCGCCTGCTGCTAGAGGTTAAGGGGAGGTGGCGCTGCACAAAAAAAACAAGTGCGGCCACCTCCGCCTCGTTGAAGATGTCCCTAGCCTGCACCCCTTGTGGGCGCCGCCTTCCGCAGGGAAGGCGGTCGCGGCTGCGGCTACGACGAGTAGCCTTGCCCTTGCCCTCTCCCTTGGCCATGGTTCTGGGACTCGGGGGGGGGCGGAAAAGAAAAGGGAGGAATTAGAAAAGTAAGTAGAAGAAAGGAAAAAAGCAAGTTACAGAAAAAGAGTGAAAAAGTAGTAGAAAAAGTCACAAAAAGTAGAAAAAAAGTCAAAATATAGAATCAGGAAAATAGAGAGATAGATAATAAATAAAAAAGATTTTAAAAAAGTGTACAGAAACAAAGGATTGCAAAGATAGAGGGAGGATAGAAGAGCAGGCCCAGAACCATAGCAATAGAGTGAAAAACAAGATGGCCGTGCCCATTGAGACCGCATGGGCAAGTTCGCTGGATATTTCCCCCCCGAGCATGCAAAAAGCGTTGCGAACACGTAATACGCATTCCCGAACAGGAAATACTCAACGCGAACGGGCGGGAGCACGCAATACGCGACCCGGAACAGGAAATAGCATCGCGAACGGGCGGGACAAGTTAAAAACAAGATGGCCGCGCACATTGGCGACCGCATGGGCAAGTTCGCGAGATATTTCCCCGCGAGCATGCAAACAGCGTTCCCGAACAGGAAAAACACATCGTGAACGGGCGCAACAAGCAATTCCGCCTGCTCGCGGAATTCCGCGGAGATTTTTACTGTTTCGCGGAACTTTGCGTAACGCGACTACGCAAATTCCGCCCACCCCTATAATTAGAACTCCATCTCTCCTAGCTCTCATGATTGGAAATCATATCAGCAATTTACTAACTCCGCAACTATGTCTAGCTTTCAAAACATTACCTCAGATCGGCTCGCAGAAATTAAGAAGCAAGATACAATCTGGCTCCCCAAAGACCCTTGTCCCTCTAAGATACAAAAAGACCTTCTTGCACAATTCACGGACACCTTTCTCTCACTTCTCACCCTCTCCCTGGAGCAAGGGGTGGTCCCACGTGCTTTCAAAGAGGCAGTGTTGGTCCCACTTCAAAAGAAAGCCGGGGTAGATCCCAACCTACTGAGTAATACAGACCCATATCGCTCCTTCCATATCCGGCAAAAGTACTGGAAGCACACGTAGCAAAACTTCTTTGCGCATTCATCGAAGAGACTAATTTCTTGGACTCCCACCAGGCAGGCTTCGGACCATCACACTCAACTGAATCAGTCATCTTAGGCGTAGTGGATGATCTGAAGGAGGGAGCAGACAGGGGTGCACACAGGCATTGGTACTGCTCGACTTGTCCGCTGCGTTCGATACCGTGGATCACACCATATTAGCAGACAGAATGGCAGCGGCAGGCCTGAGAGGCACGGCCCTGGATTGGATGATTTCATTCTTAGGGGAATGCACCCAGTCTGTTAGGCTGGCACCCTTTAAATCAGCCAGGGTCAATACCACCTGTGGTGTACCTCAGGGCTCATCCCTCTCCCCCCACCTGTTCAATATTTATATCTGCCCCCTGATCCACTCCCTCCAAAGCCGGGGAGTGAAGGTATATAACTATGTAAATGATATGCAGCTGATTTTCCCGATTGACGAGACGGAGGAATCCAAGGCCTTCTTCCAAAATACCATGCTCTTCATTAAAGACTGGATGAGTCACAACTGTCTTAAATTAAACTCTGACAAAACGGAGATAGTCATTTCTAATAACAGACTCGATCAGTGGACGCCAGGACATTGGCCAGCTGCATTGGGTACTCCACCTATCCCTAAAAACTCGGTCAAAAGTCTGGGGATCAAAATTAATGCCAACTTATCCATGCATGAACAGATCAGCCTGGTCACTTCCTCGTGCGTCTACCATCTAAGGACCTTCAAGAAAATCAGAAGATTTTTTACTAGGGAAGCAAGCATGGTAATCATGCTGGCGTTGATTAAGTCCAGGCTGGATTACGCCAATGCTATCTATTTAGGCCTCCCTGCCAATCAAACCCATAGGTTGCAGCTGATTCAAAATCAGGCGGCCAGGCTAGTCTTTCAGCAACCGAGACACTGTCATACCAAACCTAATGAAGCAGCTTCACTGGCTTCCTGTGACTCAGTGGTCCATGTTTAAGACAGGCTGCATGATCTTCAACGCACTCCACGAGACGGGCCCCAAATTCATCTCCGCAAAGATTTCACGGTACCTGCCCAAACGGAATCTCAGATCAGCCTCAATGAATATGCTGACTATTCCCAGATTTAAGCGTAAGAGAATGGGTGGCTCTCGCTTCTCTGTACTCGGCCCAATACTCTGGAATTCTCTACCGATTGACATCAGACTAACGTCGGAGTACACCAGCTTCAGGAAAAAACTGAAAACTTGGCTGTTCAACCAAGCCTACTGTTAGAGTTCCGCAGGATGGTTCTCCTATCTCCGATAGCGGCAAGAGACCTTTCGGTGAACGAGCGCTTAATAAATCCCCCAAACATAAACATAAACATACAGTCTGTAACAGCATGCATATACATCGGCACATGCAATTGCCAAGCTAATTAATCCTCATGTAAGTGTATGGCAATCTCCTCATCAATATTATGACCCCCAGGATAGCGTGTGCCCAGGTCTATAATGTACCTTGACTCGCGCTTCCTGAGTGACAGTACTCTATTGCCCCCTCTGTGTTTAACTTGTACCTGTTCGATGATAAAGTACTGTAATTTGGAACTGTCCGAGTAGTGGTATGTCTCAAAATGCCTCGCTATTGGGTTGTGTTGGTCCTTGTTTGTGATGTCCCTCATATGTTCAAGGACCCTCTTTTTGGCCATTAGTGTGGTGCTCCCAACATAGCGTAGATTACATGGGCACTCCAAGACATATACCACAAAGGAAGAACTGCAGGTGAGAAACTGTTTTATGTGTATCGTGGCATTGGTACTGGTATTGAGGAGCTCTTTTCTCATGCGGCTCCTGCGGCATGCCTTGCAGTGGCTGCATGGGAAAAAGCCCTGTAGGTTGATCCCTTTGGTGTCATCAGCCCGGGTGATATCACTATGGACAAGTATGTCTCTAAGGCTGCGCCCTTTTCTGTAGGTTATACGTGGTCTCTCGGAGATGGAATTGCCAATTATGGGATCTTTCCTTAAAATGTCCCAATTCTTCACAAGGATTTTTTGCATTACATTGGAATTACCATTAAGGTAAGGATGAACCGGGTGGTGTCATCTGTTTCAGTGAGTGTCTTATCCCTATTTTCCAAGGTGGTGGTTCTGTTAACCACCCTAGCTTTTTCGACTGCTTTGCGCAGAACCCAACTGGGGTATCCTCTTTCAACAAATCTGGCAAGCATGGTATTCTGCTCAGACAGGAATGATTCTTCAGAACTGCAGTTCCGTTTGGCCCTCAAGAGTTCCCCGTAGGGGATGCTCCATTTTAAGTTGTCTAGGTGACTGCTCATGGCATGGAGTAAGCTGTTCCTATCCGTGGCTTTTCTAAACAGACTCATATGTATGGTGTTATTTAGGATTTCTACCCTTACGTCCAAAAACTCAACTGAGGTATTACTGATGTTACTAGTAAGTACCAGGTTAAGATTGTTGATGTTCAGTTTGTGTATGAAATTGTTCGCTTCACAGGTGGTCCCATTCCAAATCACAAACAGGTCATCAATGTACCTGAGCCATAAGACCACCTTTTCGAGATCGTCACTGAGTCTGGTATCATTGCGAATTTCTTCTTTCCAGGCTCCCAAGAACAAATTCGCAAAACTGGGAGCAAAGCATGTCCCCATGGTGGTGCCCAGGATCTGTTTGAAAATATTGCCATCAAACAGGAAGAAGTTGTTTTTAAGACAGTATCTGATTATTTCAATGATCATACCAGTATGTTCTAGATGTCTCACAGGTCTTTTGGACAAGTATTTGGCGCAATCCGAGATGCCATGCTCATGCTCTATGATCGTATAGAGTGAGCTGACATCCATGGTAATGAGTAGAAAATCACTCCGCCATGTGACCTCCTGCATTTTAATGAGGAAGTCTTTGGTGTCTTTCACGTAAGAAGGAAGTGTGACCACATGGTCTCTCAAAAAATGGTCCACATATCTAGATACATTTTCCAAGACACAGTCTTTGGAGGACACTATGGGTCTGCCAGGGGGATTGGAAAGGTTCTTATGGATTTTAGGGAGGAGATACAGAACGGGGAGTTTGGGAAAGTCTTTTTTTTAAAAACAATATTCTTCCCATTCTAAGAGACCTTTATCCCTCCAGTCACACAGGCTGGTCCATATGTCGGTTATACTCTTCGTATATTCATTTTTGTCAGTCCTTACATAGAACAAAGGGTCACTGAGCTGGCGTATGGCTTCCGCCACATACATATCTCTGCTGAGGATCACCACGTTACCTCCTTTATCTGCTGGCCTGATGACTATGGTGTTGTCAGTGGCTAGGTTGTTGATGACATTTTGCGCAGCAGTGAGATTGTATGATGGTGAACCTGACTTCTTAAACCATGATTTCTGTCTAAACCTCAGCATTTGGTTGGACACAATGTCCTGAAAAGTATCTATATTATCGTGCGGCATGATGGGTAGAAATGTAGATTTAGGTTTGAAATCGGTAGATGCAGCAGTGTCATATCTACCTTCCAGATCGTTCAATATCTGGTATACATCGTTGTTGCTGCTTGCTTCCTCATTCTCCAACTCATGCAGTGTCATGAGAGAGTCAATGTCACTGATATTCAGGTCTTCATTGGTAATGGTCCTTTGGTTAGAGTATACTTCCTTATTACGGCTGGGTTTCAGTTTGTGCCATTTCTTTAGCTTGAGTTTGCGGCAAAATTTGAACAGATCTATGCGAGTATTCACATAGTTGAGAGGTTCTGTGGGGCAGAATGTTAGGCCCAGACATAGCGTTCTTTTTTCAAGATCACTGAGAGGTTTGTCAGTGAGGTTTACAATAGTGCGATTTACCTTTTCGTCATCCATTATAAAGCTGTTGTGGAGCGTGTTGATATGCTTCCCATGCGCTCCTTGTTGTTCCCTCTTCCTCTTCCTTTGCCTGAGTCTTTTCCTTCTTTTGCGTTGGTGCCCCGATCTCTTCCTCTGCCCCTTCCTCGAGGGTTCGAGTTCCTGTTCTTGGGCTCTGGGGTGTTCCGTGTTGTTTGCCGGCCCCTGCGAAGGAGCCAGTACTCGTCTAAAAAAGTCTTAGGTCTAATTTCGGCATCGTTATTAGATATTGAACTGCCAGAGTTATGTGATGTCAGTGACGTAGTTGAGTTGTCCATGTCAGCATCACTCGGACTAGCCCCTGTGTCTTCAGTTGTTTGCCGGTTGGAACTTGTGCTAGTTTTGATAGATTCAACCGTGTCATACAGGTGATCATATTTTCTACTATAGGTTAGGATTCTTCCAGTTTTATAGTCAACACAGTCCCTGTGAAGTTTCCTCTGTTTCCTTGCTTTAATGTCCTCTTCATGGTTGCTTAATCTCTGTTTGAGTTCACACAAGAATTTGGTGATAGTTTCTTGTTTAGAGCTGTTGTTTAATTCATCTTTGATGTGTTTAATTTCCTCCAGGGTGACTTCCCTGTCTTTCCAGGCGTACTTTACTAGAATTTCTAGCATGGTCCTAGAGCTTTTGGCGGAATTCGCTGCCCACTCCTCTAACATCATAGGGTTGGGGGACTCGTACGATGGAGTTGTATAGATCCTTAGCCCTCTCGGTACCATCTCCTTATCTATGTAATCTTGAAGGGAGATGGCCTCCCACCATTTTGAGATTTCTGTCCTACTTAGTTTCTCTAGTTTTTTGAGTAATTCAGTTACTGTGGAGTCATGATTGATGATTGCTCTAGTCTTTTGCCCCTTTCTAGGTGCTCGGGCGAAAAGGGTCTGTGCGACTGCACGCCTGTCGCTGTTGTCTTCCATTGATAATTTTCTCCTGTGTACTGGTCACAGCCCCGTGCTAGTTGTGGTTCCCCTGATAGTTCCCCTTGGTGTAAATACTAAGTTCCTCCTGCCGCCCGTATTGTCTGGCGTAATGAACGTATATATGTCAATAAATATAGGATTGTATTCAAAATAGGATGATCCATCGAGCTACTGCTTCTGGGGCCTCCCTCGATGTATGACATAATCTTTTGGATAAAATTGTGGACTTTAGGAAAAGGCAGAGTGTTTTCTTTACTTTCCTGTGGCCCAAACTATTTGGTTTTGAGCTAAATGACATGGATCCAGAAATCCGCGGGCAAACTTAACGCATTAAAGCAGTTTCCGGTGACTCCTGCTGATATGTTTGCTGTCTTCTTCACTTTCACTGTATTGTATTAAAAGGGACAATGTCAGTAAATATAGCCCATTAAAAAGGATGTGCACTAAAATTCATTGTGGAGGAAGTGGCAATAGTTGGAGAGGGGATACTAGCCATATTTTCTCAGCTCTATGAATGGAGGTAGAAGGTGCATTCCCAACTAACACCACTGCTGAAGTGTGTTGTGGCCTGTCTTTATGTTGGGAGCAGTCTAGCAAAGGAAAACCCTTTTTCAGGGAGGAGGGCATCGGATGGGGGCTTCTTTAAGAGGTTAGTCAATATAAAATTTTTAGCTTGACTGAGAGGACACCTGAATTAAGTGAGCAGTTGGCCAGTATGTTAAGCAAAGGGCTCAGTACATGGTCTTGTCTCTGTTCAACAATCCTGGCATTATCTAACTCGCCTTTTACACTTTGCAACTGATTTCCCAAAACAACCAGAATGCTTCTCAAGGTCAGTATAGAGCTAACTGAAACGTTATTCACTCGTTCGTTGACTATTCCAACAGGTTGACAATGAACTGTGAATACATTTGAAAGTCAGGCACAGTTTATCGAATTCAGTCCTAAACTGCACTTAAAGCCAATAAACATTAAAACATGCAATCGGCGGCACTTCTGCTAAAATCTGCAGTTCTGCATGGGGTGATGTGTGCTTTAGTGTAAAGCACACATTACACATTGGTGTATTCGGAGGTATACTACTTGAACTTGTATGCAGACAGAATATCGAGTTGGAAATGTCAACTGACACAAATATCGAGTTGGAAATATGGTGATACAGAAATATCGACAGCAAGAATATCGTGGTCAACAATATCGACTTCAAGGTAAGAAATATCATTTTTAAAAATATCGAAGTCATTAATATTATGTGCAAAAATATAGTTGTTTAAAATATCGATTTTTTAATTTAGTATGTATTTTAAATGTATGTGATCTCTTTTTTTGTATAAGTATTGTTTTTTAATATATGTGTTAAATTTTTAATAGTTATCAATTTTATTTTAATTACATTTTGTGTTTTTTAGTTCCATAGCGGGTTGTGGGTTTATAGGGGAATAAGGTGGGAAGAATGATTTTTTTTTTTAGTAATATTTATTTAATTTAGGTTTTATAGTGTTAATTGTGGGAAGTAATTTATTAATAATTAACCATTAATTGGTAATTAATTATGGTAATTGGTTTTTTTTAGGAGCGGGTTGTGGGGTTTATAGGGGTAAAGGGTGGAAAGTAATTTAATTTTCATAAATTAATGATTTAAAAAAAAATTAATATTTATTTAATTTAGATTTTATAGCGCTAAATGTAGGAAGTAATTTATTATTAAGTAATTATTAATTGGTTGGTAATTATTATTAATTAATTGGTAATTAATTATGTTAATTGTGTCATTTTTTTAGGAGCGGGTTGTGGGGTTTATAGGAGTAAAGGGTGGGAAGTAATTTATGTTTAATTAATTAACAATTATTTGTTAATTAATGCTAATTAATTAATTAAAATGTAAATATGGCAATTGTGTAATTAATTTTAGATGTGAGTTGTGGGGTTTATAGTGGTAAAGGGTGGGAAGTAATTTAATTTCAATTCATTAATAAGTAGTTGTTAATTTATATTAATTTATTATTTTAAAATTAATTCTGGCAATTGTGTAATGATTTTTAGGTGTGGGTTGTGGGTTTTATGGGGTAGAGGGTGGAAAGTAATTTATGTTTAATTAATTAATAATTAGTTGATCATTGATATTAATTTATCAATTGATAATTAATTAGGGTTGTTCTGGGCTACCGGTTATTAAATCTCAGTGTAGTCTAACGAGGGGTCAGGTAGTAACCACAAACAACAATAAGAGAATTAAGTGGCCAAACGTAGTTGCTGATGGCAAGCTCCTTGCCGGAATTTACAATGAGGTGACGCAATTCCCTCTGAAGTTATTGAATGCTAATGTACATGATGATCGCATTCTAGCTAGCTACCTAGACCTGTCGAATAATATTTCTACCTTTTTTAAATGTCAGGGAGGTTCGCTCCCGAACAAGCAGAAAAATGAACCCTGGTATAATAGGGAATGCAGGCAGGCAAGAGTCGAATTGAGGGAGGCAGTAAAGGAGGGGGACGAGGTCCAACATAATGAGTAAAAGGAAGAACTACAAGAGTATGCAAAGGGAGGCCAAACATAACTGGGAAACCGAGAGCTGGCGCACCCTAGTTGAGGCTTCTAGGCAAAAAGATTGCCGCTTATTTTGACATCTCTTTTCTAAGGGGGTAACCTATCAGGTTGCCGAAAATGACCCTTACATACAGCCGCACACCTGGGAAGGGTATTTTCAAGCACTATACTCCTCGGAGGATGGTGAGGTAGTGGGTATTACAGGGGATGTACCCAGGGGCCAAAACGCGTAGTCTGAACTATATGAGGATGTGAGTTTCTCCCTTATGGAAGTCAAGAATGCAATCACATCACTCCAAATTGGCAAAGCCCCCTGGCTCGATGGACTTCCTGGAGATCTTTATAAATCTGAACCCAACATTTGGGGCCCCCTGCTTCATGCTGTCTTTAATGCTATTATCCGTGGAGGTCCCATACCGGGTATGTGGAAGGGCGCCGAAATTATCCCCATACATAAAAAGGGGGATAAAGGGGACCCCGCAAACTATAGGCCCATTAGCCTCATAGACGTGGCTCAAAATATTTTTAGTAAATTCATTTAAACTCGTATTCAAGATTGGGCATAGGACAACAATATTATCTCGCATCTGCAGGCGGGGTTTCATGTGCCCTAGCACTTTAGACCAAGTATTTCGTTTTTAATGCTCATATGGAAAGAGGTCACACTCAAGAAAGGTCATCTCTACGTAGTATTTGTTGACCTGAAAACCGCTTTTGATTCCATTGACCGTACTCGGCTCTGGACCTCCCTGAGGGACATGGGACTTCCCCATGCCCTACTCCACCTTTTAACCAGGTTACACCAGGATAATTACGCCAGAGTCAGATGGAGCCAAGATGGGAGGCAGTCTGGAAATATTTCAATTAGGAAAGGAGTACGCCAGGGGTGCGTGTTAGCTCCAACCATGTTCACCCTATACATGAATGAGCTCATAAATGAGCTATATGACTGTGGTGGTGACCCATCGAAATTGGGTGGTAAGCAAACACCTGCGCTCTTGTTTGCTGACGACACGCTACTTATATTTAAGACCCCAAAGCGCATCCAAAATATTCTAACTAAATTTTCAAAAGCGTGTGATTCTAGGGGTTTGAAAATCAACTGTCTCAAAACTAAGTATATGGTCTTCAACCCCTACAAATCTGCCAAGGGAAAAGTGCTGCTGGAAGGACAACTCTTAGAGCAGGTTAAAGCCTTCGATAACCTAGGTGTCAGAATTAGCGAGAACGTGGCATGGTCCCCCCAAATTTTGAAGAGTGTTCTGATATTACAACAAGTTGATGGTGCAATTGTTAAAAGAGCCAAACATTCAGCCTTTCACCCAGTTTCCCCTGCAATAGAAATACATAGGGCAAAGGGTTTGGGCGCAGCACTCTATGGGGCAGAACTTTGGGGTCTAGAGGACACTAAACAATTAGAAGTTGCTGAAAATAAATTCTTAAGAGCTCTTCTAAACATCCCAAAGAATACTCCCCTATTACCACTACGCACTGACCTTGGGCTAAAATCAATCTCCCATTGTGCTGCCCTAAAGGTGCTTGTGTTCTGGGTAAGACTATGGACCAGCAAAACCCAAATACCCGTAAAAGATGCTGTGGAAGAATTGCTGTCCATACAAAGGAAATCAGGTCTCTTGCCCTGGTTCGGGAAGGTCAAGGGGTGGCTCTTAAAAATAGGGATGAGTACCCTCTGGGATGACCCTCGCTCCATATCAAGGAATATGCTTCCTCAACAAAAAATAATGTATTGGAATTTCATTAATACTGGTCGTAATGAATTGAGGTCACCAGGTATTTTAACAACACAATTTTTAAATGTTAAAAGTTGCTCCAAATTTGAAATGTACATGGATGATGTAGAACCCCCGCAAGCACGTGCACTTTATATCCAGTTTAGATTTGGCACCCTTCCCCTAAACGCTGTGAGAAGCAAATGGTTGAACTTCACTCTCACCTCAATGTGCCCGTCTTGTAATTCTGCCTCCGAAACAATTGCTTATTATCTTTTTTTTTGTCCTGCTTATGCTACATTGAGGAAAAAATGGATTGTTCCCGCATGCCGTGAGCTGTCTTTTACTTGCCATTCAGATGCTCTGCGTGTTTTACTTCGGATACTACTAAATGGCTTGTTTTTACTTTATCCAGATACCTCCTTTATGCCTGGTGGTTGGGGGCCAAGGTGGTTAAAAGAACTCTTTCCACCGGGATGGGAGGCTCTCTAAGGGATAGCCACGACTGAAGCCCTGTGTGGCATGTTAGACATTCTAGACATCTTTCTAACAAATACTTGCTATTGTATGATTGTAACTCATTTTTATTCTGCATCAAATTAAGATGGGTGATTTAAGCTGCTATATTCTTTTAAATTTTTATCTCTTGTATTCTTAAATCCTTGCACTGATTATTATCTATTTATATTTGCTGTATTTTATGTATGATATGTGTGTATGATCTTGTCATTGATCGAACAATGAATAATAATTAGGGTAAGTGTTTTTTTTTTCTGAGTGAGTTTTGGTTTTATAGGGGTAACGTTAGGTTAATAAATTAATTTGTATTTGTTTTTTAATTAATATTTCTTTAATTGATAGTTAATTATGTTAATTAATGAGGTACTTTTTTAACATTTAGATGTGTGTTGTGAATTGTGCTGTGTTATAGGGTAGGAAATAAAAAAGATTACATTTATGTAATAATTAAGGTTTTTGTTTATAAATAATTTCTAATTAAAAATAGTTATTTGTAAATTCTTTTTACATTTATTTAATATATTTCTAGGTATTTGTCATACCTATTTAACATTATAATATGTGTCTATTTTTTAGATTTTTTAAATATTTTTATATATTTTTCATTTTATTTTATTTTTAAATATTTTGTGTCGGTGATATTTTATTTATTTTTAATTTTGAACTGACTGGAGTGGGAATATTAATTTTTACCCCTCCGCTATCCAACACTTTCCCTACTGTTGTACTCACTGGAGTGGGAATAGTAATTTTTATTCCTCCGCTATCCAACACCTTCCCTACTGTTGCACTCACTGGAGTGGGAATAGTAATTTTACCACTCCACTATCTGACACTTTACCTATTGTTGCACTTACTGGAGTGGGAATAGTCATTGTTATTCCTCCGCTATCCAACACGTTCCCTACTGTTGCACTAACTGGAGTGGGAATAGTAATTTTTACCCCTCCGCTATCCAACACTTTCCCTACTGTTGCACTCACTGGAGTGGGAATATTAATTTTTACCCCTCCGTTATCCAGCACTTTCCCTACTGTTGCACTCACTGGAGTGGGAATAGTAATTTTTACCCCTCCGCTATCCAACACTTTCCCTAATGTTGCACTCACTGGAGTGGGAATAGTCATTTTTATTCCTCCGCTATCCAACACTTTCCCTACTGTGGCACTCACTGGAGTGGGAATAGTAATTTTTACCCCTCCGCTATCCAACACTTTCCCTACTGTTGCACTCACTGGAGTGGGAATATTAATTTTTACCCCTCCGTTATCCAACACTTTCCCTACTGTTGCACTCACTGGAGTGGGAATAGTAATTTTTACCCCTCCGCTATCCAACACTTTCCCTACTGTTGCACTCACTGGAGTGGGAATAGTCATTTTTATTCCTCCGCTATCCAACACTTTCCCTACTGTGGCACTAACTGGAGTGGGAATAGTAATTTTTACCCCTCCGCTATCCAACACTTTCCCTACTGTTGCACTCACTGGAGTGAGAATAGTAATTTTTACCCCTCCGCTATCCAACACTTTCCCTACTGTTGCACTCACTGGAGTGGGAATAGTCATTTTTACCCCTCCGCTATCCAACCATTACCTACTGTTGTACTCACTGAAGTGGAAAATGTAAGTTTAAAGACTTTTAAATAGTTTAATGTTTTAATTTATGATATAATGATTTTTTTATTAGATTTTATGTTATTGGTGTATGTATATATATATATTTATTTGTACATTTTCATATATGCAATTATAAAATAAATTAAAATTAATAGTGTATTAATTGTTTTAAAGTACATATATATATTACATTTTATATACGCATGTTTACATTTTTTAATAAAATTCATTTGTTATATTTGTTAAAATGTATATTAAATCTAATTAATTTTTTTAAGTTAATTTTATTATTTAATATATTTAATATTATTTTTTATACATATATTAAAATTGATATTTTGTACAACTATATTTTTTACATCGATATTTTTTTTGGATATTTTTGTACTTACCATTACAAATATAGGATGTCGATATTTTTGACATCGATATTTATAACTCGATATTTGTGTATGGGGATATTTTGGGAGTCGATATTCTATCAGTGAACCCCTTGAACCATTGCTTGCATGTTGTTCACACTAGGGGAGTGATTTACTAACATTTTGCATTGACTTTGTGTCATAAAAGTGACGCAAACCAGCACAAAATGTTTTTATATTGTTTAATTTTGCGCTGGAAATTAACTAAAAGTAACTTAAAGCAGCGCAAAGCTGATTTATCAACATTTTGCACTGCCTTTGCATCATAAAACTGATGAAATCCAGCACAAAATGATTTTTTAACTAACTAAAAGTAACACATAGCAGCGTGAAGCATTGCTTTGCATTACTTAGCATCAAGGGGGCGTTACATGGGCTTTCACATGCAACTACCCACACTTTTTGGCACAGAACCCTATCTACCAAAAATGTGAGACAGGGTTTTGCATCAACAAATAACACCTTTTGAAATCAGACATTAAAAGGAGAAATTTTGCATTTCTTCTTTCTTTTGCAACTTTGCATGTGTGCTGCACTGTACAGCACAAATACAAAGTAGGAAAAGGTTTAAATGTTGTCTAGGCATAGTATTTAGTACTGGAAGGGAAGCAGGGGTTGGTGCAGAAGGTTCAGGAACTGCACAAGGAGCAACCTTTGATGCAAAATAGATTTGGAATGTGAAAGTTGATCTGAAGCTGCAGTTTGCGCCATTCTACACCATGCGTGCGCACATGCAAACCTTCAGTAAATCTTGGTCCAAAGTTAAGCATACAAAACAGGATTAAAACATTTAATGGCATCCTCAGAAAAATACACGTGGGAATGGTGTAGAGATGTCCAGCTTAGTTGCTGTCAACTGGTAATGTGTCTAACACTGTATAGATTACATTAATTCTCTCCTGTATATTTACTATCCAGGCGCATTCACGTGTGCGCACCCTCAGGGACATAGTTATGAGCCCCTTGCACCGACAGGGGGTCACTTTTTGTGACACTCCAGCGGCGTAAACCATGAAATCATATCAATGAGGCCAAGCAAAAGCCACTTTGTGTGGCTTTGAATGCCCTCATAGATATGGGTAAGGCAAGCACACATAGAAAGATGTAAACACCTCTTAGGATTGTTTCTGTGCAGGTAGGTGCCCCTTCCTGCACAAAAACAATCCTCCCGACTACACAGGCACCCTTGCCAAGGGGCTCCTGCATTGGCGCTAGGCTGCTGAAACGGCGCCAGCGCACGGGGGAAAGGACAGGAATGCACCATATTGGAGAAATACAGTGCATCCCTGCCCTTTCACTTTGGCGTAGGGCAGTGCAGAAAAGTGACTTACTGCGCTGCCCTACGCAAATCCTAGTCAATTAGGGTATCAGTATCTGTTTTAATGATGTTTCAATTTATTTGGGAAATGAATAACCCCTGAATATTCCTGGCTCGACAGATTCATTGCAGAGTTATAGACCCATTTTTACCAACAGCTGCTCTGCGCTCCAAGGTAAGATAAAATATGACATGTCAAGTGATTTTGATAAAAAATAATTTCACACCTCAGTAGAAGGAAGTTAATATCGCTGTACTGTTTGCATTGCAGACATTCTGCAATGATTGGTCATGACAGTGCGAAATAGATTTATTCTACGTTCATACATATTATTTTCATGAAAAGTACTGTTATAGTACAAAGTTAACAGTGACATTTTATATCCCATATAAGTCGAGACTTAATTGCAAAGGCATTTGAGAGCTTAACTTTCACCTTTCTTATTATTTTAACATGCTTTTTGTTTAAATGTGTCTTTTCATCCACACAGAAAGGACATCATTGTATTGTCCATTGCAGTGCATCATCCCACATGACTGAGTGCAAGTCACAGGATCACGGTACAACTCACATGTTATTTTCCTTGTGATTAAACACTATGCTCTATAAATAGTGATGGCGGTAGAAGCTACATTACATATCATATCATCATATCATAATAGCTTTATTTCAGCAATTTCCATAAAAGCAAACACAATAGCTTAAAACTATAAAATCATTAAATAATTGAACACTTAAAAGAAAACATGACATATAAATTATTAATGTGCCCACAATTAAAATCTGTATTACTAAGTCAGATGTTGGAGATATGTTTTCTATTTCTTTTATTTCTTTGTATTGTTTTGATGTTATTCGAGGTAACAAACTTCCCCAATTACAGCATAGTAATAAAAGTAACACTAGTAAGCACTGCATCATTTCAAAGTCATGGTCCATTATAGCATTATGTAGTCTACTTGTATGGAAAATGCGGCACAGTTCCCAAACATCTCCACTCTCCTCTAGGTGGAATGATCTCTAGAGCCCCCCACCCCTGCGTGTCCAGTTCTCCACAGCGCCATTTCCCCGGAGGGGTGCAAGTCGACGCTCTATAGGTCATCATTGTCACCTCAGGCTCACGTTTTCTATTTTTATTTACCACAATGATGAACATTCACATCCCACAGTGGGCACAACACAGTCTTAGGGAGGGACCAGAACTTCGTCATCATATGAGGGAGAAGAAAGAGTCCATCAGCACTTCTTGGCCCACAAGACATTCCAGTAGCCTGAGTTTCCCTGGTGTCCAGTGTGGCTAGTCCAGCTCTGTTCCACTGACTATAATTATTTACAAAAACGTGTAGCAGCCCTTGGGCTTTTAACCACGACCTTAGGGAAGGAATTTGTCACCAATATGCTGTGTCTAAGGGCACGGCGGGCTAATGCATCTGCTGCAGGTGCTGTGTTTGACCCCATGGTAATGGAGTCGGATTCTGATGGCTACACTCAGCCTTTCTTTCTCCTGAGGTCAATGAAATGATTACCATTGAACTGGGTAACAAAAACCCGCATACAGGGTCAAGAGACTCTTTGGGTGAAAGGGGGTTTTACAAAGCCACCTGCTAAGCTGTGCCCCCACCCCATCCCTCACAGATCTACTACTTCTGACATCTGAAGCCTGAAGGGCACAGAACAGACTCAGAAACACCATCACTTTATCCAGCGTCCTCGTCAAGGTCCTCATATCACAAGAGTGAGGCAAGTCTGGCAAACGGGCACCTGCAATAACCCTTCAAACTTTTAACAACAATCCCCACCACTTTCCTTGCAATGAAGGCATTAACACTTGACCCTTCAAATGCACATCTATAGAGTGTGATCTTGACACTGTTTTCTTTCCTTGTTTTCTTTGTTTTAAAGATTTTGGAAAGTGCTTTGGGGTGGTTCTGCTTCTGTTGTAATAGCTTGCTTATATCCTGGAGCCGATTTTGTGTGCATCTTCGTTCTTTAGGCTAATGAGCCTAGCCATGCTGGCTGCTCCCCTGGAGGACTTTAATTTCAGGCCTGGGGGTGTAATGTGTACCAGACCAAGGTCCTCACTTTGTGCCTTTTTTCAGTTGGTCTAAAGAGGGTAAAGGATGCCCTTCTATCCCCCAGCCTCTTTCACAGAGGTTATTCTTTTGTTTAAGACATAAATAGTGGGAGGGAGGCATGAAGCTAATGGAGAGCTTTAGGCCAAATCCCTTTTACATAGTTCAAGACCAGGTCGGGTGTGTTTTAGAGCCGTAACCTGTGGTGTAGATTCAATTAACCTGTAAGGCTCACGCTTATTTCTGGCCTTCTTCGTAGTTGAGGCGTGACTAGCATCCTTGAGATTGCTCAGGGGTGTACACAGGGCCTAGGTACCCTGCTCTACAGATGTTTGCCCTCTCTTCAAGAGCTGAAGGAGACTACAATTGCCTATATTGTTATGGCAAGGTGGTTACCCTCATATTCCTTATTTTCAATCAATCAATCTGAATTTATAGAACGGCTACCTCAACAGAGGTGTCCCGGCGCTAAGTTGCAGATTCGTGGTGGGGGTAATAGGAGGGTCGAACTAAGGCAAGCTGAAAAACCAGGTTTTTAAGGCCTTCCTAAAGGCCTGTTCTGACTCCATCATGCGGAGGTAGGGGGCATTGTATTCCAGAGTTTCGCAGTTTTCACCGCGAACACTCTGCCCCCAATCCTGGCCTTAATGAAGTGGGAACCTTGAGTAGTCGCAGGTGGTTTGATCTCAGGGCCTGGTCTTGTTGGTATCTTTGCAATCTCTGCCTTAGATAGCCCGGACCCTGATCTCTGGTGGCTCTTTAGGCCAAGGTGAGCGCCTTGAACTCGATCCTCCTATTAACCAGAAGCCAATAGAGGTGCCGTAAATGTGGGGAAATATGATGGCGAAATGGCACTTTCCTAATTATTCTGGCTGCTGCGTTTTGAATCATCTGCAGTCTGTGAACCAGGTAAGCTGGAGCCATGGTAGAGGCTATAAGAATAGTCCAGCTGGGAAGTTACCAGGGCATGGACCGTAGTCTTCCTGCAGACCACCGGCAGGAAGTGAAGAAATGTTCTCAATGCTCTTAGCTTCCAGAAGCATATAGAGGAGACATGGGTCTTACAGGAGAGGTCGTTGTCAAATTTAAACCCCAGATTTCTGGCTGAATCCACCTTGGGTAGGTGGTAGGTTCAGTTCTGAGGGCCACCACAGATTAGAGGGTGGTGGTGCCGCCTGGCTGAAAAATAAGACCTCCATTTTCTCGGTGTTTAACTTTATGCAATTCTCCATCATCCAGGCCGAGATATTTTTCAGGCATTGCTTAAAATTGAGAAAGGCAGCCTCCAATTGTTCTTTAAAAGAAAACACCAGCTGAGTGTCATCAGCGTAGGAGACTACACTCACACCCCATGTCTCGACTAAGGTTGCCAGGGGAGCCAGGTATACATTGAAAAGAAGCGGGCTCAGCGCTGAACCCTGAGGTACCCTACAGACGAAGTGGTTTCTGGGTGGAATGTAGGGGCGTAAAAATACCTGCTGTGAGCTGTTCTCCATGAACGATTGGACCCAGGTCAAGACAGTACCCCACACTCCTACCTGTCTCAGTCTCTCCAAAAGAATCGGGTGGACCACAGTGTCGAAAGCTGTGGACAAGTCAAGCAACAACAGCATAGCTGAGGCACCCCGTTCCACAGATTCGCGAATCGTTTCAGAGACTTCAAGAAGTGCACTCTCCGTGCTGTACCCAGCTCTAAAACTCGATTGCGAGTCATGGAAGTAGTCACTTGATTCGAGAAATTTGACCAGTTGCTTCGAGACTTCCTTTTCCAGGATTTTCGCTGGAGCTGGCAGAAAAGAGATAGGCCTGAAATTCTTTTGCTCATCAGGATCCGCATCAGGTTTCTTAAGCAGAGGCAGCAAGAATGCTTGTTTCCAGGTGGCTGGGTAGATACCAGATGTCAGGGAGGAGTTCCAGATCTGGTTCAAGAGCAGATTAAGTCAAGGGGTCAATAGTTTAAAGAACCGAGCCGGGCACGGATCTCCCGGGGAGATTTTAACAAGAACTTGAATCCCATGGCCCTGCAACTAGCTATGTGGCTATGCAAAAATGCAACTTCTGGAACTAGAGACATGGGCATTTGGGGCCAACATAATTCCCTATTGTCAAACGGGTTTCAGACAATACTCTGCCACAATTAATAACATTGTTACCTTGTCTTACCTGGTCCACTGTGCTTCTTTGCTATCTCGGTCGCCGCTTTTTGCATGTTTTATAGACTTTTCAGCCACCTTCAATGGAATTGACCGTAACAAACTCTGGGACAAGCTTGCTGATTGAGGAATACCGTCTACTTTGCTTAGAGCAATCCTCTCCCTTTGTTCAGACACCTGGGTCCACCTTAAGAAAGTCAAAGAGAATTGCACTGCACACAAAATTGCAACAAATCAGGGCTTAAAACGAGGATGCGTGTTCGCCCCTATGTTATTTAACCTCTACACTGCTGATATGGGTGGCACACTGGCAAAGGCAAATTCCATCCTGCCGAGAATTGGCACACATAGACTCCCCATGATTAAATAAGCCGATGACCTGCTTATTCTTGACCAGACTACAATGGGCATGCAACTCTCTCTTGCTGCGTTAAATAGCTACAAAGAAGACAACAAACTGGTCGTCAGCACTGACAAAACAAAGGTAATAATCTTTAAGAGATATAGGAACACCTTGAATCATCGCTGGAGATTAGGGTACTTAACCATTGCACAAACAACATCCTACAACTATTTAGGTGTATGTTTCTCCGGTACTGGCAAGACTTATTTACATTTAAGGCATATTACAAGGAAGTCAGCAGAAGTGGTATTTGCCTTATCCAAATTAAATTACAAGTTGTACTCCCCATCAGCAGAGGGTATCATTCAAGTTACACTGGCAAAGTTAATACCAACATTTTCATACAGGCATCAAGCCTACCCTGGGAAATTCGTTTCCATGCTGGATAAAATACAATGCGTCACTTACAGAAGACTTTTTCATCTACCAAAATACACTTGACGCTCTCGCCTAAGTCTGGAATTAGGCCTGACTGGGTGGGACTTTGAATCAGGGGCGACTGGTACGCTTTGAAAGTGGTGTGGCGAGTGAAGGGCCCCACCACTTCGCAAAAAAACAAAATAAAACACACCTCCCTTTAAAACTCCAAAGTAAACCACACCTCCCTTCAAAAGCTCAAAATAAAATACCCCTGTAGGAAAGTAGGATCTGCTTCTTATGGTTACCCCACTTTTTGCTTCATGTTATACTGTTTTTGACTAGTCTGACTGGGATCCTGCTAATCAGTACCCCAGTCTATCTGCTTTCTCCCTAAACTGTTATGTCATGTACTTAGGCACACTCCAGATTGGATACTGGGGTACCCTTGTCAGTCCCTAGTATATGGCACCCATGTACCCAGGGCATAGGTAGCCCAGAGGCCTCCCATGGGCTGAAGCATGTATTATGCCACCCATGAGAGGCCATGCAAAATGGAACTACAGGCCTGCCATTGCAGACTATGTAAGTTGGTGCATGCACCACTTACTTAAGATATAGGTTTACTATATCTAAGGGTCACTACACTTAAAACCTATAAGTCACCCCTATAGCAGGCCTTAACAATCCTGAAGGCAGGGTGCTTGGTTCTAAGTGAGAGGGTGCCACTGCATGAGCAGGACACCCCTGCAGCCTACGGAGTCCATTCTCCCGGGTTGTTAGTGCTGCAGCCATTTACGACATATAGAGTGACATTATGCGACCGTATGATGACCAACTCTAAAACGGCTGAAAGTAACCCTATTGTGTTTGGTGTCAAACATTGTGGAATCATACTCCCACACCGGTAACCGGTGTGGGAGGTATGATTCCACCCCTCAGAAACGAGCTTTGTGAGGTCCCTGGTGTTCCCGGTACCATCCTTCTAGTCCCGGACAGCACAAAATGGTTGCTGCCGACCAGAGACACATTTCTGCCCTCCTGCTGCTGAGCCAAGCTCGAGCAGGGGAAGGCAGAACAATAGGCATCCTGTCACAGGGAGGTGTGACCACCTCCCAGACAGGATTTAGTGTATTAGGCCTGGATGGGTACGCTTGCCAGCGACCGAAAGTCTGCATGAGGGGCACATTTGGTGTCCCTGTGCATAGTCCTGTTCAAACCAGTCCTAGGAGCTGTTGGCTCCTGCTCTGGCGCAAAACTGGACAAAGGACATGGGAATAACCTTTCCACTGTCCTGACCCTCCCCTGGGAGGGTTCCCTGAACCTGTCCAACCCTCTCCCGTGGGTACAAAAGGGCTAACCTGGCTTTAGGACCCTAGATTCGACGTGGACAAGATTCTGAACCAAAAACCACTGAACTTCGACCGTCTGGACACTCTGAACTTCGCTGGACTTCATTTGGGCCCGACTTCGTCTCCCTCTCAGTCTGAAGCATTGTCCATGCCCGTGCACCATACAGGCTCCATGCAGGACCTGTGGAGCATCAAGGACAACTGAAGAAATCTCCCTTGGAGTGAAGGAGTCACTCCCCTGCAACTGCAGGCACCACATCTCAACTGACCAGTCTGCTGCTCCTAAACTTCTACAGACTCCAAAGGCTCCAGCAACACAAGAGGTAAGTTTCCAAGTTCCTCAAGGTCTATGCAGCCCTCTCACCAAGTTTGAGGCCAGAATCCCTTGTGGGGGCTGCAATACCCATACCCCTGTGCACAGCATACTTTTGCAAGTGCATATGCTTGTTGGCCTTTCCAAAACAAGTGCACTGGGCTCCGAGTAGCCCCAACCTCTGGCACTATTTACACCAAAGAACTCTGGCCTCCTCACACCGAGTGGTCCGTGGTCTGTCACTTTGTGAAACTCCTTGAGGTCCCCTTGCGACTCCTGTGCCTCCGGCCTGTGGGTCCTCTTGAGGGTCAACTTTGCTTTTCTTGGGCTCCTCTGGTTGCTCCAGGCCTGCCCTGACTTCCCTGTGTTTGGTGAGTCTCCTGGACCTTGGTGACCACCTTCCAGACAGGATTTAGTGTATTAGCCTGGGTGGGTACGCTTGCCAGCGACCGAAAGTCTGCATGAGGGGCACATTTGGTGTCCCTGTGCATAGTCCAGTTCAAACCAGTCCTGGGAGCCGTTGGCTCCTGCTCTGGTGCAAAACTGGACAAAGCACAGGGGAGTAACCTCCCCACTGTCCTGACCCTCCCCTGGGAGGGTCCCCTGAATCTGTCCAACCCTCTCCCGTGGGTACAAAAGGTCTTACCTGGCTTTAGGACCCTAGATTCGACGTGGACAAGATTCTGAACCAGAAACCACTGAACTTCGACTATCTGGACACTCTGGACTTCGCTGGACTTTGCTGGACTTCGTTTGGGTCCAACTTCGTCTCCCTCTCAGTCTGAAGCATCGTCCGTGCTTGTGCACCATACAGGCTCTGTGCAGGACCTGTGGAGCATCAAGGACAACTGAAGATATCTCCCTTGGAGTGAAGGAGCTGCTCCCCTGCAACCGCAGGCACCACATCTCAACTGACTGGTCTGCTGCTCCTAAGCTCCTACGGACTCCGAAGGCTCCAGCAACACAAGAGGTAGGTTTCCAAGCCCGTCAAGGTCTGAGCTGCACTTTCACCAAGTTTGAGGCCAGAATCCCTTGTGGGGGCTGCAATACCTATACCCCTGTACACTGCGTACGTTTGCAAGTGCATATGCTTGTTGGCATTTCCAAAACAAGTGCACTGGGCTCCAAGTAGCTCTAACCTCTAGCACAATTTCCACCAAAGAACTCTGGCCTCCTCGCACCGAGTGCTCTGTGGGCTGTCACTTTGTGAAACTGCTTGAGGTCCCTTTGCGACTCCTGTGCCTCCGGCCTGTGGGTCCTCTTGAGGGTCAACTTTGCTTTTCTTGGGCTCCCCTGGTTGCTCTAAGCCTACCCTGACTCCCCTGTGTTTGGTGAGTCTCCTGGACCTTGCTGGTCCGAACAGTAACCTTCTTTGACCTTCTGCATGCATTGCCGTTGCCAAGGCTTGTTGGTGCTCCAGCTGGACACCGACCCCTCAGTACTCAACATCCTTTGTGGCACACCTCATATGCAGCTCCTGATTGTCCTCGACATCTCCTGGTCCCAGTGGCTGCAGAGTCAAGAACCCCCTCAACGCACCTGAAGCACCCAACATCGGTGGGCATTCGTCTACCAAGCCCCTGGTCACTCCTGAGTGACCCAGACTCTGTCCCCTCTGCTTTCGGGTACTCTTCACCAAGAATCCACCTTTGGATTCCGACTGACACTTTTCTTCCTCCCAGCAGTGGCTCTTCTTCGAAGTCCTCCATAGAGATCGACGGCGGTTTCCGACGCCACTTCAAACCGGCTTCCCTGGGATAGGTAACTCTGGTATTATGGTATCCACGGGTGGGGTGGCTCTCCAACCTCCTAACTTCCACGGGGTTTCTTCGAAGTCCACTTAGAAGGGTCCTTAAACTTTAAAACTTCAACTGCAACTCTCCCATAGAATTGTACGTAGCACGCGGTCGTGTTCCCACACTGCACCCGTCCTCCGTGGTGTCCCTACTTACTCACCTTGGGTGGTTCCTTGGGGTCCCAGCGATTCTACAACCTCTAGACACTGTCTTGACTTGAGTCGTGGTTCTTATACCACTATTTTAGTATATGGTTTGGTCTCCCCCTAGAGCCCACTGTGTATTAGTGCTATTTACTATTGTTTCTGTGCTACAGTATTGTGTGCTTTGTGAGTATCTTCGTGTAGAGGGCACTGTGTCATACTTAAAGAGTGTTATATCAATAAATACATATTTTTTTAACTACTGTGTGGTTCTCCTTTCATTTAACCAAAACTAATAAGGTTGCATTCTGGTAAAAACAAGCTGCTTAACATTTCTTCAAGACTAAGCCTGAAGGCTGCTCTCCACAGCTACCACTTGGATAGCTTTCTAAGGTTATCTTTGACCTCTTAAGTCACCATAAGTGTTGTTTGGACTGGTACAGGGTGCCCACTTTCATTAGTGGACAGCATATACCAGGCCAACTTCTCACAACCCCCTTCTTCCAAAAGCCCAAAATAAAACATCCCTCCCTCCAGAAGTTAAAAAAACCCACTAGAATAACATTTTAAATAAATAAAATAAATAGTATTTACCCACGGCAGCACGTTCCCCGTCCTCCTCGGTGTTCCACTTCTGATTCTGCAGTTGAGTTCCCCTAACCAATCCAGACGCTGCTCTCATGCAGTTAACGAGCATGAGAGAAGCACCTGGATTGGATGGAGCAGGCTGGCTGGATGTTCCTTCAGGTCCAGTAGGCCTGTGCTTGGTCTCCACCCAGCTGCCTAAAACAGCTGAGTGGAGAGCTTCAAAGTGTGCATGTCACTTTGGCTGGCTCAAGACAGCTGGCCAAAGTGACATGTGCACTTTGAAGCATCCAGCCATCCACTGCTCCTGTCTTCTGGTGCCAATCGGCAGCAGAGGACACGCCCTGTATGTCTCTGGGCTTCGGGTCGACTGGCTGCTGCAGTGCGCACGTCGGAAAATTAAAATGGCAATGAAATCATTTCATTGCCATTTTATTTTTCCTGCATGGCTGGCGGGGGGGGGAGGGGCAACGCTCCCCCACCCTCTTGCAGAAACTGCTGCTGCTTTGAATGCAAGGCGTCCTTCCGCAAATGCCACTATTCACCTCAGCAAGCCAAACCCAATACGTTAAAGAAAGTACTTTATGAGATACACTTAAAACTGGGCAACACATGGTCTTAGTACTTAGGAGAAGCTGTGAAATGTTTAAATATCAATATGGGCACACTAGCTTCCAACTCACTGTCGCACTCCTGCATTAAAACTAACCTGAAGAAACAGTCCTTGGCGCTTTCAAGAAAGGCCGATTTGGGCACTGTCAAATCTAGCAGTTAGGCAGTTCCAATCTAGGGTGACCAACCGCCCGTAAATTTCACGGACAGTCCGTAATTTTCACCTCCTGTCCGTTGTCCGTGATAATATCTTTAACGGACGCCATTTGTCCGTAATTCTGATGATTTTAGGTAACAGCCATAGAAGTTGTGCCGTCAAACAATTAATGTTGTGCCTTTCACTCTCCGAAGCTACCTAGGATTGGCTTGAAAGCCATCAGCCAATCCTAGTGCTCGCTGCTCCACTGCAGGACCAATGAGAACAGCTTTAGGGTGCCCAGGACCTGCAGAGCAGACTTTCCATCGTTCGTTTCCTGTTTACAGTCTACAGGGTCTGACTCCTGCGTTTTTGGGAGAGCAACGTCATGTGCCAGGCCAGCAGACTCTCAGACCTTGAAGAACCGGAGCACAGAGTCAGCCACGGTCTACATTACACCCTACAAACAACTTCTCGAACGTTCCATACGTTGAAAAAATGTGCTTTTCATGTACTTGTAGGTCTGAAAATTATACCTGTCTGTTTTTGTATATTTCTGTCTGTCTCTGTTCACTTGTGAGTGCCTATCTGTCTGTCTGCCTTCTACCAAGTGGTTTTCCTCTCTGTTTGTCTTTACCTGTTTGTGTCTGTCTGTCTTCTAATTGTCTGTCCACCATTACGGACGGTTGGTCACCCTGGACTGGTGGGTAATGACATTACCGTAATGTGCATCGTCTCAGAACCCTCTGTGCACAGGGGGGGCCTAAACCCCCGCCCTCTGTCTGTGTGGGAGGAGGAAGCGCCTTCACTGCTACAGAAGGCGCTCTTTATCGTTATGTTAACAGCTCTGCTCACATTCTTTGCCTGCCTAGCTGCTCGGACAGCAGCACAGAAGGTCACTCACTCCATGGACATGCCTGTCTCACTGTATGCCAGCCACTGGGTCACTGCCTTAATGGCAACCCACGCAAAGGAACAGGGCAACCGAATACACCAATTAGCACCTGTTTAGATAAATAAAACAGACAACAACGGTCTCATATGCACTAATTCCATTAAACATTTTACTATTTCTAGCGACTAGCTACATAAAGTAATAACAAAGCTGTTTTGCAATTTTAAATACTCTGTAAGTTCAGCCAAAGCTGATAAGGTTCCATTACCCCCTGCAAAGAACTTCTCGAGTGCCACCATTTTGCCTTTCTGTCTGCCAACCTTGCTGTCTACCTACCTTCCTTTATAGAGCGAATTAAGCAGTATTAGCTATGAGATCTCGAAAGTAATTACCAAGGAGCATGAAACTGCCATAGTAATGCTATCTATATCATCCCTTGTTATACTGTCTGGATTACGTTGGGCTGTACATCACAGTGTGATTCCATGCTCTTTCTGCATCTCGGTGATAATATGTCTGATAGATGCTGCTTACGTGATTCAATTTCTGTTGCAGCATTAAAACTTACATAATCAGTAAAGCACAAGCCATGTTTGCTCCTACAACACAACATACTGCCTATTTCTTGGGGTTGTTCTCTAACAGGAACACAAAGCGATGAACGTCCACTCGCCTCCTTTGTAAGGGTTCCTAGGAATCTGTCAATATTAAATGGCCTTGTTACTCACTAGGAATAAACACTGCTCCTGTTATGGTGCTTTCACGCGAAGTTCATTAAATGGAAATGGCTCACACATATGTATAACATAGTCCCAGCAGTGGTCAGAGGAACCTGTTTCCTAGCATGTTAGGGAAATACTCAATAGTTTCTGCAAATATTCCTGCACTGTTTTCTGGCACAGGTTTGAATTTCCACAAACATAAAGTTTGGGAAAGTGAGAGGAGTTTTGCAGAGAGAAATCCATACCATCCTTTCTTACAGTGGTATCCAACATAGAATTCGCTTCCATGAACCCACATGGGGCGTATGTTTCTTTACCTTGAGAATATTCCATGGCTTTATGTCGGTGGTGATGATACCAAGTAAGGTAGATTGTGGCACTGCCCTAGCGATTGTCTACCGGCCTTTTCTACTGTTTCGCTAGTACTGGATATCTCTCCATTTACTGGGTCTGCAGCCCATGACATTACCTGTACCAGTGCATGCTTACATAGTTGTTGTATTACGCAATGGATGTAAAAGTACATTTTTTTACAAGGTTAAACATGAAGGAGGCTATTAATCTACCTTTCCTGAACTGCACAATAATGAGCTCTCCATTATATCCACTGTGTGTTAATGTTGCTTTTTCATGGCTTCCCATGCCACCAGTTTTATGTTGCCTCATATGGTTGGTGGGGTGAATATGCTAATGTCCAAAGGTTTACTCTTTCTAGCATGCTGTCTCATTGTCACTGTGGGGCTTATTTATGGGGAATTGGCGTAGGGCTGCGCTGCCCTACACAAATGTGAAAGGGCAGGAATGCACCGTATTTGTGCAACGTACATTCCTGTCCTTTCACCCTGTGCTGGTGCACAACGGTGCAAGGGTGTCTCCGTTGCATGCAGGATTGTTTTTGTGCAGGAAGGGGCACCTTCCTGCTTAAAAGCAATCCCGAGAGGCGTTTTTCTCTTTCTATGTGTTCAGGACACATGGAAAAAGGAGAAATACAAATATTTCTCCTTGTTACGCTTGCTCTAGGGAGGCGTAAGGTGTTGGCACTTTCCCAGGTTTGTGTGATGAATTAAATCTGGGGCAGCGTCAAAACCCATAGCTGTTGCATTGGGAAACCCACCGCAAAGCCCATGGAACTCTTCCCTGACGCAGAGTAAGGCAATGCAGCGACTTGCACTGCTTTGTATTACTCCATATCAATGAGGCAGACTATCACACATACATCACAGCCTTATGAGTTTTAGTTGAGAAGGTGAATGGGCAATATAGATGCCTTTACATTTAGATTTCAGCTTGTCACAAGTGCTATGTGTTCAAGAATAGAGGACAAATGTCAGGCCATGTCTCCTGACAAATTTCTGCTTATTCCTTTAACATGTCGATTAGTATTTACAAAATTCTCTCACTTTGCAGTCAAAGACATAATAAAAATGTGGACTAGTTCACAATCATGTTGTGGTGGTAAGGGACGTGAAAACACAGGATGTAAGCTGTCAATTTTTTCGTAACACACAACAACTTTTAAATGCCTGTAAATGAACTTTTTAACCTAATATAAACTTATTTTGACTTGTATTTATGTTTGTCTATTTACTTACTTATATACTTTTGTGCGACCTCCTTCGTAATGTCTGTTAAACGTACCCTTTGTCCCGAATTTTTGTCCTGAATTTTGACCTTCTGTCCTGAATTTTTGTCCTGAATTTTGACCCTGTGTCCTGAATTTTTACACTCACCGTCCTGAATTTTCACCCATGCCAGTTGGTCACCCTATTCCAATCGTAAAGTCTTAAGAAGGCCTCAAGATACAACCCTATTTGAGTGCTGCACTCAGTAGGGAGACCAGGCATAAAATTCTATGTACACGATTTATGGTCTTTCCCATCAATGAATTCCGTGCGGCTGGGGCTGGCACTTGTAATCGGCCCTTGCAGGTTTTGCAATCATAAGAGAGTCCATGCTTCACCCTCTTTGTTGTTACTCTGAATTTTTACCTGGAGGACGCACTTTATAGAAGCCACTGTTTTGAACGCATGGGATTACAACCTCAACCAGAACCCTCATGAACTCGGCTCGTTTTGGGAAGTATATGGATTTGATATTTTCCTCTATTAAACTGCGAATGAAAGCCGCAGACATTCCTTGAGCATGGAAGCACCAGCCTATATAATACAAAAACTACTTGCTCAAAGGTTTAATCCGTTTTTTAGTGGCTGTCTTGCTAGTTACATTTTAAATTTTTCAGGGACATATCTTACTTGAAACACCTCGTAAACTGACTTTTTTGGATACACAAGGTCTTGCACCCTACATTGTACGGAGTAGTGTATGCATTGTGATTGAATGCTGTCTCGCTATCTTAGTATTTTATGCCTATTTTAATCAATTGACACAAAATGTTCATTCATTCATTCTATGTGGCTATGACTTTAGAGTAAAAGTTGAAGAGACCTCGTGTGATTGGTGGGTGGCTGCCACTCTGCTGTTGAAGGAACATCGGGTAATTCCTTTTTTATCATTAAAGTATTTGCACGGTTGTTCAGGAGTCAGGACACTGTAATACATATTCGGTGACCTTTCAGGATTCAAAGTAAATATTGAATCCGGCTGTGATGTACGGTTGTGGCAGCTAGAGTGGCATGCGTGTATCTGGAAAGAGTCCCTATCTGCTGATTGGATAAAGTGTCCGTCTGTGGATCCGAAGAATAAGAAATCAAGTACCATGATCCATTGTTGTTTTTCTCTTATTGGTCTGCTCAGACTGAATAAGCTTTCTTATTCTGAAAAGTGATGTATGAAGGTTTATCATATTGCAAATTGTCCAAATGCATGGTATTCCTCGTTGGGAGTCCTAGTTGCTCTATCAGCTGTGAAAAAAAACCTTTAGAATGGAGAGGTCTTTGGGGGAGGTATGGTTTAATTCTTTCCTTGTGTCGGACCTGAAGATTGTGGACCTGTTTTATTTCATGGTTGCATGAATGGTTGAATGTTAATATTAATGGGACTTCAATTTTCAGTTATTTTAGACTTCGAGAAGCTGGTGGCACAAATGCTTCACTTTTAAGCAGGTATGGTTGTGGTAACGTGCCTTACAGACTTTCTCGTGTTTTAATAGGACATTGTTTCTGTTGGGATTTCCGTCATGCTAAGACTCTTTCAAGAAAATGAATACACCATCGTCTAGCAACCCTGACCCAAAAACATGGTTAGTCGTCGTCTAGGGAAAAATTCATGCGTTGAAAATCAGACTACAGAAGTCGAAACATCAGACTAATATGCTACTCTTTATTACATGCATCCTTATATAAAAAAAAACAAACGTGGAAGAAATTCTGAAATCTGAAATATTGTGCGTCGCCTATTATCTCTCTCTGTCACGCCTTTCACACCCATGTATTTTGAAATTCAATATGTGAAGCTTGCTTTACAGACTCTCCTCTTTTAAGGGCCCTATGTGTCCCTATAGGCATTTTCTTCTCAGCACTTTTGAGTTAAGGAAATAGACTGGTTTACATGGACCGTAGATGAGACAATTCTATTTGTGAATTTCAATGGAAAAACTTGGTGTAGTACTGCTGTACTACTTTTTTAGGTCGAGCCTGAGCCAGTGCGCAAGCGCTGCTCTGGCGATCTGTTGTAGGTACTGTACGGAGGAGAAGCCCCGCCCATATTTGTCATTGGCTTGTGTCTTTGTCCTTCCTAACTGCTGCCGTCTGATTCCTTAATAGGCTTGTTAGTCCCTCCTTAGTACGGCCATGTCATCATTTGTATCCTCCAATTGCTACTGGCCCCTTTACTTGGTTGTTACACGGTAAGTGTACTTTTTCCCCCCCCCCCCCACTTTGTCCACTGGTTCAGCACGGCGCCGGCTTTCAAATGAACGACAACATGGGTGCATACAAACAATGGCGACCGGGTCTTTATTTTCCTTTACAGCAGGCGCCCGCTTTTACAAAGCACCGTGGCACGCTGCTCCTAATTAGCAACAATGGCGGGGCATTTTTTCCTTTTATTTTAACATGCTAAATAATGTGGCCCTACGTCTCGTTGTGCGCGGCTTGCCCGTTGTTTTTTTTTTATTAACATATTAAATAATGGCGGCCGCACGTCTTGTTTCCTCTGCCACCCGGTCTCAACTTTACAAACGAGCGAGACTGATTGACGTTGCCAATGCCTT
The DNA here is from genome assembly GCA_963921515.1 of Calotriton arnoldi. Lineage (NCBI taxonomy): Eukaryota > Metazoa > Chordata > Amphibia > Caudata > Salamandridae > Calotriton > Calotriton arnoldi. Next base: position 194,206 of record CAWUFW010004904.1, on the reverse strand, counting down.
TTTCAATAAAACGTTTTACATTCCCACAGAAGTGTAAAAAATACAACATAGTAAGATTCATTTTATACATCAAATAACTTTTTAAAAAACATAAATGAAAAGCTTGAATATACAAACCTAGAACATTTACAGACTTTAATTTATGTAAAGAGATCACAGCTGCTTTGAGAGTAACAACTAACAACCAGCTTGCTCTGTGTGTTTCACCGGCACGGGAGGTGATTGGTTAGTTAAAGGTACACACGAACTAAAGAGCTTCTAGGTGCATTGAGGCACTGATGACTGCATATTAGAAAGATGTTTTTTATGGCTTGAGATGCTCATCTTCGGCAGCTTTGGACGTCCATACCCGAATCCCTGTAAAAGGCCGGCGTGTGTTTGTGGGTCAGTGGAGAATGAGGGGGTGTTGTGTCTACTCTTGTGGTGAGTCTGGGCCTTTAGATGCAGGTGTGTCCGCGACGAGGCTCGGGTAGAGATTAGTGGAACTGAGGGGGCGGGGTGTGTTTCCAGTATGCCTGTGGGGTAATGCTCCTAGAAGCCGCTGTGCACCATACGACCTGCCCTCTCACGATAGCGCATAGTAAGATACCTTGGCGAGTCATGCACCTGCGAGTGGTAGTTCTAAACCCAGTAGGGCTGACCCAAACTTTCATCTCCCAAAGGTAATAAGAAGCTGAAAGGCTGTGGGTGGAGTTCTTTTTGTGCGTTACTTAACTCGAGTAAAAACGTCCTGTGTTGTGATGTGCCTAGAAACACATTCCCTGAAGGTACCCCCTCCAGGGCGCAATCAGGGCAGTGTGGCTTCCAAGATCCTCCGAGCACGAAAGTACACTGGTCCTCGCCAGCGAGGCTAATGCCCTTCAAACCAGTCCAAGTGCGTCCCACGGACAACCCCAGACGTGGGCGAAACGTGTCGGTGATTGTTGTGCCCCTTTGAAAGATACCCACCTTGGCAGTGACTTTGTTCCTACTAATGGATGCTTGGACGGCGAAAAGGCCCCTGCCTTAGGAAGTTAGTCTGATCTCGGGGGCGCAAGTTACAGTGATCCTTAACCCCAGAGAGAGGAGGTGAACGGGTAGGTAGCCTGAACCGCCCCTTGCAGACTTCCGACCTTGAGGCTGGCGTTCTTGAAGGTCATTTGGGTTGCCCGGAGCAGGCCAGCGCAGGGACCTTTTTGCGGGAGAGATGTAGTCTTGTGTGCGATGGCTGTGAAATTATAAACCGCTACAGCTTAATATCAGTGCATACATAGCTGAATTTATGTAATGAAATATATACATTTATTCGGGTTTTAAAACATACTGCTTTTCCTTTTTTATCTGTTCAACATGTAATCAACTGTTCATATTTCACAATTGATTAAAGAAATGCAGTTCTCAAACGATATGAATTATACTTTCGTTTGAAACATTTACAAGTGGAAATCACCTTTTTTAAACTCCCGACTCAGTTACACATTCTCATTTTCGTTAATTTTCTCTCTCTCCCCTCTCATTCATGTTTAAAGGTATCTCACATTACTCCACCCCATTGTAGAGTGCCACCAGGCCTCTCTATGTGAAAGGACTTGACGCAGCACACGCAGCACACACCCCAAAGGCCGGGCTCTGCCGAGAGCATAAACAAGCATTTGCAATGCAATAGGTCTCGCATTCGCGAGAGTTTGAGCTATTGGCATTGTAAATGACAATGCCTTTTATTTGTGTTTTGAAAGCCTGCAAGCGGGGAATAAACATGCACTTTGTACTTATAGTCCTTGCTTAAGAGAAGCAAGGCTGGCAGTAACTGCGCCTTTTTTACTGCCTGCCTTGCTTCTCTTAAGCAAGGACTATAAGTACAAAGTGCGTGTTTACGCTCCGCTTGCAGGCTTTCAAAACACAAATAAAAGGCATTGTCATTTACAATGCAAATAGCCTAAACTCTCCGGAATGCGAGACCTATTGCATTGCAAATGCTTGTTTTTTACCTTAGAAAACAGGAAACGTTTTTTATTGGATGTCAAAGTCCCTGACAACACTGAGAAAGCCTGAAAAGTCATCGCAGTTGCTTGAGCTGGTTTCATGGGGTTTATTTCTAACTCTTTCCATTTGTGCTTAAGGAGTTAGCGTTGTTGTTAATTTTCGCGTTTTAGTTGTGCACGTACCTTTCTTGGCTGTGTAGGCCATATCTTCGCATGGCACAACTGTGCACATATACTTAGGTACAAATGGAGGCTTTGTAGTGCCAGGTTTTCAACAAAACAACTCTGATTACACCTAAATAAGCATGGCTCCTTTGCATGTATATCACTTTAAAAACAGCAAGCATTTACAAATGTTGTAGGACCAGACATTTAGAGCTTATAGCTTTAAGAGTGGCAACTATCATGCCAGGGTAAGCATATTGCCAGGGTTATGCTCAGTTATGCTAAGGATTCCGATAGTATGCTAAGGATGGCCAACTTTAATAAAGGGTTGGGACCATTATGAAACCCCACAAAATGCCCAGAATGATCACTGTTCTGCCATGGCCAGCATTATGCTTGCAACAAACCCATAATGACAGGGATACGCACAATGTGGCAAGCATGGCTAGCATAAAGACAGAGGTGGGCTTCATCCTGTCAAGGATGCTCACAAAATGCAAGGACAGATCACCATTATGTCCTGGAGAGCATGTTGGCGGGGGTGAGAATCATAATGCACAAGATACCATCAATGTGCTTAGTCTGGTTAGTATTTTGTTATTATTTATTATCATTATTAATGAGTAATGTTTAATGCACAGACATTCATCCTATTTAAAGTGCTTTGGAGATTTAAGTCTGATGTTGTTTAATGTAGTTAACCTACCACCAGATAAAAGCATTATGCCAGAGGTCTGCACCGTCATATCAAGTGTGCCTACAACATGCCACGAATGTTAATGTTAATGTTAACTAGACTTATATAGCGCACAGCTGCCTCAGCGAAGAGGCGTCCCGGCGCTGAAAGCAGTGTAACATAGAGGCTAGGAACTAGACGTCTCGGCGCTGAAAGAAGTGAACAGAGGGTAGAGACTAGGCCACGGGGAAAAGATATGTCTTAATGGCTTTTCGAAAGGCCAGCAGGCTATCCAGACTGCGAATCTGAAAGGGTAGGGAGTTCCACAATTTAGCTGCCAAACAACGGAAGGACCGACCCCCGGCATGGAGATGGTTCACTCGAGGGACAACAACCAAGTGTTGCCCCAAAGAGCGCAGCTGGCGCATAGGAACATAAGGTACCAGCAAGTTGGCCAAAAGCCCGGGAGACGCAAGCTTCAGAATTTTAAAGGACAAGCAGAGAGCCTTGAATTCAATCCGCTTGGCCATAGGCAACCAGTGTAACCGCCGGATGGCACCGGCTGTTGAGCAGCTTCGCGGGAGCCCCAACAGGGCTCTGGCTGCTGCATTTTGAACTCGCTGCAGGCGCACTACCTCTGTCTGATTAGCCCCTAAAAGGAGCGAGCTGGCAAAATCCAATCTAGATAAGATAGCTGCTTGAACGATCAACTGACGGGTGGGTGGATCAAAAAACCCCAGCAGGGGCCTAAGTCCCCAAAGGAAGCCGAAACAAGTGCCGGCCACTTTCTTGGTGTGATCCTGGAAGCTGAGTGTAGAGTCCATCCATACCCCTAGGTTTTTTACCACCGCCTTAGGGGTGGGTGCACTACCAAGGGTGATGGGCCACCAATGCTCACTCCATAATCCCTTGTCTCTCCCCACCAACAACACCTCAGATTTATTGGCGTTAAGCTGGAGGCCAGCATTATAATAGCCAGCATTATGCTATTCGTAGGCACAATGATACAAAAGAGGCCACAATACGCAGGTCAGGAAAGGTCCCCATTCCTGAGAGATGTCCCACAGGGCACTAGGTGACGTGGCCAGAAGGGGGCATCTTTTGGGCTCTAGGATGAGACACTCATTCCTGTGAATGGTTACATTGGTTTGGGAGGTTTGGGAAATCACAGTCAAGTTTGGTGTCTCATTGCCACTGCAGCGCAGGAGAAACAAAGGAGCAGTCACATGCACGAAGGTGCTCTGTGTGGTGCTGATGAAGGGATATCTGTGACATGTTCCACCCGCTCGTGCTCGCTTATTTTCCGCACTGAGGCGATAGATGCTTCCTATCTATTATGATCAGCTATTTGGAGGGTTCACAGAAAAAATATCAAAATATCTATGTTGTAAAGTTAAGGAGCAGAGCAGGGTGAGAAGAACTTATCATCCTCGGAATTCGACAGCTCTCCATATTGTGTTTGTTTTGATAGCAGTTGATGTAGGAGCGGTGTACTCCCACGAAGCAGCTGCTGATATTGCCACACACAGACATACTGACTGTTTGACCATGAAACAGTGAATGGCTGAGTTGATCTTGCAACGTTTCCTATCTTTGATCTACACGGTACACGTAGTACTTAGTAAAATGAAAAACAGAGCGTTTTTTTGTTTGACGGAGAACTTGTGACCCGCAGACTACAAGTAGATGCATGAAGTATGCACCCCTCACTCCCTCCTATTCTGGCCTTCAGCGATTCTCTCTCTCTCTCTCTCACACACACACACACACACTCACATCCTGTGCAGATGACAAATGCATCTATTGGGGCTACCTTACTAACACTGGCACCTAGGACTGGCAGATACCAAACAATTCTCTGCAGTGGGTACCTGAGCCCATCTTTTTATTTTTTATTGTTGTATTTATTAAGGTTTGCATATTACTAAAGACATTTCTTGCTTCTTCAGTTGAGCAGCGGGAATCGTACATTACATAGTATACATACTTGAATCATTCACATAAGTAAAAACAATAAAAGAAGACATGAAATCCAATTATGAACAAACAAGAACCACAGTAATGTCTTCAAAAGTACACAGCGGGTACAACTATATATCACTAATGCTTTAAAACAGGTGTCAGGTTAGTTACTCAAGTTGGTCTCATAATCCAGTGACGTGTTGGACGCCAGCATTTACAATCACATTGAGGTGTCTGCCGGCCCATCTTTTTGTATTACTGCTGATGCGCAGTACATCTACCTGACCTGCTATTTATTAGAATTGAAAAGTATAACCTCTATATTCCTCCAAATTCTGTTCTTTTGCACATTGGAGGTCAATTTGCAGGTGCACCATGATAGTCATCTGAGAGTCTAAGTACTTGAGCATCAGTGCCTTGTACAAATCAAAAGGGGACCCCCGAGAAATCCGGAGAGGCCCAGGAGAGCCGAGTATTTGAGCTGCTTTACAATTACAAGAAGCGAAATTTGCAGCCTTTCTTACCTCGCTCGAAGCTTGAAGCATAAGCCAAATGGCCAGTGGCGTCTCCTACGCTTTCCTCTGTGGGCGGGTGGGTGGGGCGGGGCTGCTCTGCTAACGGAGCAGGGCAGGGGAGGAGTGGTTTGCCTACTCCTAAGTGTGCAATGACTGTTTGGTTGGTCCTCTTGGGCCACCCAAACCAGTCATGCGCACTTTCCCACTTCTCCATGCAGGCTGCATTACAGCCTACATGGAGAACATGCCCACCCCTCCAGCCCCTGGCTGAGCGCCGTGTATTCCTGTTCCTGAAGTCTGAGCAGGAGAGCAGCAGCAGAGATGCAGGACTCGGCGGCGGCAAGGTAAGTGATTATTTTTTTTTCAATTTGTGCTCCTGCAATTGTGACCCCCACATGACCCCCCATAATCCCCCTCCCGCGACCCCCGTGCCAACCCCCCACACGCGAGCCATGCCGGCTGCAACTGCAAACGGCCTTCCTAGCCACTATATCTGGGGTCCTAGTCAGCACAGAGATGCTCTTTTAGAGCCCTTTAAATATCTCAGTACTGGGATATTTAAGCAGGGCGCCATGTGAACAAAGCTGCGTGCAGATGTGGCCGGCATGGTTCGCAGGGGGGGGCGATGCGGGGGGGTTGCTGGGGGGTGGTCGCGCGCGGTGTCACAATTGCAGGAGGGAACACAAATTTTTTTTAAAAATCACTTACCTTGCCGCCGCCAGGTCCTGCGTCTCTGCTCCTGCTCTCCTGCTCCAACTTCAGGAACAGCAAGCAGGCAACCAAGCTCCCTCCCCAAAGCCAATCACAATGCTACAATGCAGCGTTGTGATTGGTCTGAGTGCCGTGACATGGCATTCAGCCAGGGGCTGGAGGGTGGGCATGTTCTCCATGCAGGCTGTAATGCAGCCTGCATGGAGAAGTGGGAAAGTGCGCATGACTGGTTTGGGTGGCTCAAGAGGGCCAACCAAACAGTCATTGCACACTTAGGAGTAGGCAAACCACTCATCCCCTGCCCTGCTCCGTTAGCAGAGCAGCCCCGCCAACCCGCCCGCCAAGGAAACATAAAATGATAATAACTGGAAGTTATCATTTTATGTTTTTGCTTCTAACACTGCTTGAAAGTAGCGGAGGAGCTGCCACTGGCTGCGTGGTGTGTACTCCTGGTGTCTCAACTACTAGATAAGCTGGCATGTTTCTTGTTAAAATAAACGTCATGAGAGTGTGCAAGAGAAATCTGGTCTCACGCCAACTTGAAGCTAAAAAAAAAAAACAATAGTCCTAGAGCCACAAAATAGGGCAACAAGCGGTCCCCCTGCATCTGGTGAGCATAACAGTTAAGGTACACGTTCAATACGCACATAGAACAAATAAATGTATGGTTTTTTTCGTACACAGGCGCCAATGGAGATCATGTGGCTGAAACTGTAGGGGCATTCGGGACATGGGAGAGAGAGCTCATTGAACCTTCAAAATGATACAAAAATGCCAGCTTTCAGGCGTTCAGCAAGCTACTTGAGAATTCTCACTTACTTTTGCCAAGTATGGGAGCGAGGCTTAATGCATCCGAAGCAGTGCAGCTTTGCACTATGGTTAGCACAAGTGGGAGCGCTAGAGGGCGCCAGGCAAGATGGCCGCACATTAGTGCTGCTCGGCCCGGCTGATCTCCTATCCGCCCAGAATCCGTCTTAAAATCGACGCATCATAGCTGTACGGTGACTGCCCTGCGCGGCAATTTTCCAGCTGCTGCGGATCGGGCAGTTGCGGCCCCCCGGAGTGCATCGTGAACGACGATATCAGCCTCACAAGTATCGGCCGGCTGAGGGCAAGATGGCGACCGCTGTGCACGGAGGATGCCCGACTGGCTGTATACTGTGCTGAATGCTCGGCTGTGGGGATTGAGCAACCGCGACGGTGCCGGGCTCGCGGGATCCCCTGCCTGATCGAGAGCTGACGGATCGCACAGCTGGTGGGGCGGCGGACGCACTTGGGGCCTGCCCTTGCACAACCGGGAGACTGTCCCAGGTGCTGGCACGGAGCGTGGCGGCCAGCTGGGGCCCGCTTTGAACTGTCGCTAAGGCACTGGTCTGCAGCGGGTGAACGACGGCACCTGGGGAGGCCAATGAGACTGCTGGCACCGCTGTAGCTGCAAGGTGCTGAAACCCTACCTGGGTCCCGAGGCTGGAGCGGATCCCGTCCCGCATCGCTGCACATCTCGGTGCAGTTTTCGCACTGAGGGCCGGCCCGGGGCCGGGCGTGCTCCTGTGGTGAGGACCGGCGCGGAGGGAGGCTGCTGGCGCCTGCTGCGGGTGGCGGTGAGTGGGGCGCGGCCTGCTTGGGCCTGTGTCTGCGGAGGCGGGTGTGGGCCTGAGCGCTGGCCCGCGCTCTGCGCGCTGCGGCCTGCGAGCGGGGTGAGTGGCGGTTGGGACACCGGCGAGGCCTGCACGGGGAGTGTCTCGGCTCCCATCCTGGTCGGATCTCTGCGGCGGACGACTGGTGGGCCTGTCTGCGGCAGTCCAGCATTACCCCCCTGCCTTATCTTGGAAGGATCCGGGGTGGGCTGTCTGATGGTCTGTCCCCGCTCCTGCAATCCAGCTTCTTGGGCCTGGTCTGGTGCGTGAGCTGCTCACCGGTATTGAGGGCAAGCTGGGGATCGCCTCCTTCAGGACTAATTGCTTTTTTTGACTTACCTGCTCCCTGCGCACTGTCGGGTGACCTGCATCCCCAGAGATATAGGGGTGACCTGCTGTAGGGTGTGAGTTCACCTGCTCCTTGAAACTAGTTGGGCCATCTGGGGGCCAGATTGTGGCTATTGCTTGAGCACTAGCTGGGGGTGCTCGCTCCTCGCTGGTTGGACTTGCCTGCTCACACTACTCACGCTCTCGAGCACTGACCTGGATCTGCTTGCTGGCTTGCCAAAGACGCCGTCTCCACAAGCACTGTGGGGAGTGTATATCATAGAGGTTGCATCTCATACTGGGCCCATTCACTGATAAAGAATTGTAGGAGAGGCTGGAGATAGCTGATATATTCTTGTTGCTCCGCGTATGCCTTCTCCGTTGCTCATCATGGGGAAGCCGGATAAGTCGCAGCCCCGCCTCACGTTTGAGGCACGAAAGTCCGGCAGGGTCCCACAAAAGCGGCATCTGATTCTGAGGCTGATGGGCAAGGGACCCACCCAATCTGGAATCCACATTGCTAGCAATGCAAAAGAGTCTCCAGTCCATCGAGGGCAGTATGTCCACTATAAATCATCGGCTGGACTATATGTCTACGCAATTGGAAAAACAGAATACGAGAATGGGGGAGGTGGAACAAAGAGTATCTAGCGCGGAGGATGGACTCAGCGATGTAACCAGTAGACCCTCAACATGGAAAAGGTTCTGGCCCTCATACAGGCCAAGAATGAGGATTTGGAGGCCAGGTCCAGACGGAACAACGTTCGCATTACGGGCCTTCCCGAATCAACAAATACGGGCAGGATGGAACACTTTATTGAATCTCTCCTTAAAGAATTATTTGGCCCTGAGCACTTGTCCTCCATATTTGTAGTAGAGCGCGCCCATCGCTCTTTGGCGGCACGACCTGTCCCGGGGCTCCACCTCGTCCCATAATAGCTCGACTATTGAACTACCGGGATCGGGATGTCGTCTTGCGGCTGGCCAGGGAGAAGGGTACTGTAAGTTATCAGGGAGCACGTTGTCCTTTTTCCCTGACTTTACCGTCGCAGTCCAAACTGCGCGGCGTGAGTTTGGGGCAGTCAAAATTCCTCCAGACTGAAAACGTTCCCTACGCCATGTTATATCCCGCGCGTCTTCGTGTGGGATCAGAAGGGAACTTCAAAATATTCTTGACCCCCAAGGCGGCGATGGAGCATGCAAAGCAACTGAAGAGGCACAGGCGCGAGACTGAGACTGAACAGGGAGAGGAGGAATGATAATGTTGTGGTGGGGGCTGCGGTTGTGCGTTTCCTTTTTCTTCTTTTTTAAATGAATACTTCTGATGGCGGGGTTCACTTTCTGTATTAACTGCTTCTTGTATTTCCGCGCAGGGCAACTGCCTATATGTTATCTGCAAACTAGATTGGATGCTGTATAGTTAAAGTATTTACTCTTGAATTGTAACACAGGTACTAGACCTGATCAGCCACCTCCTACGTTGCTGGGAGTGTAGGAGCGCTCTGATGCCCCCCCTGTATGGGAGTTCCCCACACTATGTTGTTGCTTTGCTGGGGTTTCTGGGGTTTGCTTAGTCAAGTTGGCTTTGGCAAGTTGGGGGGTGCCGAAGTGGGTGGGGGGTTTGGGTTGGGGGGGGGTCGGCATTTGCGAGTTGTATCTTGGTTGTGTCTGGATGGAATGCATTCGAGGGTGGGTTACACATTGCTTACATAGGGCTGACTTACCTGCAACATGGGTAGTGAGTTCCGATTTGTGACATGGAATGTGCGCGGTCTCAATAGTCCCAAAAAAATCCGCACTGTGTTAGCTTCGCTAGATAGGTGGAACGTACAGGTGGCCTTGTTACAGGAGACGCATCTAACTTCACAGACAGAAAAAATGTAGGCACCAGATGGGCTGACGTTCGAATGACATCTTCTTACTCATCCTACTCCAGGGGGTGATGACTTTGGTCAAGAAAGGTACACCTTTCCAGATTCACGGCACGGACAAGGATGAGCAGGGCCGGCTGGCAATTGTGCATGGTACGCTGGATGGCACGAGTGTTCTGTTGGTGAACGTGTACGGTCCTAACATAGACGATGCCTCCTTTTTCGCGGATGTCTGGCGCAGGATATCTACCTTCCCGAGCGCTGAAATTATCTGGGGAGGGGATTTTAATACATGTCTGGACATTAACGAGGACAGGGGGGGGAGCGGGGCCCTGCGACACAGACAATCCACTGGTACACTTGGGGGGCTTTTGGACACTGGCGAGGTGCATGATATCTGGCGCCTGAGGCACCCTGGGGTCAGGGAGAGCACTTTTATTTCTACGGTGCATGGGTCCTGGTCCCGCCTGGATTATTGGTTGGTGTCAGAGACTGCATGCACCTGGGCGGTAGACGTTCAGCACTTGGCCAGAACCCTTTCTGACCACTCGCCGGTTCTCCTAGCTTTGCGAGTCCCAGGGGGGGGGAGGCCCCCATTTGCGTGGAGATTGCAACCTTCATCCTTAGCGGATCCGGTATTTAAACACACCATAGGGGAGGCCATTCATAACTACTTCCGGGAAAATGCAGGCACTGTGGACAGTGTCGGGGTTACCTGGGAGGCGTTCAAGGTCACTATTCGGGGGTTTGTATGGGGGCGCAGGCCGGAGTTCTCAAAGATTTGCGCCGTAGGATTAGGAAATTGGCAGAGGATATCGCTGCCTTGGAGCGCGAGTATGCCAGTTGCCCTGCCACAGAAAAACTGGCCGCAATCCGGGAGTTAGTGTCGGAACATAACGCGACGGTAGATCAAGAAATGAGGCACAGATCGCGGAGATGCACTGCTAGATATTATGGGGAGGGGGGCCGACCTAGCCGTTCACTATCGCAGAAAATGGCGGCGCCTCGTAGCCAGGCCTATATTACTGAATTGGTGGATGAGGCCGGAGAGACGCAATTCGGTAATACAGATATTAGCGGTGTGATACTGGATTTCTACTCTAAATTGTATGGGGAACGCGATCAGCCGCCTCTTAGTGAGATTAATGGTTACCTCGATGATATCGCACTGGGCTGGCTGTCCCATGATCAACGGGATTATCTCACCTCGCCATTTGACGTGGAGGATGTGAAGCAGGCAATCATGTCCCTCCCTACTTGCAAGGCAGCGGGGCTTGATGGTTTGCCAAGTGAGTTTTACAAGGCTTATTCGGACACTTTGGCGCCGCAGCTGTTGGAGGTATTTGCGGAGGCGTATGAAACTGGCAGGCTGCCTCCATCCCTCACGGAAGCCTTAATTGTAATGCTCCTGAAGCCTGATAAAGTGGCGACTGCCTGTGACTCGTATAGACCTCTCTCCATTATTAATATAGATGCCAAAATTTTGGCCAAAATAATTGCCACAAGGCTCCAGCCCCTGGTCCCCAAATTGGTCCTGCCGGACCAATCAGGGTTTGTGCCTTCCAGGTCTACGATGCACAACCTACGTACTATATTTTCCACCTTGCACTATTTCGACCGGGATTTTCAGGCAGTGGCCGTGCTGCTGGATGCGGCGAAGGCATTTGACTCCCTTCAGTGGGGGTACATGTTTGCCGTCCTACTAAGAATGGGTCTGCCTCCGTTCTTTTTAAAATGGGTCCGCCTCCTTTATGAAGCACCGATGGCACGGGTTCGTGTAAATGGCTGGGTCTCTGAGGCTTTTCCCATCAGGCGCGGCACGCGACAGGGATGCCCGCTATCGCCCATGCTGTTTGCGCTGGCATTGGAGCCATTGGCCTGTAAGCTGCGGCAGCGGCACGCCCAAGCGGCATTGCGGTTTCGTAAACGACCCTTATTGGTGTCGTTATATGCTGACGATATGCTACTATATGTGCGCGAGCCTGCCACGTATTTGCCGGAGTTATTAAGAGAATATGTCCGGTTTGAGCGTTTTTCGGGGTTAGGCATCAATTGGGCTAAATCCACGGTGTTCCCCCTAACAGCCGGCACTCAGGAGATTGAGATGGACTTTCCATTGCGATGGTCAATTGACCCGGTGAAATATCTGGGCATATGGCTGCACAGAGACCCTGCAGTGGTCATCTCAGCTAATTATGGACGCACCGTGGATAGAATCTCTGATCAGGCGGCGCGCTGGGCTAAGTTACCCCTCTCTCTTGCGGATCGCATTGCGATAATAAAAATGACGTTCTTGCCCAAGCTGCTGTACCTGTTTATAAATATCCCTATCAGCTTAAATGCTGCGCTTTTCACCACATTGCAGTCGGTCCTGCTCGCGTTCGTCTGGGGGGGCCGGAAGCCCCGATGCAGTTGGAGGGTTTTGACGCTACCATTTGAACGTGGTGGTTTTGAGGCCCCAGACCTCCGTTTATACTACTTATGCGCTCAGGCGCAATATGCGCATTTCTGGTACTTCCCACAGAGGTTCCAGCCACACACGGCAATTGAGGTGGACGCGATCCTCCCGGTGCCCCTGGCTGCAGCAGCCCTGATGGGTGGAAGAGGGGGTCCACGGAATGAAACCAGCCCGGTTCATTGTACGGCTTGGGCGTGGAGTGCACTAGCTAAGAGGGCGGGGGTGGATTACCTATACGCCCCCAAACTGCCGATCGCGGCACATCCAGATATATCAGCTGCACGGGACCAAACTGCATTGCAGGTGCTGGGTAAGGTGGGGATCACTCACCTGGGGGATTTGTATGCACAGGGCCAGTTTCGGGCACTTTCAGACTTGCAAAGATGTCATGGCGCTGGCTTTATGCTGGGATTTACCTATGTGCGGGTGCGACAGGCTATCCGCGCTATCTATCCTGAATTTCCGGCAGAACCGCGCACTCTGCAAGCACTGCAGGCGGTGCTGGCGGGGGGAACGCGGGGGCCTGATCACCAAACTATACAACGCCTCTCTTAGGGAGACTGAACTGGCGGAGTCCCCCTCATATGTTAGATGGGCGACGATAGTGGGTACATCTATGACACTGGTTGACTGGAAATTTTGTTGTGAATTAACGGGACGCTTGACAGCGAATTGCAACCTCAGAATAATACATTTTAAATATATACATCAACTCTATTATACCCCGCTTCAGCTAAGACGCTTCGGGCTGAGGGACTGTGCACGCTGTGTGCGTTGTGGACAGGATGATGCAGATTTTTGCACTTGGCCTGGCACTGTGCAGGGATTGCCGAGTTTTGGGCACGGGTTACACAAGTGCTTACGGAGGTTGTCATGGAGCCTGTGGCATGTGTGCCTGCGGTATGTCTGTTGGGATGGGTTCGTAAGCTTAAACCTTGTAACAGACGATTGGTTGCCATCTCCACGTTGTTTGCTAAGCGTGCGGTTGCACAGAGGTGGGGGGCAAAGGCTGTTCCCACAGTGAAGGGGTGGATGCGTGACCTGTTGTATTGTAGAGAACAACTCGACACCTATGCGGAGGAACTGCCGGAGGCATCTCGCCCCAAGGACTTCTGGGCCCCTCTTACGGGGTATCTACTGGGCAGACCAGACCTATGTTAATATATTGTATACTGTACGGGGATGTTGTGGAGGGTGCAGGGACTGTTGGACTTTGTAAAGTATGCTACCCGACGGGGGCTGTCCAGGACTCAGTGAAGTGCTATTCCAAGTGCCGAGGGGGGGAGGGTTGCAAATGCTGGGATGATTTAAGTTGGGTGCTGTTCTAGAATAGTAAATCGGTTTGCATTGATATCCTGTAATGAACGATTGTTGCTGGCATAATGCACCTCATGTTGAGGTGGCTTTTGCTTCTTACTACTTGCAAACTACACAATAAATAAATTTAAAAAAAAAAAAAAAAAAACTAAGTCAGGTATAAAAGTGACAAACACTCAAACCTTTCACGAAAATTTAAAATGCAGTACTCTTGTAAATGGCGTTAAAGTCGAAAGTTTTCATAAAAATTGACTTTGGTTAACGTTGAATATAATGTGCCTGACATTAGAAAATGCGTTTAACTTTGTCTTATCTGTAGAAGAAAAAGAGAAAACATAGAAATGCTTCTTTAAAATGTGATAAATAAATCATGTAACTTTAAACCATAGGGGAAGATGCTTTCTTGAATTTGTAAAAATAGTACAAATAAACGTACAGCTTAAATAAGTATAGGCTCTCATACCTAAAAAAAAACAACAAAAAAAAATGGTTAGCACAAGCAAATGAAATAGTGTCGATGATCACGGTTATGCTAAAGCAAATCAGGACATTTATTTTACAAGGGCTCTGCGAAAATTGCAATGTTGGAATAATATTGCAGGTCTGAAAACAGCTGCATTGTGTGAACACTTGATGTGTCAGTTGGAGGGTAGCTGACATGTTTTCAGTCATGAGAGAACCACATTAGGAGATCTCTGCAAACATCTCCATGCTGGGATATCAGTACATGTTGCAGGGTGTGTAGGTCTGCATACAGTTGGATTGTGGGAAATCTTGAAGTCACAGTGACAGGATAGGTTTGCAAGTTTCTGGTGAGAATATAATGACAATACGAGCACAGTGAATGTTATCACTGGGATCTCAATGCAATGCATGGTATGAGCCTAAATCCAGGGGCATGTGAATCTATATACTGGATTTAATTGTAATTTAATTTAATTTGTAAAGTGCTAACTATGGGGCCTATTACGATGGCGGGCGGACAAAGTCCGCCCGCCACCGTAACGGTGAATGGGACCGTCCGCCAGAGGTGCAGCGGTCCCGCTGTGGGCATCCCCCATCCACAATGCTGTGGATGCACGTTGTGCATTGGCATACACAAAGTGACAGGCACCGCGCGGTGCCTGCCACCTTGTCCACGCCAATGTAGGGGGGTACCACAGGTACCCCCCATGTGCACCCCTCCACCCCTCCAACACTCCGGGGGCCCACAACGGGCCCCCAACAGCAAAGACAGTATGCCTTTCCATGGCGGCAACGCCGCCATGGAAAGGCTGATCACCGGCTGCATCGCAATATGGATGGCGGTGTCTTGCAGACACCGCCACCATATTGCGCCCGTTTTCCGCCCGGTCGACGAGTCGACCGGCGGAAAAGCGGCGGACGGTCTTCCCGTCCGCCGTGGACCCCCAGCCATCCTAATATGGCGGGGGGTCATTCAGGCATGGATGGCGGGCGGATCGCCCCCGCCGGGCCGTCGGTAGCTACCGCCGGCCCGGCGGGGGCGATCCGCCCACCATCCTAATGGGCCCCTATGTGTACACTATGACCCAGGGTGTATTGTAATACCTGGCAAAGAGCTGGTGGTTGCTAGCTTATTCAGTGGATAAAGGATCCAGTGTCGTAAATTGAAGTAGTGTATGCAGGGGGGGCGCTAGAGAGCGGGCAAGCAAGATGGCCGCACTCTCATGAGGCTCTGGCGGCCCGGGAACAACATCCGGCAGAATCCTCCATTATATGGCGGCGAAACCACGCTAAAGTAACAGCCCGGCTTAAGCAAGATACCGGGAAGCTGATGCGGCGTCCGAAATTCGCCTGGAGCTACCCTACATAGCCCATCACCACGCGGAGCTGAACGCAGCCTAAGATCCGGGAAAAGTGGCGGCTGTGACTGTGGACTAGACGGACCTGCGGAGCCTGACAGGGCCAACTAGCCGTGGCGAGAGGCGATCCCCGCTGTCTTCGGTGCTGGGTGCAGAGGGCGGCCTCACGCGACGCTCGACTGAAGGGGGCGGCCCTGTCCCTGAGGCTGAGAGCCACCGTCAGAGGGCGTGAACAGCCAAGGTGAGCCCCGGCAGACGATGCCGCTGAGGCGATATCCGTGCCTGGTCCCCCAGGGGCTGCTGGCTGCTGCCGGGGAGACAGGCAGCCCACTTTTGGTAGACACCGCTGCAGGGAAGGTGTCCCCCCTTCACGATCATTAGGTACACAGGGGAGCTGCAGTGAGGACTCGATCAGAGCACGCTTGGCGCTGGGTGCGGAGCGGCATGCTCAGCCTGGACTGGTGATGCTGTGCGGCGGCGCGGGAGGCCGTGAATCCGAGGCCCAGCTCTGTTTGTCAGATAATCGCATGAGGTGCCCCTGTGTGGCGGTGGATGTGAGGGCATGCCGACGCTGACCTGACCTTCGGATGAGAGGTGAGGCTGCACTGCTGCACTTGGAGAAGGGGCCAGAGACACACTAGGGGCATTACAAAACCTGTGCATGCTTGCAATGGAGAGGGCCCAAGGCCTGCGCCGTTAACCAATAGCCTGAGGAAATAATCACTGCGAGGCCGCAGTGGGGCCTGGAGGTCAGTGCTGTCGGGCACATATACATCGAAAGGTGACCAGAACCCCAGGTGTACTCTTGCCCCTCCTACGTGACAAACAGCGCCAGTCAAAACTACACAGAAGTGCACAACATGGGCCGCACAGAATGGCAAACAGGCAAAATTGGAGTTCACAGCGCGTAAAACTGCATCTAACGCTGCTGAGGACACGGACTCACAACGGGAAGAGGATAACCCGTCCTCATCTGCCCCACAGGACTCAGACATAAAATCGCTCCTCCTCACGATGCGCCACAGCCTCACATCCATCAAGTCCAAAATGGACAGAACAGTGCATTTCGACTCTCGAAGACACCTCCTCCACAAGCCGAGAGCGACTCCAAGGAATGGAAAAATTACTAAAAATCATTGCTGCCAAAAACGAAGACTTGGAGGCTTGATCACGCAGAAACAATTGGTGCATACTGGGGTCCCGGAATCTACAGCCACGGGCCGCATGGAGGACTATGTGGAGCAAATGGTGCTGGGGCTTTTTGGTGCGGAGGCATTCTCTAAAGTTCTGGTGATGGAGAGAGCTCATCGTTCGCTGTCAGCTAGACCACTGCCGGGTGCACCTCCCCGCCCCATTCTGGCGTGGCTACTTAACTAAAAGGACCGTGACACGGTGTTGAGACTGGCAAGAGACAAGCAAGAGCTGGTGCACGAAAGGAACAGACTCTCTATATACCCAGACTTAATTGTGGCAGTGCAGGAAGCACGGAAAAAGTTCCTGCCAGTTAAACGCAAGCTCCAACAAGCCAATATACAGTATTCAATGTTCTACCCTGCCAGGCTGCGTGTCCCCTACCGTGGGAAGATACACATCTTCAACACCCCGCAACAAACCCAGGACTTCCTAAAATCTGTTGGACGGCGGTCGCCTACATTTCGAAATGGAGATCCAGACTCAAGACGGTCATCCCCGGCCCCTGAGGAGGACTAAAGATAGACATTGTATGCATGATATTTGCCTCCACATCTGTTAAGGCTATGCAACTAACCCACAACGTGCCTGCCAGGGTCATGCGCAGGCCCTCACTGAACTGATCATCAATAACCCTCGACTGAACTTGTGCAGATGTCGCTACTGGGATCAGTGAGCCCGCCACTTAACAATGACTTCCCGGGCTCCCTCGCATTTGCGAAGAGCACAGACGGTCTCTGGTGCATTTCCCCTGTTGGAATTCCCTGAATAATGCACTATGTTGGCCCGAATCTTCCTTCTCACCTTTCTTCCTCAACTATGGCTCGCCCAGCCATGTCCCTATTTAGATATCTTTCACTCCACATCTCTCTACTCTCTCTTCTGGCTACATTCTATCTGTCCTGTCACTGTTCCTTTTTTAAATGTATCCCAATCCTGATTGTTCGCAGGATTTTTGGGTGGGTTGCTATCCGCCTGCGGGATTGGGCCATGGGTGTGGGCGGGGGGAGGCATGGGGACTTTATAGTTATATACAACAGCATTGCACGTCAAAACCTTGATGCATGTGCAATTACACACAGAATATCCTATAAAAGCTCAGCACGACAGATTCCACAAAGCTTTCCTGTCCCAGGGGCACCAGAACGGCTACTGCTATGACTAGCCCGACTACAGACCTCACCTGTACCTTCCTGACATGGGATGTGCAAGGACTCCGCGATCCCCGCAAGCGCAGGCAAATCCTAGGCTACCTAGACAGGCACCAAGTGCAGGTGGCAATGTTGCAGGAGACGCACCTAGACCCTAGAACAGCACCCAGCTTTGGTAAGAAGTGGGAAGTGCACAGCTGCTTCTCATCCTACTCAACATATGCTAGGGGCACAGCAATCCTAGTTAAGGCTTGTGTAAGTATTGCCCGATTGGGGCCTTTCAAGATCCACAGGGCAGATTTAGCGTGATGTGGGACAGACTAGCGAACCATTCAGTAACGTTAGTAAGCTGTTATGCCCCCAATACTGATGGCGCCACCTACTTCGATAAACTCTGGGGCCGCATTCTGGAAATAGGCTCCACCTACATTATATGAGGAGGCGATTTTAATATTGCACTGGACCCGAAGACTGACCGGTCACACGCACTCCCTTCCTCACACCCACAAGCGAATAAACATCTCTCAGGTATAATGGCAGACCACCAGCTGTTTGATGCTTGGAGGTCCCACCATCCCACACGTAGAGAAGGCACCTTTTATTCTAGTGTACATTCCAGTTGGTCCCGTATAGTCAGTCAATTCACTTTATTCGATACTTATGTAATACGATCATAAAAGTACAGGTGAACACAGTTAAAAAACAACCGTGCAAAGATTATTTTAAAAATCCAATTAAAATATTCGTTAAAAAGTTCATCGCATTCAGTTATGAGACAGTTGATAAGAACCCAACTGATAAAAACAAAGGTTTACAATTCATTCTTGGGTATTATACAATCGCCTGATCTTCCGTGATTGAATTAAAAAAGACGCCACAGAGAAACAAACCATAGGATCAGGCAAAGATTGTAAAAAATACATTCCTACATGGCATTGTTTAAAATGATATTTACACATCAGTGGCAGTATAATTCTTTTGCGGGGTTCGATGTAAAATTTACAAAAGAAAAAAATGTGCAAATTAGATTGTGCGGAAACACCATCACAAGGACAGAATGGTAAATCATTTATGGAATAAATTCCAGCTGGATGGGCCAACTAGCATGGGATAAAATTCTGTAGAAATCTAATTAAAAAGAATCTATGGCGTGAGTTTGTCACAGTAAATAAATATGAAGATATCCCTTCCTGTGCCATTGGTCCCTCTAAATATAATTTGACCGATACTTTTGTGAGGCTTGTTATCAATCTTTCATTGGCCCTTTGTTTAAGAAAGCGGGATTTTATCTCCTGTTTTGAAATATTGGAGCAATCACTAGGGGAAACAAAAAGGCGCTCTAGACCAAGAGAAGAAAGAGTGGATTTGATATAGGTGATCCACGGAATCCTGTGAGCATATTCCAAGGATAGGCAATCTCGTATAGATTTTTGGCTGCTCTCGAAAGAACTGAGTACGTGGCTCCGGGAGGTGACACATCTGGCACGCACCCTCTCGGATCACTCCGCCGTGCTAATGAGATTGGCTTCTCCGGGTAATGAAACCCCGTATCGATCCTGGAGGCTTCAACCCACAACTCTATTAGATAGCGCCTTTTGCAAAGAAATACGCAAGGAAATCCTTGAATTTTTCCCCCGTAATATAGACAGCATCTCATCACTTGCTTGCGTATGGGAAAGCTTTAAGGTCACTATGCGGGGACTCTGTATAGCCAAGGGCGGAGGGATCCTGTGTGCCATTAGAGGGACCCTACATAGATTAGAAGGAGATATTAAGAAAGCAGAGGAACACCTGGTTACTGCCCCTACCCCGCAGTGGAGGGCACACCTCAAAGAACTGATAATTGAATACACAGCCAAGCCGGAGCGCGAGTCTAAGTTTCGCTCTAAATACCATCCAGCTAGGACATATGGAGAGGGTGAGCGCCCCGGAATGGCCCTAACTGAAGTAACTAGAACCCCCAGATTTGCTAATCAGATACTGGAAGTAATAGACGAAGATGGTACTAGGCATACCGACTCGAGAAAATTCTCAGTATTTTTACTAATTACTATGTGCAACTCTATTGCACACACAGAAGGAATCCACCTGATTTTGCTTCCTACTTGGAAGACACCGCCCTCGGGTGGATAAGTGATTCCCGCAGAGAATTTCTTGCTGCTGACATCAAAGAGGACGAAATTCGAGCTGCAATAATGGGCCTGCGCTCCGGCAAAGCCCCAGGTCCTGACGGTCTGCCTGCAGACTTCAATATATGCTATATTGATCAGCTGGCCCCCATCCTCAAACAAGTCTTTGAAGAGGCTAGGGAGAAGGAGGTTCTCCCCATGACTATGCGGCAAGCCATGATAATCTTCTTGCTCAAGCCGGACAAGGACGCCACCACATGTGAGCCCTATAGACCCTTGTCATTGATTAACTGTGACACCAAGATACTAGCTAAACTTATCGCAAATAGACTGACACTGTTGATGGAAGGACTGGTGCTGCTGGATCAGGCGGGCTTCATACCAGGGAGGGCCACTTCCCACAATTGGCGGACCATATTCGTGCTACTGCACGATGTCGATCCGGAGATTTCGGCGGCCGGGAATTTTTTAGATGCCATTAAAGCCTTTGATTCTCTGGAATGGGATTACAATAGTGGGCAGAATGGGCCTCCCCCAACCCTTTTTAGCGTGGATAAGACTACTCTACTCTCAGCCGGAGGCCACTACACAGAATAATGGCCTATACTCTACTCCGTTCCCCATTTCGAGAGGCACCGTCAGGGGTGTCCTCTCTCTCCGCTACTTTTTGCCTTGGCCACTGAACCTCTTGCGGCCAAACTCCGACAGCACCATAGAGAATATGCTATACAATATCCCTCACGGCAGATACTAGTCTCACTATATGCTGATGACATTACCCTTAATCTTCGAGAACCCCATGTTAGCCTCAACCCTATCCTCCGGGAGTTTATTCGTTTTGGCACCCTATCAGGGATAAACATTAATTGGGGTAAGTCGCAGATTTTCCCTCTCACGCCTATCACCACTAAATTCTCCCTAGAATTCCCACTGAGATGGTGTGAGTCGGAAATAAAATATTTAGGTGTGGTAATAACAAGGGACAGGGAGGAAACACTTCGTGCAAACTATGGCACAGCCGTCGAAATGATTACTAATTGGGTGGCTCGCTGGATTACGCTGCCACTTTCACTAGCAATACCAAAGGGGATGATGGACGGAGCGTTAGAGCAAATCAAACACTCACCCCCAGTCAACTGATCTGGGTTTAATCCATCATCATTCTTTAGCTCACTCCACCACCCTAGTTCAGACATGGCCATATGCAAATCAGTCTGACCCTGTGCCTCATGGGAACAGTCCAGCCCGAACTGCCAAGGCATGTCTTCCCTGGACCCGGAAACAAGCATCCTGGGACCGGTTTCGGGTTCAAAACCCTCATCAGCCAGGCTATCTTGAATCCAGTGGCAAAGTGAGCAAGGGACCCACGTCTGGGCATACCCTGCCAACTTAGGGCGAACAAAGCGATACCAAAGGGGATGATGGACGGAGCGTTAGAGCAAATCAAACACTCACCCCCAGTCAACTGATCTGGGTTTAATCCATCATCATTCTTTAGCTCACTCCACCACCCCAGTTCAGACATGGCCATATGCAAATCAGTCTGACCCTGTGCCTCATGGGAACAGTCCAGCCCGAACTGCCAAGCCATGTCTTCCCTGGACCGGAAACAAGCATCCTGGGACCGGTTTCGGGTTCAAAACCCTCATCAGCCAGGCTATCTTGAATCCAGTGGCAAAGTGAGCAAGGGACCCACGTCTGGGCATACCCTGCCAACTTAGGGCGAACAAAGCGATACCAAAGGGGATGATGGACGGAGCGTTAGAGCAAATCAAACACTCACCCCCAGTCAACTGATCTGGGTTTAATCCATCATCATTCTTTAGCTCACTCCACCACCCCAGTTCAGACATGGCCATATGCAAATCAGTCTGACCCTGTGCCCCTTTGGTATCACTTTCACTAGCAGGCAGAGTTGCATTGATGAAGATGATCATCCTACCCAAACTATTATACTTATTTCTTGACAAACCCTATAATCCGGGACGCTCCTTTTTTCACACTCTCTGATCATTGCTCATTAGACTGGCATGGGGTGGCAAACAGCCCCGGGTGGGATGGCAGACCATGACACAACCATTCTCTAATGGTGGCTTCGAGGCCCCAGACATGGAACTGTATTTTCTTAGCGCCCAAGCCCACTTTGCGATATATTGGCTCCATCCACCACCATTTATGCCACATCTGGCCATCGAGCAGGGATATATGGCGCCCACGCCCTTAACCTCCTTCCTGGGAACGCGCGTCCCCGGAGAGGGAGTTGCTCATCACACAGTAACCTGTACCAACCAAGCATGGGAGCGCCTAGTTAGAACAATGAGTAAACCTGTGTTATACTCCCTGTTTTTGCCCCTTCCGTACCTCCCCCTCGCACCGGTCACCCACGAGGCTGTGTGCTGTGAAATGCTCCGTAAAAGAAGCCTTCATACCTGGGGTGACCTTTACCAGGAAGGTACTTTTAAGGATTGGCAGGAGCTTCTGGGGGGGGAAAATGTCACTCCGTTGGTGGTATTTTTATATATTAGGCTGAAACATAAAGTCAGGGCTAATATCCCTGGATTCCCGAAGGAGCCCCCCACGCTAGATACCTTGCACACGTTGTTGAAAATGGCAGGGCCAGCACACGCTGTGTCCAGAATCTATCACACTACACTGTTGGAGGCATGGGACCATGACCTTGACGGTCCACTGACGGACAAGCAATGGGTGTACTGTTCCACACAGACGGAAGCCATCACGGCAAGCAGTCGCTTGCGGATCATACATTTAAAATTTTTACATAGAGTTTATTATACTCCTATGCGACTATGCAAATATAAATTGAGGGACGGTGATTGTTGTGAGAGATGCTGGCAGGAGGGAGCGGGGTTTCTTCACCTTGCATGGAAATACTGTGAGGTGTATGTCTACTGGCAGGAAGTGATTGCCACCCTGTCTATGATGATTGGCTCTTCTCTTCCAGTGTCCCCTATGCTCGCGCTTCTACGTTATACGGCTGAGTTACAGACACCACATTGAAAGCTTGTTGCAATGGGCCTATTATTGGCCAAACGTAAGTTGCCATGCAGATGGGGCAGAGGGCGTGCCCCTAAATTCAAGGGCT
The DNA here is from genome assembly GCA_963921515.1 of Calotriton arnoldi. NCBI lineage: Eukaryota > Metazoa > Chordata > Amphibia > Caudata > Salamandridae > Calotriton > Calotriton arnoldi. The sequence continues at coordinate 171,209 of CAWUFW010004904.1, read as the reverse complement.
GGCTATCAGATTTCATTTATTGCAAGGCGCAGCTATCGATCTATGCAGAACTCCTGCCTGCCTCGTCTCGTCCAAGAGACATTTGGGAACCCCTAGTGGAATATTTGTGAGAGCACTCGGACTGAGCCTGCGTACACCTGTTGGGTTGGTTGGGGTGGACGACGGGGTTATGTCCCTCCTGGTTAGGGAGAAAATAAGATTTATGTAATTAATTTATCAACAATACTACCTCACCTACAGTGACGGTGAAATGGCTGGGCCTGTTGTGATGCAAATGTAACTGGCGGAATTCTGTGCTCATTTGTTTCCACATGCAAATGTGTTCCTTCACTCTGCTATGGATATCTTTTTTTAGCATGACATTCAGATGTATGTATGCTTATTGGCCGTGCCTTGCTCTTATGTGCTGTATTGTTCTATGTTTTGCTGTATGCAATTGGAAAACTCAATAAAAATTTTTTTTTTTAAAGTAGTGTTTTCAGTCTTTTTCGTGCAGTTTATAGTTCAGTTTACACTGGGTAAATCCCTTGATCTACCCATTCTGGAAGAGGCCTCACAACTTTCTACACCCCGCGTCTGACCATTTAGCGAAGTTGTTATTCACTGTACCCGGTGTGTGGTCTAAACTACCGAACTACAGTGTAAATGGGGATGGTAAGGAGGTCAGCTGTTGAGTCTTCATAAGGGAGTCCCAAATATCCATAGTGAGTTTGAGTATGTGCAAATGATAGCAGACTGGTGGTCTTGTGTATTTAGGGAGCCATGGGTTCTCCCCGAGGTTTGACCAAGCACCATTGCGTCTATATGGATCCAGTGGCACTCAGTCTCCAGGATCGCCCACTGGAACAGTATTTTAAGTTGAGATGTCTAATAATACTTCCTAATGTCAGGGAGCCTCAGACCACCTGCCCGTCTAGATGCCCGTAGTACTATCCTTGACACTCTCTTCCTTCATCCTTCCCATATAAAGTGGTCTATTATTGCCTGTTGCAAAGTGTGTATATCGTGTGCAGGGAATTTAACCAGGAGGGCATAGAACAAGTAAAGAAGTCTAGAGAGCACGTTTTGCTTAATCACTGCCACTCTGCCCAGCCAGGATTTATAGAGGTTTCTCCTTCTATTTAGGTCAGACCTAATAGCTTTGAGTAGGCAGGTGTAGTTGGCAGCTATTGGACCTGACATCCTTGGCTTAGTTTTCCCCCATCTTTTTGCCTTCCACCCGTCTACTTTTGCTGGCTTCGTTTTTGCAGGCTTTAGGGGTCTGCACACGTTACCACTGCTAACTAGTGCTAAAGTGTTTGTTCTCTCTCCCTTAAGCATGGTAACATTAGTTTACACCCAATTGACACATTTCATTTACTTGTAAGTCCCTAGTAAAGTGATACTACATGTACCCAGGGCCTGTAGATTAAATGCTACTAGTGAGCCTGTAGCGCTGATTGTGCCACCCATTTAAGTATCCTTTTACACGTCTCAGGTCTGCCACTGCAGCCTGTGTGCTCAGTTTTAAACTGCCATTTCGACCTGGCATAATAACAGTTGGATTCGCCTGTTCTGTTAGGATATGCTGATTGTAGTTCATCAGTGTAGAATGTGTTGTATCACTCCTTAAACTACAGAAAATGAATAAAGAATGGTTATTAAAAAAAATTAATCTCGGTAGCCAACAATAACACTGGGCTAACCACTTACCCTGGGTTCAAGAGCAGAGTGATGCCCAGCGTAAACTGCTTCATCAGGGGTAGGAAGCGCTATATAAATGTGATTGCATTTTTTAAAAAAAAATTATCTTTATTGTGCATTTTCAACCTTTTTTACAATAACCAAAACCCCAACCCACCCGCCCCCCGGTCAGGGAAGAATATAATGAACCCGAACATAATCATCTTCAATATATCAGTAAGAGACTGGGGTAAAACCAGCAGTAATAAAACACAGATGTAAACAACAGACCATTATTTAAAGTGCAAATATAATGACGGGCTATCAGTAATAAATATTAACAAAGCTACCAGCCTTTGCCCATACCATTCCCTTCAGTACAGTAATAATACAGTAAGAACCTGGACTTCCATCACGGGAATACAGCTCATACACGTTATATCAAGACAAAATTCAGATGTAAACATCAGACTGTTATTTAAAGTGCAGGGTGCGGAAATAAAAGAACACAGGGCAATCCCTCCCATCTGTTCAAGCCCCCTCAATTTTCTAATCTGGATAAGGAGTGCCCATATTAACTGTCCTTTTTTCCTTGTTTTAACACCCTTTCTGGCATAAATTGCTTTCTCCAAACTGGAGATAGCTAATAGACAGGCAAGCCAGTGTTGAACTGAGGAGGTTGTGGATCAAGCCACGCTGTAGCAATTATCAGTCTAAAAATCGTCATAGCCACAACAAGAAAATAATCTATATCCGGAGTTGATTTCTCGTCAATAATCCCTAGTAAGATTACCTTTGGGCTCAGTAAGACTTTAATACGATTTTAGTAAGGATAAAGTTTTGTATTTCATTCTTAAGAAGGTTCAAAGATGGACACGTTGCGAACATATGAACAATGTCGGCACTAAACGTGGAGCAACGCGGGCACTTAGTACCTTGTCCCTAGCTCCACTTTGCAATTCTTGCAGGTGTATAATAAAGCATAAAACAAGTTTTAAAAAACTGCACTTGCAAATTGGCCGACATTAACACAGTTTGGGATAAACTGAGAGCTTTCGCAAATTAATTTTCAGTAATCATCAACTTATCCTGCCATTTAACACACTGTTTATCAAGATCACCTTTCATTTTGCTGTTCAACATCTGATAGATTGCCCCGATGTGGATTGAGTTCTCTGTTATTAACCTATCCAACAGAACATTCTTATCAAAGCCGCTCGGGCCCCTCACTCTCCGCTGAAGATAGTCTCTTATTTGCAGGTACTTAAAGAATTCTTTGTTGTTAATACCGAATTTTAACTTTAACTCATCAAACGAGACAACACCAGCTGGTGGAAAAAAAGTACCCAGTTTCTCTATACCTGCCAAAACCATACATACATATAGCCGTCATTAAAAATTCCAGGTAGATTTGGATTTTTCAAGATCGGAGTATAGAAATTCAGTCTCCCCAACCCCAGCAGCTTCCGTATTGCGATCCAAGCCTTTCCGGTGCCCAAAAGGCACTTGAACCTCACTTTTTTGTAGTAGCTATATTCCACTTGCCTCAGCAAACACCCCCAAACCTCTTTCCCAAGCAATAATTGGAATATGGACGGTGTACCATTTGGCGAGGCCACTTGTGGAGGTTCCATCAGTAAAATCCGGCTATATTGCAATACTGATGCCCAGTAATACAGTCTCAGGTTTGGGAGAGCCCACCCCCCACTTTCTCTTGGTAGTGAGAGATACCTCAGCGCTCTTCTTGGCTTAGAGTAGGCCCATAAAAATCTGGTAAATACTGCCTCAAAGGATTTATAACATTCACTAGGAAAATCTAATGGAATTGCTCTAAAAAAGTATAAGATTTTTGGGAAATAAATCATCTTTATCAGGTTGCAGTGGCCTATCATCGTAAGGTGCAAATTGTTTAACCTTGCCAACCCTTTCTTAGTTCTATCTGCCAGAGGTTCTAGATTTATGTTAGCAATAGACTCCACCTTAGAAGAAATGTAGACACCCAAATATAATGCTTTTTCCACTACTCTTTTATCCACCAAGGCAATCTTCTCATTGATGACAAACTTTGTCTTATTTAGTGAGAAACCAGACATACCCCCGAACACAGCTGCTTCTGTCTCTATTGCCTTAATAGCAGCTTCAGGGTTAGGCGTTAAAACTGCCACGTCATCGGCATATGCCAAGATCTTAGTTTCATGGCCATGCATAATTATTGGTGGAATAGCAGTGCTTTGCGCTATTTTCCTTAAGAAAGGATCAATATACAGCGCGAACAGGAGTGGCGACCAAGGACACCCCCGTCAAGTTCCACAGGTGATTGTCACTGGTCCTGTCATACTTCCCGAGATGCATACTTTAGCCTTGAGGTTATGATACAAGGCCTTAATTCCTTGCACAAAACCTGGGCCAAAGTCCCTTCCGTGCATTGCCTGCCATAAGAACTGCCAGGAGACCCTATCAAAAGCTATTTCGGCATCTAACAAAATCAGAGCCATAGGGTCTCCTGACACTTCCGCTGCATCAAAAAGTGATATCACTCGCCGAATGTGGTCAGTGGTGTCGCTGCCTGCGATGAAGCCATGCTGTTGGTGAATTACCAATCTTTTGATGACCTGAGCTAATCGAGCTGCTAAAACCTTAGAGTAAATCTTTGAGTCACCATTTATTAGCGTAATTGGCCTATATGAGCCGAGTTCGGCCGGTATTTTGTTCTTCTTAAAAAAAAACACTATTTTAGCTACCGTCCAGGAATTAGGCGGCGTAGATCCATTAAATATGTGGTCAAAAAGTGTCAGCATCTGAGCTTTCAGCTGGGGGGCAAAGATTTTATAAAATTCTGAGGGGATTGCATCCACACCAGCAGTTTTACCCGGAGGGAGGCTAGAGATTGCTAGAAATATCTCATCCCATGTTAGCTCTTCTTCTAGGGCTTCTCGCTCCTCTATGGATAATTTAATTGCAGGCACTGCTTCCAAGAACTCTTTAACTTACCTTGGGCAGACCCGATTTCCCTCTGTATACAAGTTTTGATAAAACACTTGAAATGCCTCTCTGATTTTATTAGCATCTGTGGCAACCCCAAGAACAGGATCACGTATTTCTCTGATCTCACTATTAGCACACCTCTGCCTTGCTCTTACTGCCAGATGGTGCCCTACCTGATCGCTACACTCGTAAGATCTTTCCCTCCAGGCAATATACTTTGCTGCTGCCCTATTTGCAAAAATCGCCTCTAAGTCTGCCCTTGCGAGTGCTGCCTTAGTTTGTGCTTCCCTTACACTCCCTGCTTGTTGCAAAGCCTTCATTAGAGTTTCCTCTGCTATTACTAAGCTATCTTGCTTAGCTTGAGTCATCTGTCTATCTTGCTTTCCTTTATTCAGTGCGAATTTCAAGGTCTCCCCCCTTAGGCAAGCCTTAAATATATCCCACACCGTACTCACAGAGGAGCTGCCATTATTCTCTTCAAAGAATATTGGGATCCACCTACTGATGTGCTTACAGTACTCCTCATCGGTAAGGAGTGCATGTTCAAAGCTCCATGAGCTTACCGGCTTCCCTCCTAATCCCTGCAGCACTAAAACAAGAGGATTGTGGTCCGAGAGGAACCGGGGGTATCGCTCGATTTGGCAGGTCATGAGAAGCTTGTTGGACACAAAAACATAATCAAGGCGGGCATGTGTACCATGCGAGACTGAAAAATATGTGTACCCATCCGCCATCTGATTCTTTCTATGCCACACGTCTACCAAACTGTGATCTTTACAAATCCCTTTAAGGGTTTGATGCACCTTAGGCTTCCTCCCGGAGTACAGTGACTGTCCGCATATATCAAAACTTCCTGGGAGATTGAGATTAAAATCCCCACACAGAACTATAGGTAGAGGGCGGTGCGTTAACTCCTTAGATACCTGAATTAGAATGGAGGGATCATCGAGTATGCTGCCATAAACTGAGCACAGCGTGAATTTTACCTCCACAGGGTGAATGACAGACTACTGCTACCCATCTCCCCCTAGAATCGGACCCTATTTGTGAGAATTTTAGCAGGCTTCCTCGGGCCAGAACTGCCACACCCGCTGTGCGAACACCTTGTGAGGTACCGGCTATGAGTCTATAGCCCAGGGAGTTTAGAATAGCCCTCTGTGAAGCTTCAATATGTGTCTCCTGGAGGCAGACAATGTCCGCCCTCAGGAGTTTTAAGACTAGGGAAATTCTAGCTCTTTTTTTAGGGTCATTTAGGCCGCATATATTAATAGATGCGATACGGATCATTTGCCTGTCATTCATTGGCTAATTTTACCCTGCATCCTACACACCAACCCTTCAGAATTGAAATATCAACGTGACCGCCTCTGTTGACCACCACCCAGCCTCTAAGCCTCTTTCTGCTCTCGCCATGATCATATCGGTTTTCAAGCCTCTTCCTCAGCCTCCTCCCCCTGACCGCCCCCCCTTCCCTCCCACCACCCCACCCATACCACTCCACTGAGCAACCAGGTCTAGCCTGTATGACACCGTCTAACATAACAAACCCCACACCCCAGGCCCCCGCCACCTACCCCTTAACAAAAACATCTTATTCTAACGACCATTTCACCTACATTTCTTGATTCTCAATTTTAACCATCATTGAAAGACATATTTGGAATATCTCCCACTGGATCAGACCCCGCCCTGTTGCTCTGCCAGGAATTCTTGGGCCTGAATCTTCGAGAAAAGGGTACGGGTACGGCCCTTCCAGACTAGCTTCAATTTTGCGGGATTTTGTAGGTACACTTCGGCACCTAGTTTCGGAAGGGGGGCAAACATCTGCCTTAGCCGCCATCTTCGCTCTACCGTAGAGTGGGCATAATCTGGCCGTGCAAAGAAGGTGGTTCCCTCAAATTCTCTTCTAGCATTAGGGCGAGCCAAATCAGAAATTCTTTGTCTAAAAAGAAAATTTCCAAAATAAACCAACATAGCCCTAGGATTTGCGTTACTGTCTGCCTGTTGTTTTGGGGGAGTTAGGGGGAATCGGTGCACCCTCTGAATTTCCCTCTCCTAATCCCATCCCGTAAGTTCTGGGAATGCCCCTTTTAGGAGTTTGATGACATAGTCTCTGCGGTCCCCTCCCTCTCTCCCTTCTGGAATACCAAATAGCCTCAGATTGTTCCTTCTCTGCCTGTTCTCATATTCCTCCATCTTCCACATCATCTCTGTGAGCTTGGGGTCATGGAAAGAGTTCACTGTCTTGAACTCAGCGACCTCCTGTTCGAGAGTATCGGTTCGTGCCTCTACACTGGTAATCCGGTCGGAGATCTCAGTACAAGTTTTACTTATTTTCCTGACCGCTCCTTGTATTGTCCGTCCGTATTTCTGCCTGCATCTGTTTAATCATGGCCAAAATTATAGAGGGTGGAGGTTCCAGTGCTGTTGTAGTTCCGGAGGTGGCATCTTCCGTACTCTGAGCTGGATTGTCCAAAAGTTGAACTGCAGAATAATCCCACCTGAGCCTGGGGGTCCCTTTCTTAGAGGACTCTTTCCGGTCCTTGCCAGCCTTATTATCACTTGATAGCTGCTTCTTATTTGGACTAGAGGCCTTTTTCTTGCTTCTTGATCCTCCTGATCTCTTTTTTCGCCTGGCGGAGATAACCGATCCATCCTGTGAACTACTACTAGATGACATGGAATGCGACGAGGTTGACGAACCTAGATCAGGCATTGAAGAATCCTAGTCCTCGGTTAGGGAGAAAAATTTCTCACCACCCCCGTCCGGTCAGGTGAGGACAGCCATCTAGGGACCCCCAGAGAGTCAGAGCCAAAAAAGATGGGGTCGGCTTCAATCGGTTGTAAGAAGGTGGGGGATCAGGGGCCCCCACGATCACCAGGCTCGTTCTCACATGCTTCATCCACAAACAGGTTTTGCTCGGTCTGCCGTTTCCCCCTACATCCTCCTTGGGGGTGGCTGCGCGACTCTCCTCTTCGCCTGTTTTTGGGCTTCTGATGGCATCTGCATCTATAGTGGTCTCAGGCACCACCTCCTGCACTTGAGTGATGGCGGATGCAGCTGCAGGTATAGCAACTGGGAGGAGAGTCACGGTGACAGTGTCCTGGTTTTTTGTGGATCTGGGGTATTTCAAGGGACAAAGGTCAGAGATCACGGGTTGACCTTCTGCTGCCACCATCAAATTGTTCCCGCGAGTAGATCTCTTTTTTACATTATCATTGGGCTCATCCCCTTTTTTCTTGCTCCTTAATTCTGTGCCAGCCTCCTTAGAATTCCTTCTGTTTCCCCTCGTGCCCCCATTCTGTGTGTCCATTTTTGCCTTCTGTTTCCCCTCGTTGCCCCCATTCTGTGTGTCCATTTTTGCCTTCTGTTTCCCCTCGTTGCCCCCATTTTTTGTGCCCGATTTTGCCTTCTGTTTCCCCTCGTGCCCCCATTCTGTGTGTCCATTTTGCTTTCTGTTTCCCCTCGTGCCCCCATTTTTTGTGCCCGATTTTGCCTTCTGTTTCCTCTCGTGCCCCCATTCTGTGTGTCCATTTTGCCTTCTGTTTTCCCCTCGTGCCCCCATTTTTCTGTGCCCAACTTTGCCTTCTGTACCCCTCGTTGCCTCTCTCCACTCCCGCCGCTGCGTCCCTGCGGCCCCGCTCCCTGACTGCCCATTCGCTGCCCCTGCCTCCCGCCTCCCAGCTGCTCCTCCCTCCCACCGCCCCATATATGGCGGCCGCTGTGTGGCCACGCAGCGGATGCGCGCAGCGGGCGCGCCACTGGCGCGCCGAAGGCGCGCCTAAGGCAAGCCCGTCTGTGCCCGTCCGCGCCCAGTGCCAGAACTCCTGGGCCGCGCGCCCCCCGCTCCAGCCTCGAGGACCGACGCCGTTACGATGCCACCACACTCCACGCTCTCAACCCCGGACGGACACACAACTGCTTCAAGGCCGCCCCGAAACGCACTCATGGCCCCTTCACCTGCCGGAACTGCAGCTACACCAGCCTCAGAGCCACCGAAGCGCCCGCCAAGAAGGACCTCAACCACCTCCGATGCATCCTACTGAACACCCGCTCCGCACACAAACACGCCGTCGAGCTCTGGGACCTGCTTGACACATCATCACCAGACGTCGCCTTCCTGACAGAGACCTGGATGAACGACTCCTCCGCACCCGACATCGCCATAGCCATCCCAGACGGCTATAAGATCACCCGCAGAGACCGCGTCAACGGAGTAGGAGGAGGAATCGCCATCGTCCACAAGAACTCCATCAGGGTCTCGACCAGCACCGACGACCTTCTCTGCACCGCCGAACACATGCACTTCCAGATCCACACGGACCCCAACACCACCCTTGAGGCACCCTTGTCTACAGACCCCCTGGGCCCCGACCCCAGTTCAGCGACTCCATCGCCGACTTCATCAGCACGCACGCCCTGACCTCTACCGACTACATCCTCCTCGGAGACCTGAACTTTCACCTGGAGAACAACAACGACAGCAACTCCACCACCCTGATCGACAACCTCGCCAACCTCGGACTGAGACAGCTCGTGCACAACACCGACTCATTCCGCCGGCCACACACTCGACCCCGTCTTCTCCTCAAGCTCCCACGTCTCCTTCAGCCACACCACGGAACTCCTCTGGACCGACCACCGCTGCATCCACTTCACCTTCCAGAAACCCACCACACACCACCGCACCCAACAGATCCCACGCCGCTGCTGGAGCAAAGTCACCGAAGACCAACTACGGGCAAACCTCGCTCTCAGCCCTCCCTCCGACCCATCCAACACCGACGACGCTGCCTGCAACCTCAGACGATGGATAGACGACTGTGCCAGCACCCTCGCCCCACTGAAAAACTCACCTACAGCGAAACCACCAAAAGAGCCAGCTGGTTCACCCCGGAACTCCTAGCTTCCAAGCGTACCTGCCGGAAACTAGAGAAGAAATGGCACAGTGATAAGACACCGGACAGCCACGCAGCCCACAAAGACGCCATCCATAACCACCACCACCTCATCAGGTCCGCCAAGAGAATCTCCTTCAAAGACCGCCTCGACAACAACGCACACAACAGCAAGGAGCTCTTCAACATCGTGAAGGAACTCTCCAACCCCAGCTCCAACACCAACGACATCCCGCCATCACAAGCCCTGTGCGATTCCCTCGCCACCTTCTTCCACCGCAAGATCGCCGACATCCACGACAGCTTCAACACCCAGACAGCCCCTACTAAGATAGATACACCAGACCCGCTGCACACCATCGACCATGACCCCTTGCCAGCCTGGGTCAGCGTGAACATTGATGACACCATCAAGACCATGAGCACAATACACTCCGGCTCCCCGTCAGACCCTTTCCCGCACCACATCTTCAACAAAGCCAGCAGCTCCATCGCACCCCACCTGTGCAACGTTATCAATCTCTCCTTCGAGACCGCGACCTTCCCAGAGAGCTGGAAACACGCAGAGATCAACGCCCTACTCAAAAAACCCAAGGCGGACCCGAGAGACCTCAAGAACTTCCGGCCCATCTCCCTGCTTCCGTTCCCAGCCAAGGTCATCGAGAAGATCGTCAACAAACAGCTAACCCGATACCTCGAAGAAAACAGCATCCTGGACCCATCCCAAACAGGGTTCCGCAGCAACCACAGCACTGAGACTGCCCTCATCGCCGCCACCGACGACATCAGGACCCTGCTGGACAATGGTGAGACCGCAGCCCTCATCCTGCTGGACCTCTCCGCCGCCTTCGACACTGTCTGCCACCGCACTCTACGCGCACGCCTCCACGACGCAGGGATCCAAGACAAGGCCCTGGAATGGACCACCTCCTTCCTCGACGGCCAGAACCCAGAGAGTCCGCCTCCCACCTTTCCGATCCGAAGCCTCCGAGATCATCTGTGTGTACCCCAGGGATCTTCCTCAGCCCAACACTGTTCAACATCTACATGGCCCCGCTCGCACGCATCGCCAGACAGCACGACCTCAACATTATCTCCCTACGCCCGACGACACTCAACTGATCCTCTCCTCACCAAGGACCCCCTCGCCGCCAAATCCAATCTCCATGAAGGAATGAAGGCCGTCGCCGATTGGATGAAGATCAGCCGACTAAAGCTGAACACGGACAAGACAGAGGTCCTCATCCTCGGCTCCAACCCCTCAGCCTGGGACGACTCCTGGTGGCCAACGACGCTGGGAGCAGCCCCGACACCCACCGACCACGCACGCAACCTGGGAGTCATCATCGACTCAACGCTCTCCATGGCCAAGCAAGTCAACGCAGTCTCCTCCTCCTGCTTCAACACCCTCCGCATGCTTCGCAAGATCTACAGGTGGATCCCGACAAATACAAGAAGAACAGTCACCCAGGCCCCTCGTCAGTAGCAGACTCGACTATGGGAACGCCCTCTACGCGGGAGCCCCGGTCAAGCTCATCAAGCGACTGCAACGCATACAAACGCCTCCGCACGCCTGATCCTCGACGTACCACGCCACAGCCACATCACCCCCACCTGAGGAACCTGCACTGGCTCCCCGTCGACAGGAGAATCTCCTTCAAACTCCTCATCCACGCACACAAGGCACTCCACAAGACTGGCCCAGCCTACCTCAACAGACGACTCTTCTTCTACGTCCCCAACCGGCAGCTCCGCTCCGCCGAACTCTCCCTCGCCACCGTCCCTCGCATTCGAAGGACAACCACCGGCGGCAGATCCTTCTCACACCTCACCGCCAAGACCTGGAACACCCTTCCACTAAGCCTACGACAGACCCAAGACCTGCTGACCTTCAGGAGGCTACTCAAGACCTGGCTGTTCGACCAGTAGCAGCACCCCCCTTTTTTCTCCCCAGCGCCTTGAGACCCTCGCGGGTAAGTAGTGCGCTCTACAAATTCTGTGATTGATTGATTGATTGATGGTGCATGCTGGGCTTTGAAGTCCCAGCCGGAATAGGGCCGGTAGCGGTGGCTGCTAGATTCGTGAGTCTCGCTTTGGATGTTTTGGAGCTTCTGCCAGCCATCGGTAAAGCGAAATTGGCCCGTCCAGCCGTAATGATGATGTAGGCCTGCCTGAATACCCCTCCCAGGGCTACGCGATGAGCCATTGCCAAGGCAGCCACGCGGCGTCTCCTGCCTGTGCTCCGCCTCGAGGACCAGCAGCTATGCCAGATCGCGGAGTTCCAAACAGTCCAGAGGATCAACAGACCCTCAAGCATCACTCGTCTGCCTCCCGGACCAGATTCCCGCTGTTGTGCAGCTCAGGAGTCGTGGTGGTCGAGCAACCGGTAAGAGGAGGTGAAAGAGCCCACCAGGTAGTGAGCCGTTAGTCAGACGCCATCTTGCCATTAGATGCCATCTTGCCCCTATAAATGTGATTGCAAATGCATTTAAATATAAATACAATTATGATAACAATTACAAAATTATTTACTTGGTCCTACAAAACAGAATACCCATAAATCACATTCAAATAATTGCAACTACCTAAACTGGATAAATGAGACAATTTATACAGCTTTCAATTAAATCAAGATACCATAAGACTATAACAGACCTTTCAATAGCAATTTCTACAAACAGATCCTCACATCCCTTCCTGGTTCAAACTTGAGATGTCTTTGAGTGATCTGCTGACATTACCTGTCTTTACCTACACCAACAACTGGAAAACCCACACTAACTTACCTTATCACTATCTACCAAGAAGACCATCATCAACTATAGCAAAGCCCTAGTACCAACTAAAGAGATCTGGCATAACAAATCTTTACTCCCAGCTCAAGATGACAATGCAGCAAACGTATTGAGATACATGGATCAAAAGCGACATACTGAAAGAAAAGAAGAACTCAGTTTAGTATATGGTGTGACCTTGCAGTGTAATAAACTCACTCATCCATCTTGGTACTCCTAAGTCTTATTGGTAAAACCATATCTTAACCCTGGGTAGCTGTGGCTTCGTTCAGTCAGCCTTTAACAAAGTAAAAAGTGCAAAGCATTTAGTAGTATATAAACAATTGAATGAGAAAGAAATTTGGCACAAAGGAAATCCCATACCAATTTATGAAAATAGATCTTATTTTTATGGCTTTTTAGACACCAAAATGAACATTCCGGAGATATAAATTATTAAGCAATTCACAAATCACTGCTTTTAACTTCAAATTCAAACAAGCATTGGCAAAGCAGTAACTCTGAAAACAATTATAAAGTTGTGTTCGTGTACTCCGACCCGCTTTGGGAGACCAAGTCCGGCAGGGAGCAAGACACAGGGGCCAGCAAGACTTAGCAGGACAGTTAAAATGCAGTCAAACTGGTCTGCAGTCCAGTTGCAGGCTCTGGGGGGGAACCATCATAGACATCAATGGAGTGGTCTTAATGCAAGGGATACATGATGCTGAGCATACTGCTCTTGTTGATGGGGTCTTCCTGGGGCCACCCCTTAGTCCATGAACATGGTGGGGTGACTTTGGCCACAGAGGTCTATGTCCCTTGAGATCCAGGTGTAGTCCAGCTAAAAACCAGTTGCCACTGGTCTACTGGTCTCCGGCCACAGCAAAACCAGGGGTTGCCTTTAACTGAGGCTAACGTCCGTCTTTGGTGACCAAACTGCACTCTGATGACTCTCTTAGGTCCAACAGACTCAAGTGCAACTTTTGTGTTGCAGGACTTGGTCTGCCAGGTTGGGATTCAGTGAACAGTGGCAGTCAAGTGATGGTGGCTACCAACTCACCAAGGAAGGCTTCTTCAGCTTTTGTGGCACTGGGGCTGTAACAGGAAGTCAGCCAACTGACTCTTGGAGCTCACCTCTTCTGTCTGGGGCTTAGGGTTGACTTTCCTCAATCAGTGCACCACAGGCACAGACTTCTCTTTGTTTACCCAAGGATTAGCAGGTGCAGCCCAGTCTTTGGTGCAGCCCCTCTTTGCCAGGTCCCAAGAACAGCAGGGTAGTCCTTCTTTGCTCCTCTCTCCAGTGCAGATGTGATCGGAGGTCAGGGTGCCAGGGGTGCCACTTTTATTTCTACAACTTGCCCTTGGGGGATGAGGTGACTACTAGCCCAGGTCTCCTCCTGCCAGATGACAACTTCCTACAAAGTGCGGCACCTTCCTATCCTAGAGTGCAATACTCTGCCCACTCCAAAGGTGGCAGAACCTTTCACTGTGTATGTGCAACTGAGTAACCCACTCTAAATTCCCATGAAAAAACTGGTTTGGGAACCGTTTTCCGCTCTCTTTCCTCAACATCACCCAGTTTATCAGGACTTAAAGAGCAGCCCCTCTCATGTGTGTCCACCATTTGCCTTTAATGGCGGTTTCCCCTTTGAAGCATGCCTTTTTGGCTCACACCCTATTTGGCTTCCTGCCAGGGAGAAGTAACACCTCTTCCAACGGCAGGCCTCTATTGCATTGCTTCCCAAACATTTTAGGACCACAACCCAATTTTTAGAACGACAAACTTTCATGACCCACCTAGATTTAATGGACATGAGGCAGGCGATTTTTTTTAATGTAACTAAAGTATTGTGTGGTAGCGCGCTGTCATTTACAGTAAGCAAATTTTCCATTAAAATTGCCACTAAATGTGCACAGACAGTTTTATTGATAAAACAATATCCACACACATGATAATGTGTGGAAATTGGGTGTCAGCGAATATTTATCATTTGTGAACTAACTAGTAAAGTGTCTTAATTTGGTTTGATCTTATTAAAATGTTAGTTCCACCACACTTCAGAATTACAATTTTGCTTTCCTAAGTGGTGAATGTGTACAGTTCCTTTGCAGGTATTTACATTATTTCATGTGTTACAAAAAATGACATTCTACAGCTTTTCCTTTCACACACCTATACCCTAGCAAGACTGTCACATAAATCACCTTTCATTTCTTTCTCTGACTGCAAAGTGAGAAGAGTTTGTAAACACCAATTCCATGTTAAAAAAGCTGACACAGCCTGACATTTGACCTCTGTCTTTGAAGAGGAGCAATGCGATAACATAAATACAGAAATTAAAGGCATCTTCATTTATTGCTTTAACTTTCATGACTCACCAAAAATGGTTTGCGAACCACCAGCGGATAGCGATCTATTTTGGGAAACTCTGCTCTATTGCGTTTTTCCCTGGGTGTCATTCACACATCTCCCCAGAAGGCCACTAGAAAAGTTGGACAACCGAGTGGCAACTTTCTAACATTGTATTTTACTCAAACGTTACATTAAATTTGACATCAAGTCAGGTTAAAGGCAACAATTCTTTTGATACCTTGAACTACCAACTTTTGCTGTCCCATTCAAAAGTCAGCACAACTGAGTTGCCAGTGTGTAACCTTGTGTTGACAATGGGGCTACTAGCCTTTTCTGCATCAAAAACAATTTGGGGTTTTTACTGTTAGTACACATAAAAACATATGCCCTACTTTTTAATATGCAACACCCTGCCTTAGGGCTCGAGAGACCTAGCTTATGAGTGACATATATTAAAAAGGAAAGTTGGGGCTTTGCCATTTTTTTAAATGGCAAGGTCAAGTTAGAAATTAAAAACTGCTATCATAGGCTGCAGTGGCAGGCTGGGAGACATGCTTTTACTTTGTCACACTCGTGGCACATTAAGTTGTGCAGACCACAAGGGGCACTTCAACTTGCAGGACCTGGGTACTCTGCACTAGTGGCCCGTGGTGGGAGTACTGCCGGGCGGTGACGCGGGGCGGGGGAGGGGCAGGGTGGGGGTAGTAAACTACGGAATACGGCCGCACAGAGGTAAGTAAACAAACAAATGCGATGCAGCGCGCGCAACGAAATTCGTTTTATTTATTTGTTTGTTTACTTACCTCTGTGCGGCCGTATTCAGTAGTTTACACCCCACCCTGCCCCTCCCCCACCCCGCGTCACTGCCCGGCAGCACTCCCACCACGGGCCGCTACTGTTACTCTGGTACCTTCTGTTAGGGACTTACAAGTAAGTCAAATTATTTCAATTTGCTATAAGCCAATGAAAAATACACTTTTAAGGGTCAGAGCACTGGCACTAAAGTCTGGTTAGCAGGCTTCAGTGCACCTTCAGAGTAAAAAAACCAGCACCATCAGTCCAAAACTTTACGGATGCTCATGCTAAAAAAGCCATTTCCTTGCAATGAGAAATGCATTAATTAATCTCAACCAATGATTTTTACTCCAGGCATATTCCTCGGAACGAACAAAATGCAAGCCACAACCATCTGCACAACTTATTAGTATCAAGAGAAAGCAAAGAAACAATAACCACTGTCCTAATACATAACTTGTGCGAAAATAAACTCAAAAAGGATTAATAACAAATATTGGAGGATTCTAGAAATAGGGGATGAGTCACTCTAACCCACATTACCCAAGTTTGCCTTCAAGAGAGGAACAAATGTAAAAGAGAAATTGGTACATGCGAGAATGGAGGAAATGGGTAACAATCTAAAGCACCAATCAACCCTCTTTCCATTCTGCGACTCCAATGTATGCACAAAGAGATCTGCAAGCAAATAACAGGAATTAGGTCTTTTTGCCCCCTAGGAATGGAAATCAGTGCTGTAGTATACCTTGTTGCTTGCCTCAGTGATAGCAAATATGTAAGGTTTACCACGTAGAAAGTTAAAATCGGATTTCCGGGAACACAAAAGTGCAATTTGGAGTCGCGCTTTAGGTACTAAAATGATGATATATTTTCAGCAAGTTGGGCACGCAGTCAAGTCATTTAAATGGTTTGTAATCCACAAAAATCAGGACAGAAAGAGGGGAGAAGGTTCATTGTGTATTCCTCCCTTTCTTAGTCATGATAAAAGTGGTCACATTGTGACACTAGCAAACTTGTTCCTTCAAGTAACCATTAAAATAGATAAAGTCAAAGGTGACAATATGTTTTTTGTTAGCACTTAATACAACTGAATTCTATACTAAAGGATGTTTTACCAAAAAGAAATAAGGTTGGAGTTTATTATAAAAGTAAGTAACTAGTCTAAATAGGCTTTGGGGGGCAGACGACCATGGGAGGTGTGCCCCCCGCTCCCGGGAATTTTGGCAGTTGGGACAGCCCAGGCATTTTTCGGGCTAGCTCGGGGCTATATATCCAGCCATTTTCCTGACACCGGCCACCGGCCACCATTTTAGGCAGTGTGACACGGTGGCCAGTGTTCAGGAGAGTTAGGATCATTTTTCAACTGTGGTTCACACAGTTGCCTGCATGTACGCCAACAAGTGAGTAAAAGAAGCCAAGAACCTGCCAGCTGGTGCAGGTTGCATCGATCTGGTTACGACGAGCGCGCGATTAACAGCATGCCCCAGTGTGACATGCTGCAGGAGTGGCAGTGGTGGTGATGGTGTGGCTCGAATGAGCCACGAAGCAAGGTAGGAAGCGGGGGCCACTCATGAGCGAGGAGAGGGCCCCCAGCTCAGCGCGAGGCACACGCAGTGTGTGAAGCACCGTTAGGAAGCGAACACTCCAGTTTGTGTTGTCAAGAGGGGGCAGGTCCTGTTCAAGGCAGGCCGAGGCAGGCGCCAGTGAAGGGAATGGAGAGGAGGACGCACAGGATGCTGCCTCCTCAGGCAGCAGTAAAAGGATGAAGGGTGGGTGGAGGAGTGGAATAAACAGGGGAAAAAGACCAGAGTGAATGGGGGAGGGGCCAAGGGAGAGATTAATATGCAGGATGCTGGGCCAATAGGCCCTAGGCCTCAGGTCCATTTAGGGAAGGAGACAGTGGGGACTGGGGGGATCGGTGAGCCAAAGAGCAGTGAGGGAGGAGAGGCAGGGCCTAGTAAGAGTATGCAGACAGCCAGGGGAGGGGGTGGTGATTCAGGGGCAGAAGAAGGGGAAAAGGAAGTTTATTGGGGGGAGGCAGGGGACAGGGGGACTGACACAGGGATGGAGAGGGAGGAAGACGCCAGCTGGGGGCAAATGTCAGAGGTCCAGGTTGGAGGTGGAGAGGAGCTTCATTCGGTGTGATTGGCTGTGGGGGGTGGTTGGAAAGGGCCTCAACAGGGATGCATCCTAGCTGGTCAGAGGAGTGAGGGTGGGAGAGCAAGGGGAGTGGAGCATGCCAGGGAGGGAGGAGGAGGGGTGGCCTGGTGTGGCAGCAAAGAAGCAGGTAGTAGGCCCTGCCACAGCATTGGTGGTGGCCATGTTGGAGTGGAGTGAGTATGTCGAAGGGGGTATGAAGAGGAGCAAGGGAGGAGGAGGCAGGGGAGAGCGTGGGATGGAAGGCCAGGGCACCGGTCAGGGTGTGCTGAAGGAGGGGCCAGAAGAGGGGGGGCGACACCAGCAAGGTGGGCACTCAGGGAGGAGAGCGGGGGCAGTGGTAGGACGGCGGGGGATGGGGAGAAGAGGTGGGTGAGTGCCACGAGGTCAGGGGCAGGGGGGGTGCTGGCGGTGGGTCCCAGAGCAGGGAGTGGAACAGGTAGGCAGGCATACTATCCCGACACCCTTGACCTACCGTTGGTATTGCAGATACATTGCGACGGTGGGAGGGCAGACTTGGGAGAGTCTTATGCGGCTCAAAGGCCCAGAGAGGAAGAGATGGAAGGGTCTAGTTCGTCCAGCCAGAGGCCAACGCAGGATGGCGACGTTGCTGCCACACAAAGGTCTGGAGTGGCCTCAGAAGTGCAGCAACCCAGACGGGTCATTGCAGCCCCTTGGGACGGATGGCCGCCATGCAGCGCCAGGTGCAAATGTAGGACAGTAAGGAGGGTGTATTATGGCCCCTGGGCACTCCTCAGTGGCGAAAAAGGGCCCAACGGCCTCTGACTCAGTAAGGTTGGATACACAAGGCAGGTTACCCACCCACACGCATGTGGGAGTGCATTAACCCTCATCAGCAGTTGCACTATGATGAGAGGTGTCTGGAAGAAGGGGAACTGGTAGAGGACGACCCCGCAGAGGAAGAAGAATGTCGCTGATGGCAAAGTGGGGCATGTGGGGGGAGTTCCGCTAATGTTGTGTCTAGTATGTTACAGGAGTTGCATGGCGACCGAGAGGCTCGGCATACGGTGAAGGTGGATGTGGAACCCTTGCAGCTGGTTCTGGTGCGCGTCGACCCATATTGTTCAGATCCTGCTGAACACAGTTATCTCACATGGTCGTGGAGACCTTTCAATCTATTGTCTCCCCTTTATCCAGATATATATGCCTGTGTGAATGATGTATGAGTCTGGATGGTTCTTGTCCGAGTATGCATGAGTATATGTTTTTGTATTTGTAAGTGTCCTCATTCAGGGGTTATTTTCTCAACAATATACTGTACTTACTCTTGAGTTTTATGTAGAAGTTCTGTCTATTTTTGTGTGTATATTTATATATATATTCACTGAAAAAACCATAGGTTTTAGGGACAGTTATAGTTAGTTGGACATTGCACTCGTACAAAACCCGTGAAATTCCCCCGTTATAGTTAGTTCAGGTAACTATAACTCGCGCCCCGCAATGCACTGCTGATGACGTCACATATTACATCACTCATGACATGGTCAGTGACATCACTGATGACATCACTGATGACATCTCAAATGACATCACTGATGACATCATCCAGTGACTGTGTGTTTCTGTAAAGTTTAAATATGTTTAATATATATAGGGAAAGGCGTATTGAAGAATGAGTGGGTGTATAAGTGTCTGAATGGATGATTTAGTAGGTGCGTGACTAACTCTATAAGTGAGTGATTAAACGTATCTTACTGAATGCATGGGTTAGTGACTAAACTGGGTGAATGTCTGTATCCGTCTGTCTGTTGCTGTGTAAGTGGCTGCATGGGTTTGTGAATAGCTACATGAGTGTCTATATGAGTTATTGATTGGTTGTCTGAGTATCTGTATGGGTGCCTGAGTGTTTGTGTGGGTGGGGTGTGTGCGACTCTGTGCATAGATGTGTAAGTGGGTGATTCACTGGGTGGATGGTTTCAAGAGTGCATCTGTGATAGACTGTATGGGTGGGTAAGTGTGTGTAAGAGTGTGTTAGTGAGTGAATGTATGTCCCAGTGGTACATGTGTGAGTAACTACATATGTGAAAGGCAGTATATATGTGTGTTGGAGTATATAAATAGCTATAAGCGAGAGTGTGTGATTGTGAGAGTGACTGTATGGATGAGTGTGTGCTTGTATCAGAGATTGTATAAGAGCGTAAGAATGTGCTAGTATTTGTATGAGTAAGTGAGCTGGTGTGTGTATAACTGTATAGGTGAGTAAATGGGTGTGTGCTTAATTTTTTGCATGACTGACTAGGTGTGTGAGTACCTCTATGGATGAGTGGCGGTGTGTGAGTGTTTATATAGGTGTATGAGTGCATATAATAGTCCTGTACTGAGTGACTATAAGTATGAGTGACTGTACGGGTGAGTGAGTAGATGTGTGTGTGTAGACCTAAGAATCAGTGAGTGTATATATAGTAATTGGTGTTGGAGTGTCTATGGTTTTGACAATGGCAGTCTGTAATTTACAGTGGGTGTATCAAAAGTTATATTAGGGTGTGAGAAGATGCATCAAATTATCACATGGATGATGTCATCAGTGATGTCATCAGTGATGTCATTTGAGATGTCACTGACCATGTCATGAGTGATGTAATATGTGACGTCATCAGCAGTGCATTGCGAGGCGCGAGTTATAGTTACCTGACTATAACGGGGAATTTCACGGGTTTTGTACGAGTGCAATGTCCAACTAACTATAACTGTCCCTAAAACCTATGGTTTTTTCAGTGAATTTGTAAGGTTTTTAAATGCTAATTTCTAACTATAACGTGCCTGAAACCTATGGTTTTTTCAGTGAATTTCAAAGGTTTTGTAAATGACAATTTTTAAATGTATAAATTGTTATATTTATTTTTTGATACTGATTTACTACATTTTTTTAAACTATTTATTTTTAGATATTTTATTTTTTAAATTACATTATAATTACATTATACATTACATTACAAAATATACTTTCTCAGAATGAATTACTTTAGTTTAAATACTTTGCAAATAGGCAATAGACTTTTAAGTACAGTAGTTACAGTTGTTGCAATGGGCAACACAATTTCAAACACAATGCAACATTGAGCTCAATGTGAATTTCTAGTTAAATGCAATTAGTTACTTTATGGATTACTTTTCTAACCACAGGACTGGATCCTAGATTCAGTCCTGGGACATCTCCTGTAAACAGTTGAGTAAAAGCGTTTTGGTTACAGTAGTGATTTTTAAGGAATATTATTGTATTTTAAAAGTTGACACTTAGAAACTTTTTCACATAGAATCACCAATGTTATCCTATGGGAGGAAATTCACTTAGCAGGTAAGTAGTGTTATCGTTACTTTTTCTTACTCAGTGGTGGATCCTGGATCCAGCACTGGTGCATCTCCTGTAAACAGTTGAAATAATGCGTTTAAGTCATACAGGCGATTTTTAAGGAATATTTGTAGTTTGTGAAAATCGACACATTGAAACTTTTCTGTTGAAAACCAGACAATGGATTCCTATGGAAGGAAATACAAGTTACTGGTAAATACGGTTAGAATTACTTTTCAGGGTCAGTGCTGGGCTAAAAGATGCAGCACTGGGTTCTCTCCTGATAACAGGTGAGTAAATCGGAATTCGTAGTTCGGCTGATTTTAGAGGAATATTATAAAGTTCCAAAACTCCACACTTAGAAGAATTTCCAAAATGAAACCAGTCAATGTTAGCCTATGGAAGGAAATTCAAGTTACTGGTAAGTACGGTTAGAATTACTTTTCAAGGTCAGTGCTGGGCTCAAAGATGCAGCACTGGGTTCTCTCCTGATAACAGGTGAGTAAATCGGAATTCGTGAGTTCGGCTGATTTTAGAGGAATATTATAAAGTTCCAAAACTCCACACTTAGAAGAATTTCCAAGTGAAACCAGTCAATGTTAGCCTATGGAAGGAAATTCAAGTTACTGGTAAGTACGGTTAAAATTACTTTTCAGGATCAGTACTGGGCTCAAAGGTGCAGCACTGAGGTCTCTCCTGATAACAGGTGAGTAAATCGGAATTCGTAGTTCGGCTGATTTTAGAGGAATATTTGCACAGTGGTGAAGGGAGGGGGCAGGGCTTCAGGTGACATGTCTGCAAACAGGCCTCGTGGCGCTGCTGAAGATGGGGAATTAAATCCTCCTCAATCCCGAGGGTCCCTAGGGGCCAAGTAGCCCACCAGATACCTTCCAGTATGCGCCAGAGAGCTGCGTTGCAGAGAGGTGTTCAGAGGCCACGCCCTTTTGCACCTCTCTGCAACGCAGCTCTGTGGCGCTTTCTGGACATACCTGGTGGGCTAGTTGGCCCCCAGGGACCCTCAGGATTGAAGGGGATTTAATTCCCCATCTTAAAACACGCAACGGGGCCTGTTTGCACACATGTCACCTGAGCCCCGCCCTCCCTTCACCACTGTGCAAACGCTCCCCGTGGCGCGTTTTAAGTTGGGGAATTAAGTCCCTTGAATCCTGAGGGTCCCTGGAGTCCAACTAGCCCACCATGTACCTCCAAAAGCGCCACAGAGCTGCGTTGCAGAGAGGTGTAAAAAGGGCGTGGCCTCTGTACACCTCTCTGCAACGCAGCCTCTGGCGCATACTGGAGGTTCCTGGTGGGCTAGTTGGCCCTCAGGACCCCCAGTATTCAAGGGGAATTCGTTCCCCCTCTGCAAACGCGCCAGGGGGTGCGTTTGCAGAGTGGTAAAGGAAGGGGGCAGGGCCTGCGGCAGGATCGTTTTTGTTTTTTGTTTTTTTTTAATGCTTTTTTCTGCCCAGGGGGTCCTTGTGGGACCCCCTGAGCAGACCTAGGGGGTCAGGGTGTTTCTACCCTGCCCCCTTCGTGCGTTTTACACACTTGTTTCTTGTGGTTTTTTTTTTTTTTAATCGGCGGGATCCGCGCACCCTAAGCGCATCCCGCCATTTAAAAAAAAATGCTTTTTTCTGCCCAGGGGGTCCTTGTGGGACCCCCTGAGCAGACCTAGGGGGTCAGGGTGTTTCTACCCTGCCCCCTTTGTGCGTTTTGCGCACTTGTTTCTGTGCCTCGGTTCTACCGAGGCATAAAATGGCTGCCAACACTTCCTGATTTGGAGTGTTGACAGCCAATTAGCATGCAGCTCGTGATCGGGACGGTGCGCGCAGGGTGCGCTCAGGGTGCGCGAATCCGACGCGGCCATAGATATATATGTGATTTTCCTTTGATTTTCTCAGGAACTACTGAACGGATTTACACCATTTAACAAAAGGGTTCTTTCTGAACCAAGAACTACCTCTTTGCCAAATTTGGTGTAATTCCGTTCAGCAGTTCGGGCTATAGCCGTGGCTAAAGTTTCCTATGGGAAAATGAATGGGGAAAACATGTTTTGGGACCCCCCTTTTTTTCTTGGCCCCCGCTTGACGAATCACCCCGAAACTTTCAGGGTAGGAGCGGACCGGAGCGGGCCATAAAGTTTGAAAATTTCGTGAAGATTCGTCAACCGACGCAAGAGTTATTTCAAATAGAATGTTGCAGATTTCCTATGGAAAATAGGTCCTAACTATAACTATCTACTGGCGACACGCCAGTAGATAATAAAAAAGTTTTATATATTTAAAAAAAAGGAGAAAAACTCAATGAAAAAAATACTTTTTTGATACACATGCTTTCAATGTTAAAAAAGAAGCTAAATAAATAACCATGTTAAAATCAATGTCATTCTCACAGTATTATTGATGTGACCACATTGTTGTTTAGCCCATACTGAATTTACTTTCACCATGATAAAAGAAATATAGGTCGCGAGGGAGCTCACTATTGAATCTGGTGCGGAGGCCGACATTGACGTCATGTAAGGGCAATAGCAGGGGAGGATCGGGGGTCAAGTGGAAAGTGTTCATTGAGGTAAAGGCAGGGGGAGACAGGGACAATGGAGATGTCCGGTTGAGGAAAGGTTTGTATGTCAAGGACGCAGCGGTGGGGACAGACACACAGACGTTAGCGGCGGCAACGGGCGGGGGCAAGTCCAAGCAAGCATTTGCAATGCAATCGGTCTCGCCTTTGGGACCTTATATGTATTTAGCTATGCAGCACATTAGCCTGGGTGCTGAAACATCTACTGTTCTTTAACATGGAGGGAAAGCAAGCACCAAACTGCATGACACGCCAGGTATTGGAACACATGGAGAGAAATATTGCCTTTCAGCGGGAAATGGTATAGTCCAAAGCTCTGTTTTTAATATAAAATCAGGGCCTTCGGTGGTCATATCACTGAAAATACAAGATTTGAAAAAAATATTATTGTCTACGGGTGCTCGTGGAAGACAATTTCCATGGACTGGAATCTAGAGAATGCTAAAGTGATTCTGGTATTTTACTGACCTCTGCTGGTCGTTTTCTATCAAGAAAGTTAAATAGAGGCAGTGTCCAGAAAAAAAAAAAAGAAAGTCCCTCAGCAGAAAGAAATTCGGGTATTTTACTGACCTCAACTGTTCGTTTTCTATTAGGACAGTTAAATAGAGGCAGTTGAATAAGCAGAAAGCAATTCTGGTATTTTACTGACCTCTACTGGTCGTTTTCTATCTAGACAGTTAAATAGAGGCAGTGGAACAGAAAAAAAATCGCTAAGCGGAAGCAGACAAGTCCTAGGGCTGGATCTCCAGAGACCACAAAGTACATACACATATAAGTATATACTACAGGTATATACAAGAGGTCTCGAATGCTCGACCTAAAAGAAGACGGGCTAACCTGGCAGGGGAATCCCATCAAGAGGACCAGGTAGTGTCAGTTTTGTCGCAGGCAGGAGGTGTTAAGAATGGAGCGTAAGAATTGAAAGAAGGACAGGAAGGGGGGCCAGGGAGAGTAAGGAAATTAAGAAGCTTCCTTCCATGGGGGCAACCAAACCCTTGGGCGCCCACTTAATGGTGGCTACCAATGTGAAAATATGGAAAGGGGAGTATGTCGAGATGCTAAAGCTGCTCCACAGGGATCTGTGGGCAAAGAAGGGTTCCAAAGAAGAGGAATATGAGCTGTCCAAGTGGCCTAAGGTGCCTGCAACCACATAGAATTGAACGGCGGCATTCTTGATTTTCGCATGTGTATACTGCGAAAAATACCCGGAACGATGTGTGTCTATTTTTAAATATATGGACGTGATCAGAAGGTCTCAGCTCACGTACAGGGGTCAGGCGTGGGCTCAATATGAAGAGGAGTTTTGCGAGCGTTTAGCTTGGAATCAGGAAGCTAAGTGGGGAAAAATTGACAATGATCTGTGGCATCAGACGATGGGCCTGGAGAAATTCAGAAAGACCATATTTACGGCAAGTGGCCATCCACTGGTTTACCTGCCCTTTCAGCAGCATCCCACCTGAGAGGGGGTGGAGGCAGGTGCTCTTAGGGGAAGTACATGCTTTTCATGATGGTTGGTCATTCTACATTACATAGATGTAAGTGTTGTAGGCAGGCCATGCCACTTGTGCTGCTAACAGTGAATGATGCATGTAAATGTGGTCAATTGTGACAAATAAGCTTCCTCTCCAACAGCCAACATGACCCCAGTGGAGGAAAATGCCTATTGGCTTCGGCTGGAGAGATACCGGCACATCTGTCATGTGGCAAAGGCCTACAGGAACATGGGGAACACTTGTGACAGATCCGGGGCAGCCAGGAGCCAGATGTCATCAGCTCAGGGACAGGAAGTTCTGAAAAGGGCAAGAACCAGCCATCCTGTGGAAAATGTACATGGTGACATTAGAGGATCTATTGCAGGACCCTCCTCTGCCCCGCTACCAGGGCCGTCCTCTGCCCCACTACCAGGACCTGCTACAGGCCCACCAGTAGTGGCAGCACAGCTGGGTGGCACACAGTCTCAGCAACTCATGGACATGGTACAGCAATTGCAGAAGGGCCAGCAGGACAATCATTTAAAGTAGGACGGACTTCAATTGCAGGTGGCGACACTCATGCAAATGGTCAAGACTTTGCAGCAGACTGTGGACAGCATAGAATGTAAGATGTAGGCCCTCCCTCCAAGTTTCATGCCCTCCACAGTTAAAAAAAAAAAAATTAATAGTAAAGACTTTTAGCTTAGGTTAGGATAGTTATTAGCATAGTGGTAGGTTAATGTAGGTATAGTGTTTTAATATAGTTGTACTATTGATCTGTGCTTTAGGTGAGGATAAGGGTGGTTAGGTTGTTAAGTGAGTGGGGAGGTTGAAGTTTAGTCTGATATTATAGAATATATATATATATATATATATATATATATATATATATATATATATATATGTTTTGCTTTTAATGTTTAGGTAGTTTGTGCATAGCCGTAGTTGATGATCGTCTCATGTGCAAATGTGTTATAAGGGGGGTGGGGGTCTAGTGTTTAACCTGTCTGTTGTGGTATATGTGGAGTAGGATAAGTTAAGGTTAGGTAGGTTAGGTTAGTTTTAAGTTAGGATAGAGTTGGACAGTTAGATTTGGATAGTTTAGGCATAGTTTCTATACGTATGATTAGTGTAAGTTATAGTTTTTAGAATTTAAAATCCCTAGTGTTTTAAATAAATCCTATTTTACACTTCCACAACTGCTTACTTATTTCATGCTTGCCAATTGTGACATCTGCTTAGGATGGGTTAAGCACATGCTGCAGTAGTTGCTGCCAGTGTTTTTATACTTATTAGTAGATGGAGCACCTAAGGAGTCAAAATTAGAAGTTAGCAATGGTGTCACTTAAGGGATATTCAAACGTCAATGGTCACTGTAAGTGGAAACCTTGCTGTGAATGGACACATAGCCCAAAACAGGTATTAACCTCATGTAGCACTGTGTGTGTACGTGATGGGACATGTTTTGTATGGATGATGAAGTCAAACCATTGTGACTAATCTAGGATGTGTTTGTTGCCACACTGATGGTAGTCACTTACACACTCTCCCTAGCACCAATTTGTAGTAGCATCACTGTTGCTGCTGGCTAGTATGCATGGATATATCAGACACCTGGCCAGAACCAACATTTATTCTTACCATTGACTGATAGACTCATGTTGTACTTCACGCGTTTGACTTTGGATTACGACTTGCTAGTTTAGTAGTAGATAGGGATCACATATATAATTTAGCATGCACTGTGCATATTTACCACTGGATCCCAAAGCAACATTATACTTTAGATGTAAGGTAAATCTTGAGAGTCAGCACATCCAACATGGACTACTTACTCCAATCATGATCAGAACTCCAACATGCTGATTCGTGAAAGTAGTTTTATTAACATGTCAAGCAAGGAGCAATTGGCAGTCCTTGGGGCAACAACACAACAAAGTTAGTGAGCCATTGGATGTCCAGACAGAGTCCAGGGTGGATACATGTCATGGGACATGTTGGGGAGAGAAATGTTCCAGTAAGGAGGAAGATCCAATTGCCATTAGGAAGTCCACATAGACAGTCCACAGATGGATGAGATCAACAGGTGGGCAAGCAAATGGAGAACAGTACCTGTTGAGAGGTACAGTGGCATGGGCATCAGCACAGGGCATTGGAGGAACTGGCCATGAGGCACAGAGATATGCTACTGGGCAGATTTCCTTTGTAAAGTATTGAAGTCCACATCTTTGTCCTCTGATCTGTGTGGTGTCTCACATGAGGGTGGTGTAGAAGGTCCTGGAGCCGATGGAGGTATACACACATCAGGGGCTGAAGATGTGGACCCCTGGTTCCTAGTAGCATTTCCCTGTGCCAACAAGTAAGGCTGGAAAGCACTGAGAAGGACCTGCTGGTTTGCTAGCACAGCAGCTACATCACAGTGGTTGGCAGTGGTTGGCACCCATTGTTGCGATGTAGGAGTCCTGCTTCCGCTCCATGGACTCCTACATCGCTGGTGCCGCTTTGGCAGGGCATTTGCTCATGCCTCTGCCTCATGACACCAGCAATGTCAGACAGGGAGCGGTCCAAGCCCTGGAGCAGAAAGTAGGTGCCTCCAAGGTGTCCTTATTGTGACTGAGGCACCTATGGACTTCCTCCAGTGTGACCGCCATGGTCTCCATCCCCGTCCACACCTCATCTACCAGCTCACGCTGCACTCTTAACACACAATGTTGGCAAACTGTTTGAGGGTCCTCGGAGTTCTGTGCTGGGGTTTGGTTGGCAGGCGGTGTTTGGTGTGTGAGAGGCAGATCATGTGGAGACCCCGCAATGCTGTTGGCCCTTCTTGTGAGCAGAGATGGTGTTTGGATGTAGTTCAGGATATCCTGGAGAGTGTCTTGTCCGAGGCTTGGCAGTCTGTCATCCTCCACAGAATCCACTTCCAGGACGTGCAGCTGGTCAGGAGTAGATGTTTCATCCTCTGGAATGGAAAAGATGTATGTTGATGGAGATCCTTGTAAGTTTCTCACATTAGTCAAAAGGCTGACAATAATGGCCTCATTTACAAGTTTATGGCATAGGTCAGGATTGCAAGGCTCCTGCTGCGCTGCCCTACATGACACAAAATAGGGCATGAACACCCCATATCTATGAGATATTGCGCATTCTTGTCCTCTTCCACAGCATTGGTGCGCTAGTGGCTGCCAAGCACCAACACAGGAACCCTTGCACCATGGTGTAATGGTGCCTGCCCTGTAGGGGTGATTATTTGTGTGCAGCAAGGGACACCTTCATGCACAAATACAATCGCAAGAGGTGTTTTCCTCCTTCTATGTGTGAAGCAAACTGCAGCACACATAGAAAAAAGGGATACGAGGAGTAATAAAAGTATTTCTCCTCATTGCCTTGTAAATCTGGGACTGCGTCAGTTTCTATGGATGTTGCTTGGAAACACCCACAGCAACACTCATGTAATGCCCCTTACACGCAGAGTAATGAGTGAAAGGGGGCCATATTTACTAGGCCATGAAAAGCCATGCAGGGTGGTTTTACATGGCCCTGTAAATATGGGCAGGCCCACTGCGCTGCTGGTGCGTCACAAAAAGTGACGCACTGGTGGCGCAATGGGCTTGTCAATAAGCCCCACCATCTTTAATTCCAACACACATAGTCCTGTTGCATTCACCTCCACACCCAGGTGCTTTTTACAAGCCCAGTGTGCTCCCAGACCATCACTTTTCTTGACGCCCCAGAGGCTCACAGTGCCAACCCATCACATGGAGGCCATTGTAAGCCACAGGGATGTAGAGTAAGGCAAGGTAGAGCTTTGCACTGCTTTGCCTTGATCCATACCTATGAGGCCATTCAAAGCCACTCAGGGTGGCCTAGCGTTGCATCACAAATATGACTGACAGACCTGCACTGCCAGAGTGTAATGAAAAGTGAGGCTTCCCTGCGCGATTGCCACCGGTTAGACTATTTACAAGCATC
Organism: Calotriton arnoldi; assembly: GCA_963921515.1. NCBI lineage: Eukaryota > Metazoa > Chordata > Amphibia > Caudata > Salamandridae > Calotriton > Calotriton arnoldi. The sequence continues at coordinate 142,253 of CAWUFW010004904.1, read as the reverse complement.
CATCCCATCATATTTTGGGTGTTTGATTGCCAGTGATATGCCTGGAAACCTGAGACTGACTCAACTTTCCAAGCCTAATACTGCCAATGCTTGTGAATTCCAAAAAGTAGTAAACTTGCACCACCCATTCAAGGAGTACTTGTATAGGTGCAGATTTACTATATTTTTGATAAACCAGTCACTATATACATTTAAGTTTTAAAGCTCTTAACGCAATAAGAACGAAAAGAAAAATGGACACAGACATGGCAAAAAATGACTCAGGCCCCCCAGACCTACCATCAATCCAAGAATGCATATGGAGGGTGTCAAACCCCAAACACCTCTCTAAAATTACACCTCTACCCATCCAACCTGGGCATGATAGTTCTCCCTGGGAACTCATGATTACGGTCACATACAACACAATGGCCTGGAGTCCCTGCCCTGGGATCACTTATTTTAAATGTATTTTCACCGCATACATTTTTCGTTGTCTCTACTATGAGGGTCTTGATGGTAAAGTTTTCAAATCCGTGCATGTAGGCAGGGTTCCATGTTTACAGTCCTCACCTTTTCCAAGTCATCTTATCAAGTGACTGATGGTCCCATATACTAAGCCTAAGTTGCAAATAGAGGTGGGTGTGCCTGCAAATGAAGATCCGAGCAAAGGGTCTGGCTTGGCTTTAAGAGGCCAAGCATGACCCAAGCCATGAAACCATTTGGCATGGATATCGTGCAACAAACATAATGTAAAACTAGAACAGTCTCTTCAAAATAAAAAAAAAGTGTATTTCTTTAACATGCAGAAGCGTTTCACATCAGATTATATCACTGAATAGGCAGACATTTATTAAATGTAATAGATTTTAGAAACATTATTGGCTCACCCCAAGGACAATGCCATTAGTGAACTAAGAGGGAAGTCAGTAGTCATGTAAACCTCTTAGATTCTTATTATAGATAGTGCAACTTTATAGTCCACTAAATCAAGCATGATAGGCCCTTATACAGTGCGCATCCTGAACTCAAGTATTTAAAACTGCTCTCATATGTGATAATAAAGGAGGCTATGTGAAATAAAATGTTTGGCCGGGATCACACAATGTAGACAAGCAGATAAGCTGGTATTGATTCCAGGTTACCTGGTTTCACATTGTGAAATTCAGCCAGCAGATGTATATCTCTGTCTCTCTCATTTTACAACAAAGGTCACTGTTTTCTCTTTTATTCTTGGTGCACAAAGAGAAAATTCAACACAGATACGGCAGAACAAACTCAGGATCCCCAAACCCAGCCACCAGGCCTAAAATGCATTTATTTGGGGAGATGTCACACCCCAAACACCTCCCATGAAGCTACGCCCCTGCCGCTATTGACAAAATCCATCTAAACCACCTAGCGAGTGTAGGGGGAAGAGACAGGTTTGTGCGGTTTCCTAAAAGAAATGAGGAATTGGAAGTATGAGGACCTTCTGAGATGCATGGTCTTTTGTTCATATACTTTAAAACAATTACTTACACACAATTTGGGTTGAGTTGGAAAATAAGGATGAAACACAGTAGTCAGATTAGTTTTTTTGTGTTTTCTTATATTAAACAAAACACCTGTTAGATGAAAATGTCGAGAATAAATATCTAAGACTCTTACATCCGAAAGACATTTGATAGAAACTAAACATAATAACATTGTTAACTTTCTGGCCATTTAATGAACATTTGAAAAACCAAATTGACATTCCACAATTGACAATGTTTGGGAAGAGGAGTATTACAAAACGTACTCCCTTTAAATGTCGGCATACAAGAGGATGTTTACCCACTGATTTCCCATTAAAATGGGGATGGTTTGCCAAAATCGCTGAGCAAACATGTTGACTTTAAGGTAGGTTTTTCCTTCACTATTCTGTGACACCAGAAAATTAACAATTAGGGTGGCATCTACTGAAAAAGGATTGAAAGATTTTCCCAAATGAAAACCAAACAGTCCAAGCTGATTTGTGCGCCTTTGTAGTTCCCGGAGCCCAGGACTTACTGATGTAGTTTGCAGCCTCTGACTAAATGCCTGAAGCAGCCCAGGTTGACCTGTTACCTTCCAGGCCGAAAGGGTTGAGAAATTGTCCAATATTAAGTTGTGCATGCAATCCTCCGGATTCAGAAGTTGGCTGGGAAAAGATGGGGTTTCATTGGAAAATTATCTGAAAGTTCCAAGAGAGAAGGGTACCATACCTGTGACTGCCATAGAGGAGCTACTAGGACTAACAAGGCCTTCTGACATTTTTCCTGAGCCAGAGCCCTGTTGATCATGAGAAAAGGGATAATTGATTCCTTGAGAGCAATCCTGCGGAAAGGCATATGTAGCTAGTTCTAAAGTATCCAGTCTCCAGCTGAAAAACGTCTGGAGATGAGAATTGAGTCTAGAAGTGAATAGATCTATTTCTAATGGACCCCGTTTGAGAAAGAGTTTATTGTAATTGGAAGGATAAAGTCTCTAATTGCTCGTATCTTGAAGATACCAGGAGTGCCAATCCACAACTGTATTTAAAGACCCCTGGAGATATTCTACCCTTACTGAAATTTTGTGAGCAAGACAACAGTCCCAGAAACTTTTGTCGAATTCTGTCAGGGGTCTGGATTTTGTACCTCCGAGATGATTTATATCTCACTGCTGTGAGATTTTCAATGCTAAAAAGAATGGAACAACTTACCTTGTTTTTCACAAAACTCTGGATTGCAAAGGAGCCTGCAATCAAGCCTTTCTAAACAATTTATGTGCATTGCAGACTCCTGAAATTACCATGTACCTTTAGTCAAGATCTGACCATACCAGGCGCCCCAACCTGCCAGATTTGTATCTGATTCTAATACATGATCTGGGGCACAGGCAAAGATTGTTCTGCCGTTCCAGGCATCTAAATGATCTATCCTCCATTGTAATTCCGCCCGGGATTCTAGATCTAAATATATGACATCCAAATAAGTGAGACCTCTGGAAAGATGACAAATTTTTTATCTCTGGAGTGCTCGATAATGAAGAGGTCCCGGAAATATTGCCTGTATCGACGAGGAGAGAAGACCTACCTACAATCCTTGCACGAGATCATAGAGAAATGGTCGAGACTTGTAGAGCCCGAGATATTTCTGAATTTATCACCTTTACTTTGGACTGAGGAAAATGAAGAGTGGAGCTCTCCAAGTTTATTAGAAAACCTAGGAATTCCATTTGTCTAGAAGAAATTGGAATAGATTTGTCTTTGTTGATAATGAACCCCAGATCTTGTAGACCGGAACAAATTGACTGAATCTGAGAATGGAGAATATGAATATTTTGAGCCATCACAAGAATGTCATCTAGATAAATGACCAGACTGACACTTTGAGATCTGAGATGAGCAACCACTAGCTTCATCACCTTTGTAAAACACCTGAGTGCTGAAGTCAAACTGAATAGGAGGGCAGAAAATTTATATGCTTTTCCTTCCATTGAAACTGAAGATACTTCCTGAATCGAGAATGTATCAGGATGGTTAAGTACGCGTCCTGCAAATCTAAACGGACCATCCAATCATTTTATAACAGAGAATTCCAAAGATGAATGATAGTGTCCATTCTGAAATGATAGTAGACAACAAACTGATTGAAATCCCTTAGAGTTATTAAAGGTCTCATTTTCTTGTTTTTCTTTTGCACCAGAAATATAGTGTTTAAAAAACCTGTTTAATGTAAGAAAGTCTCTTGAATCACCTGTTTGTGTAAAAGATTTGAATTTCTTTGGTTAGTAGAGAATTGATTTCCTTAGAAATTGTTAAAGGTAAAGGTAAAGGAAAGGAAAATAAGTCTTAAAAGGAGTGGTGAAAAACTCTATAGAATAGCCCTGAACTGTGTCCAGTACCCAAGGATCTACTGTTATGGATTGCCATTTGTGGAGAAAACGTTTTAAATGACGCCCTACAGAAAGAAGGCCAGAATTGTTATTTACCTGTTGGATTGGCGGCTCTATACCTTCTTGATCCCCGACTGTGGAAGCCTCTGCCTCATTGAGGGTAGAATTCGGTGTCAGAAGTTCCTGAGAACAGTGGTAGGAAGAGCCTTTGAAATTTTGATTTCTGTGAAAATGGCGGCAAAGCGACTCCTGCTTCTGCTGGCCCTGGTAAAAACATGTTATCCACAAATCTGACGTAGAGATAGTAAGGCTTTGTCCACAGATGCGAACGTCTCATACTTGCTTAGTTCTTTTCTAAAAGAATCTCCAAACAGTAAACCTTCTGCTTTTACTCTGGCATTCGCCGATGCTAAATTTGACAGTTTAGGATCCAGTTTTAGAGGCAATCCTTTCCTCCTTTTGTGGGTCATAGCGGAATTAGCATTTCCCTACAAACAAATGGCCCTCTGAGTCCACAAGGTTAACTCCTCAGCATCTATTATTGAGTTCTCTAGCGGGCTTCAGAAACTTTTGACTCACTTTGATGAGTTTTGCCTTGCTGTCCGCAGCATTTGACACTGTAGCCCATCCGATCCTCCTGGAGAGACTTAAACTCCTGGGAGTACGGGGAACTACTTTGTCCTGGCTCCAGTTGTTCCTGGAGAACCGCTCACAACTAGTATTTCTGCGCTCTTATGTTTCCTCCCAGAAGCCTCTTGTATGCGGGGTGCCTTAGGGATCGGCACTGATCCCCTTACTGTTTAATGTATATCTCACCCCTCTTGCGACCTTGGTTGAGACATTTGGAGCAACAGTGATCTCCTACGCTGACGACAACCAGCTGGTGTTCTCGTTTAAAGAACACTCAGAGGTGGCTTTTGTCAACTCTATGCAATGCCTGAATAACATCTCGGCCTGGATGACTCAGAATTGCTTACAATTGAACACCGAGAAAACAGAGGTGATTTTTTTCAACCAACCGAACCCGCCACTATCTAAATTTTGGTGGTCATCAGAGATGAACCCTCCACCTGTTCCGGTGGACTCAGCCAGAAATCTAGGGGCATTATATCAAGAACGGCGTTAAAATTATCGCTGCTTTAGCGGCAGAAAACTGCCGCTAAAGCGGCGATAATGGGCTTGATAATATGCCCTTGAGAATTCCAATAGAAGCCCATGTTGACACCAGAACATGGGCTTCTATTGGAATTCTCAAGGGCATATTATCAAGCCCATTATCGCCGCTTTAGCTGCAGTTTTCTGCCGCTAAAGCGGCGATAATTTTAACGCCGTTTCTTGATAATATGCCCCCTAGAGTTTAAATTTGATAATGACCTCTCTTACAAGACCCAGATTTGCCAGGTCTCCTCCTCATGCTTCTTGAGGCTGCGAGCTTTGAGGAAATTCCTTCACTCTCTTCCAATAGATTGCTGGAAGACAGTGGTCCACGCATTGGTCACATCCCGGCTGGACTACTCTAATAGTCTCTATCTAGGTCTACCAGCCTATCTGATCTGCAGGCTGCAAATAATTCAAAACGCTGTGGCCAGATTGATTAGGAATGTGCCGTTCCGCCACTGCATCTCCCAGCATTTGCGGAGCCTCCACTGGCAACCCGTCAGTAGGAGCATTGAGTTTAAGGCGCTTAATCTAGCCTACAGAGCCACTAGGGGACAGGGCCCGGCCTATCTGAGACATAGATTGCAAAATTATCAGCAAGACCGGGTCCTGAGATCTAATCACATGAAATTGCTCAAGACTCCTCTCTTCTGCAAGGCCAGGATAGGCGTTAGAGCATTCTCGGTTACAGCTGCGAAGCTCTAGAATGCTTTGCCTCTCCATCTCCGCATGACGGAGTCAGAACCGGCCTTCAGGAGAGCTCTAAAAACCTGGCTCTTTAACCTTGCATAGCTCCTCTTCCTATGCCCTTCCCACTGTGAATCTGCAACCCTAGCGCCGGGACACCTCAGTTGGAGGTAGCTGTGCGCTTTATAAATTTAATTTATTATTATTATTATTGTGGCTTAGAGATCAACACTTCTAAAACTAAAGTAATGTCATTTCACCCACATAAATCATATAAGGGGAGTACAGTCTTGGGGGGAGTTTCCCTGGAGAGGGTTGATTCCTTCACTTACATTGGGGTAACGTTTTCTGCGGGGATGATCCGGCATTCCCACATCAACCAGTCAGCCTCGAAACTTACGCAGACAACGGGTGTGCTACTTAAGAAATACACAGCCTCATACCCCAAACCCATCACGCTGTCTCTCAAGATTTACGAAGCCAAAACACTGGGTTCCGCCCTATATGGGGAGGAACTGTGAGGTTTTTCCAATCACAAAGAATTAACTAGAACTGAAAATAATTCTATAGAAACCTTGCCTCTCTTCCTCCTAGTACTCCATTGTTTCCACTTTTTATGGACCTGGATGTTAAAAGGGTCAGGCGTAAAATCCATATATGTCCTCTATTTTACTGGAGACGCTTATGGACTACCCCTGAACTTGTCCATTATGTTGAAGGTCTTAAGGATGTGATGAAGGCTGACCGCTTCAGCAAGGTCCCTTGAATCCACAAGACTTAAGGAAGCATTTTACTCACTTGGGATGCCCGAGTTGTGGGAGCAGCCGGATTCCACTAATTTCCCATCCAAGGATCTTTAGAAAAAGCAATATTGGGCAACATTAATGACCAATGAATCCCGCAGAGTTGCTTGCTCTAAGCTTAGTAATGATTTCATCGGGTTTGAGCTTTTCTGGGATCAGGTGTCTGTTGTATTAGATAGAAAGTTACACTTCCAGTTCCGAGTGGGCATCCTCCCACTGAGAGCATTCACTTCCCATTGGGAGGGTGGGAGAGCCTCTGTGCGTCCCGCTTGCAACTCTCTAGAGGAGAGCGTCCCGCATGTTGTCTTTGTGTGTTCAGCGTAAGTCTCCCCCGCCGCACCTGGCTAACTTCTATATGTAAGTTGCTAGGTGTACATAGTTATTCTGCCACCCTTCGTGTTCTCAGGCTGTTGCCAAATTCTTGGGTGCTATGTGGGTGCTTAGAAGGAAGGTCTTTCCCCCACGTAGTTGCTTGACACCTCTGGGATTATCTATCATGTGGAAATCCTGTTGTATCACCTATGTGCTCTTGTCTATGTCAAACCAGTGTTTAACATTCATGTACTTAGGGGTCCATTACGATGGCGGGCGGATAAAGTCCGCCTGCCACCGCAACGGCAAAAGGGACCGCCCGCCATAGGAGCGGCAGTCCCGCCATTCACATTAGGATGCTCCCGCTACACTGGCGGGCTCATCCCGCATTTTTTACATTGCGGCGGGCGGTGCTGCAAGCAGCACCCGCCGCAATGTGAAAAATGCATGTTGTGCATTTGAATGCACAACGTGACAGGCACCACGCGGTGCCTGCCACCTTGTGCATGCAAATGCAGGGGGGTACCATAGGTACCCCACATGTGCACCTCCCCACCCCCCCAACATCTTGGGGGGCCCGCAACGGGCCCCCAACAGCAAAGACCGTATGCCTTTCCATGGCGGAACGCCGCCATGGAAAGGCTGCTCTCCGCCACCATCCTAATATGGATGGCGGTGTCTTGCAGACACCACCACCATATTAGTGCCCTTTTCCGCCCGGTCCCCTGTCAGACCGGCGGAAAACCGACGGACGGTCTTTCCGTCCGCCGGGGTCCCCCCGCCATCGTAATATGGCGGGGGGAAATTGGCATGCGGGCGGTGGAATATGGCGGGCAGATCGCCACCGCCATACGGGCGGTGGCGATCCGCCCGCTATTGTAATGACCCCCATAGTCTCTTTTAAATTCACCCCTGGTTTGTAACTATGTGTTTATGTATGTTTTTATCTATTTATTGCTATTTTTCCTTGTTGGTACTTTTATGGCCCTGGTGGCTGAAATAAAGTAATTTGAACTGAACAGAGTTCCCTAACCTAGCTGACTCAGCCATATCCAGAATACGAGCGAGAAGACCGATAACGTCAAGCATCTTGTCCTGACAGTTAGAACAGGCTTTAGCTACTCCTTTCCTTGAATTCTTGCCAAACTTTGAAATTAAAGTTGAAATAGTCAGGTAAATGGAAGGGGTGGCAGTTATATTAGAAGGTAATGAAGGAAGAGGACATTCTGATTTGAGTTTAGCTCTGGTCTGTTTATCCAAGGCCAAACATAATCAGCTTGATATATTTGCTCTCACGTGGTTGAAAGGCAAACATTCAGTAGAATTGGGGTGGTGACTCAATTTGGGTTCAAGCATTGGTTGACCCTCTGGGTCCAAGACTAACTTTGAAGTAAAGGTGTCAAATTTTAGAGAAGAAAGAGATTTGCCTTTATGTTTTTTTGGGACCAACACAGAAATTCAGAATCACCATTTTTGTCATTATCGTTATCAGTGTCAGGATAAAAATTGTCATCATCTGTTTCCTGTATTTATTTTATTAAAATTTTAGGTAAATTTTTGCTCATAGAAGATAGATTCCCCTCCTATGAAGGAGGCCCTGGAGGAACAACGTCCCTACTGTGAGTGAGGAACTCTCACCAACCAAACTCACATTTTTAGATTTTTTTGAAGGCACATTGTCTTTATCAGAAGTATGAGAATTATTCTTTACAGTAGTTATTTTGACCGACATAATATGTGCATTGCGCTTTCTGCATTCCCCCTCAGAATGGGCCAAAGTATTTTTTCACATAATATTTCTTAAAGCATTTTCAATATTTTTTGTCATTTTTGTCTTAGAGGAGGACACAGCTTGTTCTACAGAGGATTGAATCAAAGAGTTTAAATTATAACGGAAATCCTCACCCTCCTTATCATCATAGAAAGTTGAGGTGTTAGTAAATTTCATAATAAAATATATATATATATATATATATATATATATATATATATTGTAAATAATTATATTTTAGTAGGTGGATTAATTTAGAAATACTCCTTTCAATACCAAATTTGATGGCCACAGAACGGGGAAAATAACACTTATCCAGAATCTAAAGGGTTAAACTAACTTTCTAGTAAGAAGGCTGAGCTTTAGTGAGAAAACCACTATCAGAAGGGAAAACAGTCAAAAGGGAGAAAGCATCCGTGCTCTCTGAGGCTGAGGGCAGAGTTCCACAAGGCCGCACTCAAAAGAGGCATCAACCGCCTAAACAGAATCTCCCATCAGAGTGAAGGCGGCTCTGAGGCGGCTTCAACCGCTTCGACAGAATCTCCTCAGCAAAGGACCAGCCAGGCGAGGAAGCAGAGCGTGCTCTGAGGGAATAAACAGTGTGCAGTGGGTCCAGGAGGAAAAGTGAATGACGAGCCACCCCATACGGGAGAGGAGAAATAATAAGTGGGCACGAGGAAAAAATGGCCATCAGTAAATAACGGTTGAAGAGTATGAAAGAACGGACGCGCGCCACAAATTACAATAACAGAAAAGCTAACTTGCACTAGGTATTGTTAAAGACTCTAATATTAAAAGCCATAATGCATGAAAATATACACCATTAGAAAAATAAAGACTAAGGGGCCGATTCACAGAACTAATCTGAGATAAAATCCTAAACTTACTTCTTTTGGTATTCACAGAAGGCATTTAGTAGTAGTAAAGTTAGGACTCCTAACTTTAGTACTACTAAACTGAGATAAAATCCTAAACTTACTACTTTTGGTATTCACAGAAGGCATTTAGTAGTAGTAAAGTTAGGACTCCTAACTTTAGTACTACTAAACTGAGATAAAATCCTAAACTTACTACTTTTGGTATTCACAGAAGGCATTTAGTAGTAGTAAAGTTAGGACTCCTAACTTTACTACTACTAAACTGAGATAAAATCCTAAACTTACTACTTTTGGTATTCACAGAAGGCATTTAGTAGTAGTAAAGTTAGGACTCCTAACTTTACTACTACTAAACTGAATAAAATCCTAAACTTACTACTTTTGGTATTCACAGAAGGCATTTAGTAGTAGTAAAGTTAGGACTCCTAACTTTACTACTACTAAATGCCTTTGTGAATACCGAAAGTCGTAAAGTTAGGATTTTGTCTCAGTTTAGTAGTAGTAAGTTAGGAGTCCTAACTTTACTACTACTAAATGCCTTCTGTGAATACCGAAAGTCGTAAAGTTAGGATTTTGTCTCAGTTTAGTAGTAGTAAAGTTAGGAGTCCTAACTTTACTACTACTAAATGCCTTTGTGAATACCGAAAGTACATAAAGTTAGGATTTTATCTCAGTTTAGTAGTAGTAAAGTTAGGAGTCCTAACTTACTACTACTAAATGCCTTCTGTGAATACCAAAAGTAGTAAGTTTAGGATTTTATCTCAGCTTCGTTCTGTGAATCGGCCTCTAAGAAGGCAATGAATACTTATCTTGACTGCCAGCAGCTAGAAAAGGGGACTGTTCGCAGTCAAGATAGGTATTATATAGGTATCTCACCTCTGATTGGTAAATGATTGTTCTAATGTTGTTCTACCATTGGCTTCTGTTCCTAAGCCTTATGGGATATGTCTTTTCTAGGTTATCTGCTGCTATTTAAATTAAAGCAAGACAAGAAACCATAATATGAGCCTCCGGTATAGCTATAAAAGTTACATTTGTGAGTTTTCCTTTATGGAACACATTTTCAGAATATTCTTTATTCTTTATGTAATTATTGTTGATGTTCTGTTGTATCTCATGCTGAAATATCGTTTTTTACAATTTGACTTTGTAATGATAATACTTGAATTCTGAAAACTTAATGATTAGTGCCGTTAACCCAACTAAATTTTGTTAATAAATCCTTTTAAACTCACCACAGTTCTCTTTGTTATGTTCCTGTGGAGACCCATTGGTCTTCATTGTTATGGAAATGTATGGAAATGATTCCTCCTAGATATCTCTCCATGTCAGCGAAAAATGTCCACACGACCAGTGGTGGGGTTTGCATGATGATTACACCTAACGTTTAAGATGTAAGAATCCACACTCAATCAAAACCTCCTGACGTTTTCCGTGGTCTGAAACATATCTCCAACATATCCAAGACAGGATTACTTCTGAAAGTTTGTGTCCGCGTTGATTTATTGTCTCAGTTAGCAAGCGATGTCTCGTGGATTTGCTTTTAATTTAATTAAAACAGCAATGTCTTTTTGGAGAAATCCACCTATACTATTTAGCTCTGCTAGAAATCGTTGTACAGTTTTCACAACAGAAACGTATTTTTATCTTGTTGTTACATCCATGGGCAGTAAGGCACAAAGTAAACTGCTCATTAAGTGTTCTCCATCTTTCTCCCTCGTGTGCTTCTCCCCTCGCCAAACTCCCCCATGCTCTGTATTGCTCTGTCCCTCATGTGATTCTTCCCCACCCGTTTTGCTCGCTTGTGTGCTGCCTATCCCCTCCTGCCCACCAGGCTTTATTTTAATGTTATTCCTCTGCCCACTCTTCCATTGCCCCAACAAACCCCACCGTCCTTTTAAAAAAAATGTAATTCTTTTTCAAAGGAGAGGTAGCAAATTGTTGGCAGCCCTTCGCCTTACAAATAGTGCTTTCCCACTAGTGACAAATAACTTTTGTTTTTTAATTTATCAATCCATTTCGCATTGGTATATTAAAAAAAAGGCACCCATGTCCATTCATAGGTATGTGCATGTGTGACGATGCATTTATGTTCATTCGCTTTCACGCATGAGCGCCCAGCTAAAATTACATGGCAAATAACGATGTCTTTTTGCTGATGCTGCACAGATTTGGAAAACAGCATTGGCAAAGCGAATAGACCCAGAAGACGAGATTTACTCACTTTACCAATGTTTGTTTGATAATTTTCTAAAGAAGTGAAAATCTTGGTGAGAACTGCAATAATAGCATGGTGCTTGATAACAAGGTATGTGTTGTAATTTTCTCCTCTGCACTGTCTTTGTATTTCCCTTTGTACGCCCCGATCACCCCCGTTACCTTCCCCAGTTGTACATACCAAAGGAGCTTGCATTGGAATGTTGGAGCTTGTCAGTTGAACCGAGTCGGAGAGTGGATGGCTGAATAAAGAAGGCTTTTCACTTACCTTGCGTGGTCTTCTTCTTTCGTACTTTACAACACTGGCGATGATCTACTGTGAAGGAGGCAGTCCAGCCATCTCCCCTTTGTGTGCTCTCTCCATCTTCTGTGTTCGAGGATCCGTCGTCGAACGGGCAGCTTTTGATGTACTGGTGGCTGATATTGCCTCAATAGGCATATACTGTTTGTCTCTGAATCTAGCTTTTAACTTGATATGATAATGGTCTGTGTAACAGTTCCTTTTTGTAAGGACAGTGCAAATTTGTTTCTGCAAAGATTTTTTTCTAGATGTGACTTTGGACAAATATTTGTTTACATTTTTTTATCCTTTTCATTTCATGCAACTTCCCTTGGCAATTTTGGACACCTGTGGCCGTGATACAGAAAGTGCCCTGGGGACACAACTGGCATCTGCACCTGTTTTGTGTGCCCCGGGGTGCTTTGGTATTACAGAAGGGGCCACAGATGCTTGTGCGGCCCCTTCTACAATACAGATAGCGTGGCACACATGTAGTGTCAGCGCTACCTCAAGAGGGTGTTCCCTCATTTGATTGGGGGCATGGCCCCATTCAAATGAGGGAATCTCTTTACCTCTGCTCCTGCGCTGTATTATGGACGTTGGCGCAAAGAAGCTGTCAGAGCCACGTGGCACACTGTCGGTGCGCCACCTTATGGCAGTCCTCTGGAGGGGGGGAAAAGGGATCCTATGGACTCCCCAGACATCCCCTTGCAGGCCTGCCTGCAAAAAGATTTCTAATTACTCTTCAAAAAGCAGGCGGGTTGCCACCTGCGCAAACACAGCGCAGCTTTGAAGCAGCAGCTCTGTGTTTCACTTGAATGTGTTGCCTTCTGGGGGGGGGGGTAGCTCATTCACCGTAATAGGGGTATTTTCTCTGTTTGCGCATGGCGTGTCTATTAAAAGGTGTGCCATCACGCAAACAGGAAAAGTGTGCCCTATGTGTAATAGGGCCCCTGAGGCTGTTTAATACAGTTTGCCCCAGGGGCGCAACAGGCATGTGTGCCCGCTTTGTGCGCCACCAGGGTACAATGGTATTACAGAAGAGGTCACAGTTGCCTATGCGTCCCCTTCTTTATTACTGAGAGCTGTGGCTCACATGTAGCGCCACCGCTAGCATGAGAGGACGTTCCTTCATTTGCATGGGGGCGTGGCCCAATGCAAATGAGGGAATCACTTTGCCTCTGCCCTGTGCCGTATTACCAACGTGCGCGCAGAGGCAAACATGCCTTTAGGAGGCGCACTGAAAGTGTGCTACAAAAAGGTGGCACACTGAAAGTGTGCCTCCTAAAGGCATCCCTCTGTGGGAGAAAGGGGGTCCCATGGATCCCCTGTCATCGCCCTGCAGACGGGTGCAGTCACTCACAGCACTCGCCTGCAAGTGGATCTCTCTCCCCTATTGAAAGTGCAGGCGGCATGCCGCCTGCGCTGTGAAACACGGGGCGGCTTTGAAGCCGCCGCTCTGTGTTTCACGTGAATGCGCTGTCCCCAGGGCAGCACAACTTTGCGGCCTCCCTGGAGGGTTGCACATTCACTGTAATAGGGCCACCTTCTCTGTTTGCGCATGGCACATCTATTTCAAGGTGCACCATGACGCAAACAGGAAACTTGCACCATTTATACAATACAGCCCCTAAGAAAATAGGATCCACAATTTTATTACCAGCTGGTAATTAATGATTTCAACCAAGCTGGAAAATGCTAACATACAGGATGTATAGCGCCATGAAGCCACAATATTGCGGCACCAAAGACTGTGAGTAAAAACTGCTTTTATTCCAAAATAGTTATTGTAGAACTGACTTTAAGACGGCAGTTTTATGGTTGCTTAACATACCAGTTAATTTTAAAAAATAGAGTCATTTCATTCTGCCGGTCTAGTGAATACCAATTTTCTTGCCGTGGACATAGTGCTGCTATGATCTCTGTATAGAATTGTTTCTGACCAAGATAGACGACACTTCCCCATTGTTTACTACGACCGAAATTGTCAAATATAAATGCCTTAAAAATAATTGGTATATAAGAGCCATCCTAATAATGTGCTGTCTAATCATGTTACTATGCAAGAGTCAGAATCCCTCGGTGTATGTAACTGGGTTTCCAAAAGTTACAGTGCTACTACTAAAATGCACACCGAACACCGATCACAAACACGGCTTGCATGTAAAAAAAAAACGTTTAGTTCCTTAGAACTGCTGCCGTGTATTCTGAAAATATTGTTTCCCGACACACAAACAGCTGCATAAAAAACACAGAGCGAGCACTCCCCTTCCTATGGCCTCCTGGGAGTATTTCCGCTTTGCAAGCGCATATCCCAGCCCATTTAGCTGCAGCTTAGCACAAGGACGAAAACCCTTGGCACAGAAGAGGCTGAAGTATTATATCAGGCTGTTCCTGTTCCAAGAACCAAGTACCACTAATCACTGACGTAATTTTTGGCTACAGCTCAGTACGCCAACGAAGCAGATTTGGACATGTTGCTGAGAGGTACTTTAGGAAACAGTGACAGCCCCCAGTGTTATCTTGTTTTGAGCGTTACAACATCCCCTGGACACGGCCTGGAATCCATCTAAGTTTCTGGCAATTGTGGAGTAAATAGACACGAACGATTAATCAGTCTTTTAGGCCACACATGCATGCTGCGGGGGTTGTCTTTTAAACAGTCGAATGAAAAAACCAGTAGGGTTATAAATGAAGTAATTCATGCGAAAACAAGATTTTGAAGCATGTTTTTGTCAAGCGTGTGAGTTGTGTTAAAAGCAGAGGGTAATGTATTTCCTTCAAGCGGATAAGAACAGGTTGAATACAGTCATAATTCAGACCGAATGTAGAGTTTGGCAGTCACAGTACACCATACCAAATGCAACAGAGCACTCTGCCTGCCAGACCCTAAGTCTACCCTCCTAATTTAGAGAAGTATGTCGTCAACAGAGTCTCCATTTGCTCCATCAATGGAAACCTTCCTCCGATGGCCAGAAGGAATAGGGGTCGTAAGAGGAAGGACATTACACTGCCTGCCCTATTTAGGATGGGCAGTGTAATGTCTTTTTTCCTGTCCATCACCTACAGGAAAACCCTGGTGGCGAAGGACAGGGAAAAAAAATAAAGAATTAAAAGTAACCGCCATGATGGAGGTTCTTTTCAATAAACAGAAATGGCTCCTGGGCTGGTCGTCATCTCTAAATTTGAAAGACCATATTGAATTGTATTGCAACATTTATACAGCACTTACTACCCCTATGTGGGGCGCTGAAACGCTTGCCTACATGGGTAACATGCTGGTCTATCAGGATGACAGAGGTAATGCCCTCTGACAACCTGATGGATGGTGTACCATTCTATACCAGGCCCTATGGGGCTCATTTACAAGCCCTGTGCGCCGCCGGAATGTCACTTTTTGTAACATTCCGGTTGCACACAGGGCTTAGCCATACCTACAACTGTGTGGCTTTTCATTGCCTTGTAGCTATGGAGTGAGGCAACGCAGCGCAAGTCTTTGCGTTGCCTCACACTACGATGGGGAGGTGTGCCACGGGTGTTACAGTGGGTGTTCCCACGTAACACCCATGGCATTTGACACATTCCCAGATTTACAAGAAACTGTATACCTAGGAATGCGTCAAAAGTCTACGCCTCCCCAGGATTGGCGCTTTAATTCTCCTGGTTTTTTCCTCTTTCGATGTGTGCTGCACACACATTGGAAGAGGAAATTGCTTCAATTGATTGTGTTTGTGCAGGAAGATGTCCCTTCCTGCACAAAAAAAAATAATCCCTACAACGCAGACACCGTTGCACCATGGTGCAAGGGTGCCTGCGTTGGTGCATGGCTGCCAATTGAGTGCCAGCACAGGGAAAGCGGATAGGAATGCGCCGTATCTAATAGATACGGCGCATTCCTGCCCTTTTCTTTTGCCGTAGGGCAGCACAACAGGAAGGCCTGTGGTGCTGCCCTACGGCAAAATATTGTAAATGAGGCTCTGTGTGTTTTGTCAGCTAGGGAAGGCAATGCTGCAGGCATTTTGGGTGTGGAACAGGTTTGCAGTGGGTTTCATATAACTGTTACAATACAAATTTACAAAATGCCTGCTCAATAACATATCTTTGGAAATCACTTGTCATGCATAAATAAACCTTAAACACAGAACAACTTTTTCTAGCAATCTGCTGCTAGTTTGTGATGATGCAGGTGTCTGTGATCATCTTGTAATTGGAATCCCATTACCAACTGGCACCAGTAAATGACAGGGCAATAGGAGAAAATGATTTCAAAGGTTTCTTTATGAACACATACTACAAAAATATTTATTATTTTACGTCTAAATATTTTACTTCTCATTTTATAAAGTTTGCAAATAGTTTGAAAAGCATGACCCACATTGGAAGTGTAAATATTGTTCTTTAGAGAGACTGAACGAACCTGGGCATATAGGTGTACTTTGGGTAGTGTACATCAGGTTAAATCCACTGTGCTTTGCATATTGTCTTTCTTTAAGCTTCTTAGGCTTTGTCCTTTTCAGTGAAAACTAACATAATTACACGTTAACAAACACATCAGCATAGTTTGTACCTTTATAATCTGTGACATCACAGCAGCTCCACTGTATTAATGGTCTACATTATATGTCACATATGAAGCTATTCTATAATGTTTCAGTAGACTTTCAAATGGACAGTTGCCTCTATTTGAGGTTGTGGGATCTGTGTGTGCAGCATGTGCATGAACTCACTCAACAACTGGGAAATGCCATACCATTTAAATTATTAAATGGTGCTCATGTGCTGGTAACTAGAACCCTCCAGGTCTATCCCTGTTTAGACAACCCAAGGACTCTCCTACGCATGAGTTGTGGATAACACAGTGCCTCTTACATTCAACACATATGTAAGTGCTAGAACAAAAACAAAATGTATAATGCTTGCCTCCAATCTGATATTTAGTTTGTGATATATTTTCACAATCATACTCTTGGACTACAAGCTTAGTTACACAACTGCTGGGAGACAAGTTTCAAAATGTATCACAAATTAATATTTGATAGTATCAGCTACATAGCATACCATTATCACATCTACCTGGCAATTTTGCTCTGCAAGTTTAGCAGTCATTAGTGACATCTGTGGACTCTGCAGATCACTCAACCTTTCATCCTTCTGAAATCAACACTTTAAATACCATTACATTTGCTAGTAGAAACACATATTAGAGCATTGGAATATTGGTAGCTCTATTTAAGACAGTGGAGTGGGTCAAGGCTTATAATGGCTGGTATGTCTTCTGCATCACCATTCCAATGTTTGTCTTTCTGTTTCTCTCTTTTAAGTTTAACATATGCTACCCTCAGTGGGTTGAATGTTCTAATAGCCTTATAGCCCTTCTGCCTTGGGCTATACTGGTTGTTAAAGGCCCTCTTCCTCATTAAAGGCCTGAGCTGCAGGCTTGGGCCTATAACTCAGTTTGAGGGCCTAAAACAACCAGTATAGCCCTCAGCAGCAAGCTATAAGGGTATATTTTTTACCATGTGTACGAACAGCATAATCACAGTAGTTTCAGCTGAATATAAAAAGTGATAGGGCGTAGAGTTGGCCAGGATCCAAGATGACTGCAGATGGATGGAGCTCCCAACCAGACTCCTGATTTTGGTTCTGATCTCACACTCCCAGGCCTTGTAAGGGCTGTCTTGTCCAGTAAGGAGTACCATGATGAAGGGGCACATACTGAGCCCCTGGTCAGTATTGAGTGGCTTCCTGCAAGTGAGCGGTGGTGGCCACAGCCCTCTCAGGCCTTCACCTGGTGATACACATTTGTGAGATGGTCTACTGAGCCAGTGGTGGCACTCTCCTTGTGGCTACTTCTTGACTGAGAGTGTGACTGAAGAGATGTGAGAGTGGAGTGGTCTGAAGCTCCTGGGGCAAATTAGTGATGATTTGATTGTGACATAACCGGAGCTGCAGTCCAATGATGCATCACCGAAGGTGGACTGTTGTAAACCGGAACAAACTGGAGGAGCATCAAAGACCCACGTATTGGTTGAGGACTGCCGTCTCATCCACTGGCAGTTGGCTTTCCTGCTGTAAGCTTACTTTAGGGTGGGCTATTGGCCCACATGTGGGCCCTGTCTGGCAGAGCTTGGTGTGTTGTGCATCACCGTGGATGGATACTGAGAAGAATCCTAAGACTGCAGAGTGTGAATAAACAGACCTGCCAAGGTAGTTTTGGCTGAAATATGGCAAGAAAGAAAAAAGAGTAGAGAAGATTTCTTTACCCCAAAGTTGTTCATTCCAAGAGACTTAGGCAGCAGTCCCGCTGCTGACACTCAGGTTTCTATGGGCGAGGAGACCCTCATGTTCTCTATTATACTCTACGCAGAGATGTAGGTGAGAAGATCTCTTCTGTGACATGGGTAGTGAAGAGTGTGGGGAAGAAGTTGGAATTACTAGTGGGGTGAATACAAACAGTGGAGCAGCACTAAAATAGATAAAGTGCAGGTTAAGAATGCTGCAGTCTTATATGGCAGAAATGGCTGCAGATATAACAGAAATGCAGATCTTTAGGAGCAATGCAGCAGATGCCATGCTAAAACTGGAGAAGCTGGAGATCCTAGACAACCAGAAGAGGAGAAGCCTATTGTGGCATTCCATCAGTGGGCCTGGCAGAGTTGATACAGGTCAGGACAAATGCGGTGACTAAGAAGCTGTTGGTTAAACTAAAGGAAATATTTGGTAAATTTACCTCTAGCAGCCAGGCCTCTGATCTGCCAGCTGAAGGCAAACAATCCACCCTCCAAGAATGTACTCACCTTTTAACAGATTAAGTCAGACATTTGATTTGTGCCATTATGTCTGGGTCCCCATCAGATCCCTGTCCACCTCGCATAGTTCATCTTGTTCCCGTTGCTGTCACCAACTATTTGGCAAACATTTTTAACATCATGGTTAGCACAGGACATTTCCCGAAGCCGTGAAAAAAGGCTGAAATCCTACCACTGATAGAAAACCTAACTTAAATCCAAAAGATGTTAACAGCTATCGTCCTATATCCAGACTCCCATTTCCAGCCAAGATAGCCGAGAAAGCTATGAACACTCAAATGTCTTGATACCTTGAAACTAATAACCATCTCAATAAGACTCAGTTTGGATTTAGAAGTGGCCACAATATGGAAACTGCGCTCATTGTGGCCACAGAGGAATTCAGGTCATCTTTAGATAAGGGCAGGCAGAGCAACTCTTATGTTACTTGACCTGCCTGCAGCCTTTGACATGGTCAATCATACCAGTTTGATTGATCATTTGGGAATAATCAGGGTTAAAGACACCGCCCTTGCACTTCTTCACTCTTTTCTTACCGATAGAACTCAATTGGTAACTCACAAGGGATTCACATCAGAGCCTTTTGTTCTGCTGTGTGGGGTTTGTCAGGGTGCATCGTTAAGCCTGACTCTGTTTAATATATATGTCTCCTCCTAGCCAATCTGATAAAGCCTTCCAGGTTCTCATTGCTGACCTTCGCAGATGGCCCTCAGATCATTGTGTCAGTCACCAGTGACATCCATAATACAGCTGAGATATTTCACAACTGCATGGCAGCAGTCTGCAACTGGATGAGTAACAATTGTCTAAAGTTCAATTCAACCAAGACGGAGGTCATGTTTCGGAAACAATGCTCTTTCTGGTCTCCTTCTTGGTGGCCTCATGATCTTGGAACGTTACCCATACCTGTAAAAAAGGTAAAAAATCTAGGTGTTCTCATAGATGACAAGCTTACCTACAAAGAGCAAGTCGATTCTGTCATCTCTTCCTCTTTCTACATTTTGAGAATAATCAAGAAAATTGCGCACCTGATTCCCTTTGACTCCTTAAAGACCATGGTTACTGCCTTAGTTCTGGCAAGACCAGACTATTGCAATGGTCTTTTCCAAAATTTCAAAAAGACATCACTGGATAAACTCCAGACAATAAGAACATTGCAGCAAGGACGCTTTATAGCATTCCCAGACCAGAAGTAAGCTACATTGTCTACTTGTTGAGCAGCTCATTGCCTGTAAGGTTCTCTGATTAGCGTATAAGGCACTTCATGGTATCGGCCAGATTATCTGAAGAATAACCTTAAATGGTACTCTCCAGGCAGATCCCTGTGCTCTAGCCACTCCAGAAATCTGGTGGTCCCTCCCCACAAGCATATGTCTCCCTCAATCTCTGAAATCTTCAACCACTGTCCTGGCTTCCAGAAAGTCTCTAACAACCTGTTTTTTTTCCAACTGGGGCACATTTTTTCCATTGATCACAGACAGCGTCAAGATGCCTATGGGTATACGTAGCGCTTTACCAATTCTATCAATATTTCGTCACGGTGGGTGTCGGGGCTCGTGAAATGAGTATGCAGAGTCTAATATGAAGCAAAGAAGTTGAATGGGAGTCGGGTGGCACAATGATGCTGGTCCTGTTTAAGTCTGAAGTGAGGAAGAAGATTCCCTGTAAGGCCATCCTATGTAAATAGGTGATATTACAAAGATGATAGCATTAAAGCAGTGTGATTGTTATCAAGGGTCGATGTACTAAAACCAGGTTGCAAACCAGCTGGAAAGGTTTTCAACTTGAGCTTAATTTTGCAATGTGACTGATGTACGCATCACAAGGAGATCACAAATACTCTTGCCTCAATAATTTTTATGTGTCAGGAGGCATTTTGTAACCACTGGGTTTGTATGTGAATGCAGGGATGGAGACCTGCAAAGAACAGCAGACCACCATCCCTGTCTTAGTGTTACCTGCATATGAACAAAATTTTAAATCAACCTCGATCTCACAGTTTAAAAAAATATCCACATGCAGAGAATGACATTGGGGAGTGTGTGCACAGAGGCATGGCATCAATGTCTGCTCCCCCCCCAAACCATCCAACGTCATTCACAAAGTGGAAGGTATGCAAATTGGTTGTACCCCAATTCAGGTGTCTACACCTATTCAACGGTGTATGGCTTAAATTGCAGTCAGAAACCATTAATACATAGCATTCCAAATCGCAAAGTGGAGGGGAGGGGACACACAAATTTTACAGCCCCCTTTCTCTTTGAGAAGAATCAAAAAGGGAACTTTTTGTATCAGAAAGACTTTTCCAACTTGTTGGACTGAAAAAAATATGTCTAGCTGACTCCTTTTAGCATTGTGCGAGTTAAGTTAGCATTTGCGGCACCATTTTGTATTCAGCTGCCATTTTGTGTCATGATCGAAATTAAGCTTCTGTCTCATACTGCCTGCTTAAGCAGAAAACAGCCTCGCTTGTTCTTTTTATTATTCAAGACTGAACTTTGTTGCACTAATGAATGGCGTGTTCTGTGTTTGCATACCTTTCCTCGTATGTAGCCCTACTTCCACTCTCAGAGAGACGAGCACGGGCTGAGTAACCTTGAAGCTGAGATAGTGTGTTCCTGGTCTCAGGATGGTAGCCCATCCTTCTGTGCCTCCTTTGTTAACCTGCTCCAACTGGAAATTTCCAGTCTGGGCGGGTCCAGTTGGGTGTTGGAAATATATAGTATCTGATGTTATATTGGAGAGGGTCAGTCCCTGGGCAGCTATCCTAGGAGGCTGGTCAGACTGGACTCCGCTTGAGCGAATACTAATAAAATAACTTGGTTTGTATTCTCTACTGTCTGACTGACTCTTCATTTGTGTGGAAGGCTGAGAGGTGGTTGTGAGTGACCCGGTTGGCCCTAATCGGGTCACTTCCTTCAGTTGGTGACCGAATAGGGACTCCATTGGGCCTACCCATCCTCGCCCGTGGACGGGTGAGGAGGACGGGGCCACGTCGGGTCGGATGTGCGGATCGTTATCACTGCATGATAGAGTCTTGAACTCGCAGCTGCCCTCTCTGTCTGACCGGGCGGTGTCTTGGCCAGTGGTCATCCCGGCTGGGGTCCTGAACGGTGAAACCCTTGGATCTGACCGTTTGGTCCGAAGAGTCGGCTGTGGAGAATAACTTAGTTTGACCTGTGTGCATCAGATGAGTTTGTTTTGGGCCATGGCACTGTTTTGTTTCAGTTTGGTACAGTCTGAGGATCGTTTTTGAACAAACGCTTGAATTTGTTTAAATTCTTTGTGAATATGGTGTTGCTTTGATCTGGCTTTGGTGAGGTCTGTGGACCGATTTTGGTAAGATATTTGAGAACATTTGCTTGGCATCGTTGGTGAACGCGTTTTGTCTCAAGATGCCTTGTTTTAGTCGACTGTGGTGTGTGAGTTGTCGTTGTTGTTCTACTGATGCTCGATTGGAGGAAAGGCAGCCGGCGCCCCCAGAGGGTACCCCAAACTTTGACATGTACGTCAAGCACGGCCTTGGCCCTATTATGTTTAGTACATTATGGCACAAATATACGAGGGACAATGCAGAGTTGCAGTGATCGTTAACAGGTACCTTTGATGAACAAAAATTGAATTTCCTGCAGGATAAATTGTTTGCAAAGCGGAGTAGACAGTCGATGTTTGATTCTTTTCAGGTATGGCAGAAGGAAGCTAAGCAGAGGCGGATGAAGGCAGAAAAGGAGGCCCGCAAAGGGAGAATGCAGACAGTGACACAGAAAGCAGTAGCGTATGATAGAGAGAAAGTAGAAAAAGGTATAAAGTGTGCTGATAGAAAGTTTCGATTGCAATGTGATAAATCCTTTGTTGCCCGAGAGTAAGGTGATACATTTGTGGAGGAGTTGTTAGACACCCGGCCCCGCCTCTATATGCGCCACAGAGAGTATACCCTGTTGTGCCACAGCCTCCGCCAGCTGTCTCAGTCTCTTCTGCCCCCGCTGTTTCTGTTTCTTCTGTCATTGATTCAGTTGCCCTAACAACTGCGCCTCCTTTCCTTTCTGTGGCTTCGCCCTCCGCGCCTGCGATAACTGCTAGTGTCTCTGCTGTGCCTATTGTGTCCATGTCTTCTCTTTCTCCGGCCCTTACACCCACAACCCAGCCATTGACGACATTGGTGTCTACACACTCGGTTACTATTCCTTCCCTCTTCCCTCACTCCCCGGCAGCATTAGGTAGTGGAACGCCTGTTCGCGGGCTGGGGGACGGGAGCTGGGCGACAGCTATGGAACGGTTGGGGTGAATTTTAATACGATCTGATGTGGGGGAGGAAGAAAAAAAGGCGGTAGCGAATCAGGCTACGCAGTGGGCCCGTCATCCCATCTATAGCACTGAAGATGTGTGGAGTGTGATGAGAGATTATGAGCCGTTTGTGCAGCAGCATGCCCTTAAGCACATGTCGGCTACACTGATTGGATTGTGGGAACAGTGCTTCAATGCCATTGTGCCACAGATTATTTATGATATCAGAGATAATGTATATGTAGCTGGCATGGCACCTGAGGAGGTTTTCGGAAATGTCGCAACATTGGTAGCTTACCGTGGTAGGTTGTTCGAGAAGAGCCCGACCACGGTATCCCAGTTCGCAATGAGAGAAGTCCACCCCATATATCACCCTGAGTTGCCAGAGCTTCGAGATCAGCATGATGCTGTCATTAGACCAAAGGTAGAGGCACGCTTCCAAGAACAGTGGGTCTATACCCCATGGAAGAGGAGTGAGGTGTTATCCCTTAAGACCCAGTTACCTGACCCTAGGAAAAATCCTACTGCATATTATAAGGAATTGACTGAAGCTGCTTCGTCGACAGTAATGACACTTGCCGATATTGAAATGTTTTTCGGGTTACTAGTGCCCGTCGACATTTGGAGACAGGTGCACACGCAGGATCATGCTGTAGAATTGGGTGGTACATGGGATCAGATTAAAGCATGGGATAAGGAAAGGAAGCCTGGAGAGATGCCGATGGCAGAGATATTAGCTTTACCCAGCCGGATTATCACGTATATGCACTCCCTTATTCCTCCAAGAAGGGTAGATTGGGACAAGTTAGCGGCATGTCGTCAGAAGAAAGATGAGAGAGTGTCCGATTTTTTCACGAGGTTTGAGGGGTTGTTTTGGGATTTCAGTGGACAGGATTTGTCAGCAGAAGGGGGTGTTCGATTGTTTGTCAATAGATTTGTTAGGAACCTGCTCCCAGAGATCGTGACTCGGTTGCAGGCTTCGGAGAGCACTTGGACGACATTCTCCCCTTCCGTAATTTTGAGTATGGCACAGTATTACGAGCACAGGGAAAATGAGGAAAGGAGAAGGTGGAGAAGAAGCATAAGGAGTTAAAAACGAAGGTGTTGTTACAGCAGGCGTCTAGGGGAAATGGAAGGGGACGTGGTGCTGGTCCGGCCCGGCAGCTTCCCCATGCTAGCAGGAATGCTGCCCCTGTAGGGCTGAATCAGTGCATGTATTGCAAAGAGGAGGGGCACTGGCGTAGTGAGTGTCCGGTGTTACTGCAGAAAGTCGCGGCCTCTCGAGGACAGGGTTCTCGTGGATGGGGTCGCGGAGTAGGTGATCGGGACAAGATTTGGAAGGATGGGACATGGCAGGGTCGCTCTGATCAGAACTATTTTGATGACCCTCGAGGAAGACAGTATTATCATGATGATTATGATTTGGACGAGGTGACAGGGATGTCCCACAGCTAGGACAGCCAGGGACAGGGTGAGGGGCCAGTTCAGATACCTGTAGATCAGTGCGGGCCTTATGTCACTGCAGATTTGCAAGGCTCAGTTAAGAAATTCTTAGTGGACACAGGTGCAATGAATAGCTCTGTTTCTCGTTCGCTGGTCCCGGGGGCAGTTCTGTCTGGCCAAATTAATGTTTCGGTAGGCTTTTCAGTTCTACCGGTTGTGAGCCCCATTTCCAAGCCACTTGCCTTGACTATTGGTCCCTTTACTGTGGATTCGCCCTTTTTTTTGACATCCAATTGTGGAGAAAATCTAATGGGTTTAGATTTGTTGAAGAAGCTGCATGCAACCATTTCTTGTTCTCCGGACGGTGTCTATATGACAATGGGACCACATGTAGCGAGTTCCAAGCAGTGTTTGTCTAAAGATGCACCCCTTCCTGCTGAGTTTAGGGACGTGCCATCCACTTTGTGGGCGACAGGTGATACGGATGTGGGACTCTTACAAATTTCCCCGGTTTTCATCAAAGTTAAGGACAATGCCGTTTTGCCCCGTATTCCCCAGTACAAAATACCACAAGCGGGGGAGCGAGCTTTATTACGCATTATACAGGACCTGATTGAGTCGGGGGTGGTTGAGGAGACAGCATCGAATGTGTGTAACAGCCCTATTCTTCCTATTCTCAAAAAGACATCCTCAGACTCCCCCAATGACAATGCAGATGTTTATCGTTTTGTGATTGATTTGCGCGCAGTTAACAAAATAGTGGTTCTTCAATTCCCGGTGGTCCCTGGCATTACTGACCTTCTCACAATGATTCCTTCCTCTGCCCAATTCTTTTCTGTCATTGATTTGAAAAATGTGTTCTTTAGTATCCCAATTCATCCTGATAGCGTCACCTATTCGGTTTTACATTAGCTGGCAGAAGCTTTAGATTCTGCTGCGCTCCGAAGGGCTATACTGAGAGCCCTAGTATATATAGCCAAACCTTGAAAGCACAATTGGATTCACTGACGCTTTCTCCAGGTAATGTATTGCTCCAGTACGTGGATGATATCTTGATTACTTCTGACACTGAACAGCGATGCAAGGACAGTACAGTGAAGTTGTTGCTACATTTGGCTCAACATGGACATAAAGTGTCCCTTTCTAAATTTCAATATTGTCGACAGGAGGTCACCTATTTAGGTCACCTACTGTTGAAGGAGGGTAGAAGATTGACCCCTGAGCGCATTAGCGCCATTGTCAAAATGCCCATCCCTAAAACTCAAAGGGATGTACGCGCCTTCATTGGCATCACTTCCTTCTGTCGGCATTGGATCCCTGGTTATTCATTACTAACAAAGCCCTTGCTAGCGCTAACCACTAAAGATGTGCATGAGCCCTTGCTGTGGACTCATGAATGCAAGCAGCAGTGTGCTTTGCTCCGCTCCTGTGCTAGGCACCCCTGACTATGCGAAGCCGTTCGTGTTGTACGTACATGAGACGGCTAGTTGTGCGCTTTCTGTCTTAACTCAGGCCTTTGGAGGTAAGCAATGGCAGCCCACATTAGTGCGAAAGGTATCTGCAAGGTGTTAGATCCTGTATGGCAGAACGATAATATCCTGAAAGTTGCTGCTCACCTAGTGAAGTACTGTATGGTTTGCATGATGTATAATCCTGGGAAAGGCACCCCTACACCTCCTGGTAATTTTGCACCGCCTTCCTTCCCTTCGAGGTCCTCCAGATGGATTTCATCGAAATGGAACGAGTTAACAATCTGAAATATGTGTTAGTAGTCGTTTGTGCATTCAGTAAATGGATTGAAGCTTACCCCACTAAAGAAAACACAGCCATGGCGACGGCGAAGGCACTCTTAAAAGAGTTCTTCCCGCGATTTGGTTTGCCCCGCTTGATTTGGAGTGACAACGGAAGTCACTTCAACTCAAAGGTTATCCAGTTGGTGTGCGATGTTTTGCACATCAAGCAAACATTTCATGCTGCAAACCATCCCCAGGCGGCAGGTTTGGTTGAGAAGTACAATGGTACTCTCAAGCTGAAGCTGACAAAGATCAAAGAGAGTACAGGATTGCAATGGCCAGATGCTTTACCATTAGCTCTGTTGTCTACAAGAGCTACGGCTCACTCTAGGACAGGATTGTCGCCGTACGAGGTCGTGTTTGGCCGACCGGCAAATGTCTGGGGCGTCCCGCGACCTCGTCGGTTTTCGGAAGTAGAATACCCTTTACTTGTGGACTATCTGTATGAATTGACTAAAAACTTGCGTTCTATTCACCAACAGATTCATGAGGCTCTCGCGCCAACTCCCGAGGGGCCAGGCCATGACATCCGACCCAGTGACTTTATCCTGGTGAGGAACTATCAGAGGAAAGGCAGTTTGGAGCCGTGTTGGAAGGGGCCTCTTCAGGTCCTCCTCGCCACCCGGACGGCAGTGAAGGTAGACGGCCGGAAGAATTGGATCCAATGACCAATGGACCCTCGATGGGATCGGCGACTCTGAAATGGAGAAGGTGCCGCGCATCGTTCCCTTCTCAGATGCGCAACTGACTAGGGCACCCCCCGAGGAGGAGAGCAGCGCAGTGTTGAATGAGGCTGTGCCACCTGCAACTAAGGCCATCCAGAAGCCACAGCTTGTTGGCCCATCTGTGTTTGAGCCCCTGTCCACTGAGCCCCAGCCTGCTGGCTCATCTGTGTTTACGCCCCTGCCCATTGGTCCCTCTGAGTCTGAACCCCTTTTTGCTGACCTCTCTGTGCCTGGAGTAGTTAGGTACAATCTGCGCCCTCGACGGAAGAACGGTGCACCAAAGGAGAAGTCAGATTAGTAGGGATGGACTGCGAGGATAAAGAATAGGGTGTACCTTGCCTGTGGTACCAATGGTAGTTTAGGGAAAGGGAGATTGGTGCATTGTTCAGACATTGGACAGGGTGAATTCAACGTACTCCCCCGGGAAAAAGGGGGGTACACTACCCTGGACGATGTGGGATTTCCTGAGAGAGGGCTGCGATCACGCAGCTCCACCGAAAGTGCTCAACAGCACCACCGTAGATGAACAATAGGAGTCTGCCAGCGAGGCTCTGATGGATGCTGGGAACTTTGTCCCTTTTCTTTGCTTTATCATCGTTGGCTCCATTGCATGTCCTTTCCTCTGATCCAAAAATGTACCCATTTGGTCGCTCCATTATGGAGGAAGAACAGCATTTTGCAGCCCTGAGTTTTGGACAGACTGGGTCTGGTTGGTCTGCTAGAAGAAAATGCTCTGTGCTGTTTTTGTATTGTCACTGTTGTTGATTTCGGGGGGGGGGGGTTCCTGGGTTTTGGAGTGCTGTTGTAATACCCCATCATGTGTTATATACAAGATTGTTTCTCCAGGTCGTGCCAAAAGACCAATAACAAGCAATGTATTTCTAGATACACACAGGAATTTTTTTGGTGAAGGTACAGCTTGTTATCCTACTGACTCTGTTATAAGTTTGTGGACTGCTTACCCATTGTCACTGGTTAATTATACACATGTTCGCCCACCCCAATTTGTAGAGGTAAAGGGTGAGTTCAGGATGGGATATCCCGGTCCCTGTTTGTACTATAGGAAGCCACGAGGGAAGGGATATCCAGGTTGCAACATTAATGTGTATTGCGACAATCTGTATATGGAGGAAACGAACATTACTTTAACCGGTTGTCATTATCAAGATTGGCAGTCACTCGAGAAGCAGGTTACTATCCCGCATTCTGTCCAATAGTAAACAGTACTGACGCTTTCCTATACATAAATTGTTCTGGACTGATATTGTTCAAGAATACACTGTCTTTAGTGAAGAAAGATGATACGAGCACAATGGGGATGAATACCAGATATGCTCCTGTAGATTACCAAGGTCCACTTTATGCACACCCAGGATTTTACTTCTTGTCAAATGGTACTTACTCCAATGTTCATAATGGTACCGAGGACATGGCTTTGGAATGGTGCTTCCTCTTGGGGTGCCTTGTAAGTATAGTAAACAAAATATAAGATGGGTTAAAAAGACGTTAACAAAGGAATTCTGCGACGGTGTGACGGACCTGGAGGTCAATAATTATAGTAATGGTATCACCTTTGGGTATATACTTTCCTCCATTATTACGTTTGGTGGTACCGCTATGGCCAGGGGTAAAAGGGCTAGGGAATATTTTGGATGTAAGCTGCAGATACTGTCTAACTCTACAGTAGCGGCTTTGCGTGACATCACCACCCAGTTAGAAATTATGCAAATATACTCAGAGCAAACAAGATATGCAGTCGATTTTATCTTAGCTAGGACCGGTGGTGTGTGCGCAATAGTAGGAGACCAGTGTGTAGTCGGGATCGCTAATATGGAAAAGAATATTATCCAACACATTTTAGATATTTTGGAGTATGTCAAAGGAATGGAGAGCGGAAATTGGGGTTGGTCCCTCTTTGGTGGATGGGGTTGTATTCTGGAAAAGGTGATCTATTTTGTTGTGATTTTGGTTGTCTGTTGTATTCTGGTGCAGTGCCTTCCCTTATGCTGTTCTTACTGTACAGCGCTCCTCACCCCTAAGCTGCAGAAGACAGTCCGTGACACTTCTGCGATTATGTTGCAGAAGGATATTCATGAAATGATGCAAATAGATGAGGGCATCTTTGGTTCTGCCACCTCCCTTGCAACTTCTATTCCTGATATTGACAATATGGATAATTTTCAGTTTTGATGTCTCCATGCATCTCGAACAGCACCCCTACTAATTATCCAGGCTACCAATGACTTAATGTCTATTCCTGTAGGATATTTTATGAATATTACTTATGTGTGTACCGGCATATACTGATAGTCCTTTCACTTTTCATATAGCATTAGACAAAATAGTTAGCAAATGCTAAAAGGAGGGTCTGTTGGACTGAAAAAAATATGTCTAGCTGACTCCTTTTAGCATTGTGCGAGTTAAGTTAGCATTTGCGGCACCATTTTGTATTCAGCTGCCATTTTGTGCCATGATTGAAATTAAGCTTCTGTCTCACACCGCCTGCTTCAGCAGAAAACAGCCTCACTTGTTCTTTTTATTATTCAAGGCTGAACTTTGTTGCACTAATGAATAGCTTGTTCTGTGTTTGCATACCTTTCCTCGTATGTAGCCCTACTCCCACTCTCAGAGAGACGAGCATGGGCTGAGTAACCTTGAAGCTAAGATAGTGTGTTCCTGGTCTCAAGATGGTAGCTCATCCTTCTGTGCCTCCTTTGTTAACCTGCTCCAACTGGAAATTTCCAGTCTGGGCGGATCCAGTTGGGTGTTGGAAATGTATAATATCTGATGTTATATTGGAGAGGGTCAGTCCCTCTGCAGCTATCCTAGGAGGCTGGTCAGACTGGACTCCGCTCGAGCGAATACTAATAAAATAACTTGGTTTGTATTCTCTACTGTCTGATCGGCTCTTCATTTGTGTGGAAGGCTGAGAGGTGGTCGTGAGTGACCCAGGTGGCCCTAATCTGGTCACTTTCTTCAAACTCACAGAGTACTTTGATTACACTCTAACTGCTGATTTTGTTATTGTAAAGACTGTTATTTTTTTCCGCAGGATTTGTAACCATAAAATCACTTTGTACATTAGGCCCAGAGTGCATAGCCAAAGCATATACTTTAAATAGCACAATTCTGAGTACCTCATAGTATTCAAAACAGTGAGTCTATGTATGAAGAGCACTGATTAAATCTAGTTTACGCATCCATAGTTTCAATTTGGCACACAAATGTTCTGATTAGCCTCTTTCAGATTTACCTTTAAAAGATAGATGCCCTAAAGTGAAATACCTCATTAATAGCTCATTCTTAGCTAATTATGACTTTAACTTTTCTTTCCATTTATTATTTGTGCTTATTTGACAGTGTCGAGACACATTTCGCTAGAGGGCATGCGTCCTAGAAAAGATGAATACCATACAAAGCTTAATTCATGATTTGGGGACAGTGTGCTTTAAGGGGCCCACTTGTACCTCTTTTCGCAAAAAAATCAAGGCAGAGGTGACAAAGGCATTTCCACATCCACCAGGACATGGTTTGGCACTTTTGAACACTTGCTTACTCCACAGCACCATGATAGTTTATAGTCCTTATGAAATTAGTGAAGTGGCACCACTGGCCAGTGCCCCACTCTGAAAATCGTTCCAGTACCGCAGGTACTCTGTTTCCAAGGTGGCCAGAGCTGTCACTACAATTGCAGTCTCAGCTGGATCAAGAAATTGGAGGTAAAACTGCCTTGGTACGAAACGCTAAGCATTGAGATCACTGGAGAAGTATAATTTTGATCCCGTCTGAGATACCGTAGGAATGCATCATAATCACGCGTAGTCAGCACTCGAATATATTCTGTGTGATTAATGTTACTAATGAAAATGGAGTATTACATATTTAAAGTACTCCATGTGAAGAATCTGTGTATAGAATGTGACTAATAAAGGTCTATGTAACATTTACCTATTAATGTGACAGGAGAAGTTTACGTAAAATGTGTCCCATTGTGAGGTTAATAAAATAGAATGTGAATGTGTAGGCTAACGTTTGAAAATGTACACATGTAACAAGAACAATTTCCATGCAAGTGCATTTAGAATGACATCTTCATAATCCTTTAAAATGTATTTATGTATTAAGAAGCTGCATTTATTAAGTGCGTAGAAATGTGTATGTATTCCATAACCCTGTGCATTGCTAAAGTTGACTAGAGTGGGCCTTGAGAAACTCGTTCAGTTCAAGCTCTCGTTTAAAGTCCAACATGTAATTCAGATTTAACTTTCAACGTAGAATGTGATTTGCTTGCATTTTTGTTTCCACTCATTAGCTAGCATAGAAGGGTTTTGTTTTTATTAGATAGCACGGTATGAGAAGATGAAATTTGGCAAGAAGAAGCGCTGTAACGAGCAAAGAGGCGAGTTCTCATGGAGGAGGGGAACAATGACCAAGGATGAATTAACTTGCAACTTATCGATGTGGGAAAGGTGGTGCAAGTATCCAGTTGTGCCGCATGGAAAATTGCTAGCAAAAGTCACTTGTGATTGTCTACCTTGAATACAATTGATATTTTATGCTGTAACTTAGGGAGAAAGAGACATCTTAAGACTTGACGGGGACAGATGTATGAGTCTGCTGATGTGGCTTTATGCTACGTGACCCCTGGTTGGAGTGCCTTCTAATGAAGACTCCGACAGCTAAAACCTTTCTGATTTCCTATTTACTAAATGTCTTAAGTTTAGGATTGCCCCCTTTAAGGTAGTGTAGAGAGAGATAGCTTGCTCATGTTTACCTTGGAGAACCATTTGATGCAGTTTAATACTCAATTCATTTGCATTGTCATCATGGAGGTAGATATCTGCTTTGTATTAAATAGGGTAAATCTCTTCAGGAGATTTGGACTTATTTTGTATGTTCTGTACTTTTATACGATAATGGCGGGGAGAAGAGTTGGCCTAACGGCTAGGGCGGTCGACCTCGAATCTGGGGAACCGGGTTCGAGTCTCGGCAATGACGCTGAACATCCTGTGATTCTGGCCAAATCACATAATCTCCCCGTGCCTAACAATAATGAATGTGGCCTCGTGTAATGCAACTGGTGCTATGTAAAGCGCTCCGATACCTTCGGGTCAAGTTCGCGCTATATAAAACTCCGTAAAATAAAAAAAATGTTAAGGTTGATTTATATTGATTTGTTTCTAAATTTATAATTAAACCCTACTAAACTCAGATTAAGTTGTCCATTGGATTATTGTGTGACCACATTGGTTACAATGTATTGAGATTTCAACAGTGATTGTTTTCTTCCTTTGCCTCTCATGCTGCTATCAAGACCATTGGTCTGGGGATAAATGTTTAGGTGCGCCCAAGCCCTTGGATCACTCTAAAAGAACTGTAAAGGGCACATTGTGTACTTTTCTACAAACATAAAGTTTGTGTGTGTGTGTGTGTGTGTATATCAGACCTTATTCATTTCAGGACTAAGGATAGATAATGAGCATTATATCTTATGAGAGACGTGTTAGGTCAGCAAGAGTGCGTTTGTATTATGTGACTAATTACAAACACCTGAGTTAATTGGAAGTTATGTCTTTGCTGCAGACAAAGAAATGTAAAAATAATAAATAGAGCACCTTTTGTTAAAAACCTTTACAACCACAAAGGCATACATTTCAGTACATAGATTTTAAGCGTCCATTTGTTGTAATGGTAGTGCATTGATATGTTTTATCCATTTGATTGACCACCATCTTGGAATGGCATATGTTCTATTGTGTAAAATAAGAGATGGGTCTAATACTTCTCCCTTTTCAATATTTCCAGTATTCTTGCATGAAGTGATGCCACTAGCAGATCCAACACCACTGACATATTGAAGGTATGTATGGACATGTCTGATGCAATCCCCCATCCTCCTGTTCCTTGCCTACATCCTTTTCCCCTTTTCCCTATTCCCTCCTTATGTCCAGTTATGACCTCTATCCCAAGGTATTTGATTTCTGTCGTACTCTACCGTAACTTGTCAGTGGCCTAGTCAACCCTGCCTTCTAACTTTCCAATCATCACAGTTCTAGTTTTTGTTGACAGAATGCGCATAGCGCCCTGAGAGCAAGGACAGGTACGAGGCCACTCCCGGCTCCGCCCTCCTTTCCTACCACCACAGATAGGCCTCCAAAAGCAATTTTTCCCCTTAACTAACTGTACATATCTCAGCCATTCCCATTACTCTATTCCTTGGCGAGCGTGGAAGTACCTTTATATTACGCACTATAACGCAGCCCATACAGGCTGACCCGGCTGCATTAAAACTTGAGTTATGCCGGATAAGCACTTACCAAAGTCAGGTATATTTTTTCAGTCTGATTAACTCACCTGAGCTTGAGGGTACATCAGATGCCCAAACAGTGAAACTGCATGACTTCTTCAATCTTGACGCCCCTCACCCAAAAAAGTACGAGCTCCTGTATGCTGTCGACAAAAGATTTTTTGTTTTGGCTTTTGGGTTCTAATTTCCTGTTTTTTTAAACTTTGTATGAATTACAAACGCATTGTAACAAGTGAAATAGAAAATGTTCCGTTCATACCAATAGCACAGTGCTGTAAGAGAAGAGCATTATCTCCTCTAGTCCAGAATAAGTAAAAATGCTGTTTTTTTTTTTAATACAGAGAGAGAAAAGGATGGAAGTCAGGACTGATCGATCCCCTTTGCAGCGATCAACAGTGAACAGCTCGATATCTTCTCCAGTAAACTATACTCCAGATAGAGTTACTGTATACTGTTCTCCGAGAAGCTTAAGGCTGTATCAATTCCTTCTAATGTAAGGGTTTCTCAAAATATATTTGTTTCTACTGGATCAAACCCCCAGTGTAAACTAAAACCACTGCCTAAATTGCTGTTTTTCTATTAAGGACATATTTCAAAGTTGGTAAGTGCAGGGCCCAAGAATTGACAGTAGCAACTTTCTCACTCCTAAGGCCAGCAGTAGATGATCAATATTTCAGCCTATTGCAATCAATTTACAATCGTCATTGTACCAATTGGCAATAATATTCCTCGTGCATCCCGCAATGGAAGGAGTTAATCATTTGTCAGGTCATCAGCCCCCTCTATCTTGAACATCTCTCTGATCTGCGTAGTTGATGGGAAATCATTTTCTTTCCCTAATGCATTCCTTACAGGCAGGGCACAAGTCCTAAAAAAAGAAGTGGGGGGACTGACCAAGTCAGGCAGTATGCAAATGACATCATGACGCGTGCTATCAAAGCACATGACGTCATGACGCGTGACATTCCACGTGGCATCACAGGAAGTGACCTCATTGGAAGTGATGCTCTGATATGTGTATGTTATAACATATGCCAACTGAAAATGCAATAAAATATGTTTTAAAAAAAAGTTGTCTCCTGCAAAGCATATCATGTACCATGCAGATCACAGATTTTTATTTTATGTTGATAGGTAAGTGGATTACTGCTTTGAACACAGAGATCCTTTTGTTACTTGCAGTTAATAAATTGTAATCCTTCTAGTAGACCACAGTGAGCTATGAAGTGTATTTGACTCCTCCACCTTGTAACCCTGACTGTCTCATGTAACACATCTTGTACATTGATTTACACACTTACATGATTAATTTAAAATGGATAATGTGTATGTTATGTAAAGTGCTCTAACGCTCTGCAGTGGGATGAGTAGCGCTATAAAAGAAATAAAATAGTGCTATTTAAATAGTTATTTGTGTAAATACTGAGACAGACCAACCCATCTGACATTCTTACAGTGCACACACTTATATACAACAAAATAAAAAGCAGGCATCTCTTAAGAACCTGTGAAGGGATAAGAAGCTGTGTGCTTTTTTCTGGCTGGTGCCTTTGCATTTGTGAGGTTCCAGGACGCCTCCAGTCCCATACTTGATCAAAAGGAGGCCTGATGGCCCCTTAACTTCTGTCTTTATCGTTGCCCAGCTTGAGGTGGGAAAAAAAGCCCCCTCCCTTGCTGCCTGTACGTTGCTGTTGGGAATCGAAAGCAGACAACTTGCAGGAGCTGATGAACATGTCCCGGTGTTTCAAAATTACACTGGGCCAAGTTCAACATATTTCTGTGGGGCCATTTTTCTTAGCAGGGGGGACGGCGTCCACCCTGTAAAAAGAGTGGGTGGACGCCGTGTACCCCCGACTCGTGCCCTGCTTACAGGTTAAACGTGAACCAACGAAAGAAACCTCATCTGATTTTAAAAAGTCAGCTAGCATAATTTCTGGTCAGAATTTTAACTGTACTAGTGACTGCTTAAAGCTTTTCATCATTCCTTTACTAAAGAGGGGGTAATAGTTACACAATTGGGTACCATTTTCCCCCAGTCAGCACTTGGGACAGTCCCACTCTGTGTGCTACCACAAGACCATTGTACGAATATCATCTAACCTGAATGTTGTATCCAGGGCCGGACTGGCCGTAGAAGGCATCGGGCGTCTCGCGGGAGGCTGGAAGGGTGGGGGACCAGTTTTGAAGCGGTGCTGCAATACCGATACCCAATACAAAAGCAGCAGTGCTTCATACTTGCACCGTCCCTGCACCGCCCCAAGCCCCCCCCCTCCCCCCTCCCCCCACCACCACCGCTCTTCCCGGGGCTCGTCTAACAAAATTGGCAGTCAGGCCCTGGTTGTATCCTACATATCGTTTTTAAAAATATCGTCCCGTCTGAAATACAACGTCCACTCACTCTTCAGAATAAATAGTGGTGAAGTGACTCATGCAACTTCTGAGGGAATATTTGAAACGTTAGGGGGCAGTTTGTATACCTCCTCCGATTGTCGACATGTTCCAGAATCTCACTGAGTCCCTCCTCTCTGTTGTCTCAGTAAGGTCATGCCAGCCTCCTCTTCCTTCATCCTTTTATACTTTTAATTATATTTGGTTTGTTTCACATGTTGCCTTCACTACAGTCATTTTCATAGTTTAGTGTGTGTCTTTTATATAAGTGGTCTAATTTAATCTATCTATCTGTCTGTTTATCTATCTATCTATCTATCTATCTATCTATCTATCTATCTATCTATCTATCTATCTATCTACCTATACAGCACTCATTATTGAAGCAGGAAGAAGGAGACTATACTTTGGCATACTTGGACCGAGTTTACTCGTAGTATTCCTATGGGAGATCAAAACGCTAGTCAGGCACCCCAATAGCTTAAGTATTATTTGTATGACAGCCAATGTCTTTTTAATAAACGTTGGTAAAATATAGTCAATTCACGGAGGATATAAACGTAGTGTTCTTAAATTATTGATCAACATAAATCCTTGAGGCTTATTTTCTAGTATCTGCTCCAAGGTACTAGTAAACAAAGCCAGGACAGGATGGTAGTCACTCTCAACTTTAAAATAAATCAACATGGCTATTTTACGACGATGTTAGCCGAACCTATATATCAGGCATGGTCCCAGCATTAAGAACACGCAGACCTTGGCTTGCAGAAACGCCTTTTTCTAAATTGCCACTAGATTAGTTCTACTCACTGATTTATCACCCACTTCAAGTTTCAAGTTTAAGTTTATTTATGATTTTGGAACTCCAAAGAGATCCACACAAATTAACAGGCCAACAACATATAAATACAACATTTTTATAAAACAAGGTTTCTACGATCATTATAAAACATCAGATAAAACCAAAATTGATAATTATAGCCTTCATATAAATGTATATTAGTACATATTTAAAAAACACTTAAAAAAGTTAAAAATCCTATGACAAAACATTTCATTTGGTGGTTCATAGATAGAATCTATTAGTGCAGAGGCCGAAAGGATAGATAATTGTAGACAAATTGGTCTCATCCATTTACACCGATACAATAATAGAGCGGGGCAGATAAATAGCACATGATTAACATCCTGGATAGAATTATTACACAGATTACAAATTGGAGAAGAACCATGCCATTTAGATAGTACATTATTTAAAGGGAGCATACCCTGCCTCAATAATAGCCAAAAGCGGCGCACTCCATGGGGCAGGTTCCAAGAGATATAAGCCTGTGCTTTTTTTATCACACAGGAATCTATGGCCGGGTGGGTACCTCTCTTTAAAATACGAGCTTCCTTATCCCTGGTGAAACTTAATTTCCAAGTGGCCTGCTTCAAAATGGCCTGTAATTGATATAGCGATAGGGTAAAAAGTAGGGATTCGTCCAGTTGTAGCAAATCAACTGCAATTCTAAAATTTTTAACAATTAATGACTGCTCCTTTAAACTTTCTAATATCTCTTTTTGGATTAAAAATCTTAGTGTGCCAGGATCACCCTTTACCAGACTTGTAACCCACCGCACTATCCCTGCAAGACCCTGTACCCAACTACTCCTTAAACCAAACTCTAACCTTAGTGCAGCCACGGGGCAAGCAGAGCTGACTGAGGCTAGGCTCCTCAAAATTTTGCCTTCTGTTGTATTTAAAAAAGACCATTTTTCTATATCAAGTAATTCAATACCATACAGCAGGGAAGCAGGAATTTTTGCACGAAATACCTCTAATAAAAGTGCAAAATGTCTTTTTCCAGTGGATCTATATAGGGAGCCCAAGCTTTTCCCCTGTGTAGTAGCTTTATAGATGTTATTTTCTATATGGGCTTTGTCACTTAGGTTACCACACACCGTTTTTCCCAAGAAAATGTAAGATTTTACAAGTTCCAATTTTTGTCCACCTACAGACCAAACAAAATTCCCATACTGGAGCTTTTTTCTTCCATGCATGCACATTATTTTACTTTTAGATACATTAATCTTTAAATAGTGGGCCTCTGCAAATTTATAAAGTGCCTGCAGACGACTATTTAATCCCTTAGGTGTTAAATCCAAGATTAAAATGTCGTCGGCATAAAGTAAACAAGCGATAGGTTTTCCCCCTAGTAATGGGGCGATGCCCTCACTTTGCGCCAGAGCGTGAGGAAGGTCAGATATATATAGGGAGAAAAGTAGAGGAGCTAATAAACATCCTTGTTTTAAACCATTTGCAGTAAGGATAGTTTGGGAGAGACCTATTTCCCCTCCCATTAAAACTCTACACTTTGGGGCCGATTCCGATCTCGGCCGGTAGTGCTCCGAATCGGATTCGGATTTACCGGATCCGATTCGGAGCCCTGTTTCCCGACCGAATCGTACGCGGGTCCGGCCGAGCGAGTACGATGCGAGGCACTCGCGAAATCTCCCGACCGACTCGAACGACGGCTGCTCAACACGCTCCGACCGACTCGCATGGACACGACTCGTACCGCGCTATGGAGACGTTTCCCAGCCGGGTAAGTACGATGCGCGCCGCGACCAGTCCGACCGACTCGCGCCGTCCGGCTCGAAAAAGCTGTCGGAGCCGGACTTTGGGGGTCCACGTCGGACCCCCTGCTGCAGCGTAGGCGCGCGAGTCGCACACAGGGGGACCCATGGGTCCCCCTACCTGTGCATGTACGCCGCGATGCGCATGGACGCGTACACGCTGTAGGGGCGCCCTTGACCGCCTCGCACCCATTGAGTCAATGGGAGCCCGCGTACGCGTCGTACGACAGGCTCCCATTGACTTCAATGGGAGTCCGACCGACTCGAGTCCGATAGCATGCGAACGCATCGTACTCGTTCGGTCAGACTGCTAGGGTCCGATTCGGTCGGAATTCTCTCCGGGTCCGGCTCAGTCGGAGAGAATTCCGGCACGAATCGGAATCGGCCCCCAAGTGTCTGTATGAAGTGCACGAACTAGCTCCAAGAGGATGACCGGCATACCCAGATCCGACAGTTTTCTCCACAGCAAGAGCCGATCTACTTTATCGAATGCTGTGGCGAAGTCTATAAAGGCTGTGTACACTCTTCCTCCTCTAACTTTGACATATTTTTCGTTTATTACCTATAGTGCAGTTAGATTATCAATAGTTCCATGTTTTGTCCTAAACCCGGTTTGTTCAAATGGTAAAAATGTTTCCACATCCACCCAATCATTAATTTGAATCAAGAGGCATTTAGCAAAAACTTTACCAACTGCATCAAGAAGTGCGATTTGACGGTAATTGTGTGGGGCATCTCGATCTCCTTTCTTAAACAGGGGGACTAATATACTCCCCTTCCAAGAGAGGGGAACCATTTTATTTGCGTAGCAATAATTAAACACCGGATAAAGAATTTTGCTCCACAATGAACTATTTTGTTTTAAAACTGTGATTGGTAATTCATCGGGACTCATCGCTCCGGAGGATCGCATCCCCTTGATCGCCATTTCAATTTCTTTTTCAGATGGCG
Source organism: Calotriton arnoldi (assembly GCA_963921515.1). Classification (NCBI taxonomy): domain Eukaryota; kingdom Metazoa; phylum Chordata; class Amphibia; order Caudata; family Salamandridae; genus Calotriton; species Calotriton arnoldi. The sequence goes on along the minus strand of CAWUFW010004904.1, from coordinate 102,967 downwards.
ATCCATACGATGAGGAGTCTTCTTTTAATGCGATATAGTTAATTGCCATTGCATTATCTGCATATAAGTCCTGAATGAAGCCAACCCATTTATGTTCCTCAATGGCAACGGGGAGTGGTCGAGATCTGGCTCCACATCCTTCTCCAATAAGAGACCAAAACGTTCTTACTTGGCCTTTATACGCTGCTTCTCTCAGTTTAACCCAGATGTTATCTTCCCTCTCTTTTCTTAACTTAACCCTTACCCTAGTCCTCCTCCTTTTTAATAGCAATATTCTATGATATCTTTCCAAGGAGTAATTCAAGTACTGTTCTCTAATTAATTAATTTATTTCAAGATTTAAAGGCTGGAGGGATCTTGGGACTACTTTAGTACTTTTTCTTTGATTCGACCTCTTCGCAATTTCTATCACTTTGATCATAAATGCATTAAAACTGGCAATTTCTGTTCCATTCGAGCTAGAAAAGTTCTCTACAGTGGCCTCTAAAACACTGTCCAGGCCCAAGATGGCTTTGTTATCCCAGTGACAACTCCCTGTTTTCTTAGCGAAACTAACAGATTCGCCGTTTAGTGCCCATGGATCGTTCGAAAATAAATTTAAATTTACGGTAAGAGTTAGTACTTTGTGGTCACTATAGAGAGAGTTACAGACCTTTAAATCTTTCAATAAGAAGAAGGAGGTACTTCCCACTACCACATAGTCTAAAATAGATTCTCCACTATAAGTTTTACAAGTAAAGGTAGCCGGTATATCCGAAGGCAATCTTCCATTTACTATAATGCCATCAACCTTCGTTAGTTCATCAATAAGCATTTTCCCTCTCTTATTTGTTCTAATATTTTGTGGAAAAAGCGCTTGTGGGATCTGCAGAGATTCTTCTTTTTCTTTATTTCGAAATATATCCAAGGTAGAGATAGAGATTTTACAATTCAGATCCCCTACCAGGACTATATGAGGGGGAAATTCTACATCATTAACTTTTTTAATGTAGGAAAAAACCGTCTTTAAGAGTACATCGTGAGAGGCATCTGGTGGAATATAAGCATTTATCAGCATCAGCGGTAGAGATATTACATTATCAGGATTATACAATGTTATTGCTAGAAAAAGATTACTAGGATCTTTATAGTAATCATAATTCCATTTTATCTTATTTGACAGTAAGCAGGCAACCCCTCCCTTTGCATGTCCTCTCCGGGACGGGGTTGCTTTGCAATCTAAAATATAATAATCCTTACATAGCAATTCCTCTGTACTCCAGGTCTCCTGAAGACAAATCACGTTTGCATCTAATGCGCATAGATATTGTAACTTCTCCCTAGTATTCTTTATTCCTGCAGCATTCCAAGATATTATTTTTAATTCATTGCTAAAAGGATGGCTGTTGTGGATATTTATTATTTGATCTACTCGATAGAACACCAGGTAACCAGTTCCATTTTGGACTCTCTTCTTTAGAATTCCATTTAAAGGAAGAGAAGGTGCAATCTTTGAGTTTCACTTGTCTACCATTTTTTGTAATACAGATTTGTAATCCCTCTGCTTCATACGAACAATCTCTACTGTCCGGAAGTAAGTGAGTCGACAAAGACCTATTGTCGAGGGCTCTATTTCGGGGTTTCTCAAAGAATGGAATAACATCGATCCCCCTACTTTGTAGGCCTTCTGACCATTGTAATATAAGGTTTGCTATAATTTTGGAATTGAACCTTACCCTCGACTTATAACCAACTTCTGTTTTTAAGATGGAGACTAAACTTATATCACTACTTTGTATAAGTTTCAAAGTTTCAATCTCTAAGAGACATTTAAGAAGCGATGTCCAATTTAATATTAAATCTGTATCAAACAGAGGAATAAAATCTAACTGAAGTGTGTCCATACTTTCCCAGATGCATTCAACAATGAATTATCTCTGGTTTACCTCTCATTTTTACAATGTCAGAGAAGGGGACAGCCAAGGGATTAAGTACTGATGGAAGAGGGTCAACAGGCCTCGACTGCTCCACTATTATAAGTAATGGGGACCCCTCTGCTACGATATTATTAGAGTCTTTTATGGGATATGCAATATTCATAGGGGAAGCATCATAGGCCATCATTGACTCTGTTATTAGATCTTTTTCTCTGAGTTCACAAGATCAACTTCATCTTTCTGCTTCATATCATGTGATATATTTTGCGGAGTCTGGGAGAAAGTTTCCTTGCTAGCTGAGGTCTCGGAGTTTTCTTTAAAACAAATTCTCCTTTGCTTCTTTTTTGACAATCTTCGTATTGATTTCATCTTTTTCCCTCTATTCTTTTCCTTTTTCCCATTTCTCCCATTTGTTTCCAAGTGTGAGGATCCTAAGACATTTTCTTTCTCATCACTTAACTGGGTTTTAAAAATAGAGAATACTTCCTTGTCTATTCTTTTCACTGATCCCGCCGAGCCTTTTACTTCTTGAGCTAAATCATAGATAACCTGTATAGGTTCGGGTAAAGGATCAGAGGTCTTCTCTAACGTCACCACTTTATTCATTTTCTTATCGATTTGGGGATTACCATCCTGAACAGTAAGAGTTGGGTGACTACTAACATTTTCAACTATATTCTCTAGAACCTCTTCTACCTTTACTTCCGCTTCTACATGTTTAATAACTAATTTTGAAGTAACCTCCCTCTCCTGATTACTCTTTACCAATACCTTTAATATTTGAGTTACAGTTTCCAACACACAGTCTGAACCTCCTACAAATTTTTCCAATAGCGTTAGAATAGAGGATAGTAGATGTTCAAAGGATACTAGAGAATCCGAGACTATTATATCCTTCCTTATAATTTGACTGGGTTGGGTATCACTGATATTTAAATCAGGGGTCAGAGAGGGGTGTGAAAGCAAGAGAGACTGATTTGATTTATTGGATGGGGTACTACTAAATAATTTTAGTCCTATAGGAACTGTTATAGCTGGAGTATTTACTAGCTCTATAATCTTGCTAGTATCATGAGAAATATACCTCCTGCAGAGCTCTAAATCCAAATCGGGGAGAGTAAAATCTTTATTTTGGACATCCTCTACTGTATAGGGACCAAGGGTCTCTTCTATGATACCGTGAGGTATGTGTGGTATTTTGTGTGTAATTACATCTGCTGTTTTAAGAGATGGTATAATAGGATCAAAAGATACCGGGAGGACTGGAGAACAAGCCAGACCCCCAGGGCACCGTACTGGATGCCTCTGGGATTCTGGGGAATCTCCCCCTCCATGCTTACTACCAGCAGAATGTGATTCTACGACCTCAACCATATCAGGGACAGTGTTGACAGTATTTACCATCTCACCATCATTCTCATTCCCAATCACATTTTCACCTCCATTCCCAATAGTTGCGATGTTAGATCCAGCTTGAAGATTTTTTTCCTTTCCCCTTTCCCATAGACTGAATAGTTGACTTTTTCCTTTCGACAACATGCCAAAAACTTCCTTATTACGTAAGGGATTTGATTTAGTTTTTGCACAGGTCCTACCCACCAGCAATCGTCCTGACCTAAGTTTTTTGCCGTCATTTTATCTAAGGCCTGTACAAAAAGTGCACTGCCTAATCTTATCTATTATATTGATTTTATATTATATATTATATATTATTGTAAACTTATTCATGTATACTCTTATACTCTTATACTCTTATAGATTTACCACAGACTTAGTTACAGCCCCTCGATTTTTGGCCCAGAACAAAAAATCGCTCGCTCTCTCTACTACAATTGGAGCTGAAACCGTCCTTTCTTTGCTTTTTTGTTTAACAATAGGGGGCCAAGGGTAAGAGGAGAAAGGTATCAAGGGACAAGGGACAAAAGATAGGGCGTTACACCATTGGTAACCATAAAAAAAGAAAGAAAAAAAAAAAAAAGAAGCTCCCCGCAGATCCGCTTTTGCCTCTGCAACCTCAACCTCAACCTCAAGCACCAAAAATAAACCACAGCACAAACCTTTAGGACCGCTGGGACCGACCCCCCCTGAAGCACAGCACGGCCTCAACCTCAGCCTCAGCACAGCACACGGCCGGCCCGCACCACGCCCCTCAAACGAGACAGCTGGGCAGGGTAGAAAAAGAAACCCTGTGCCAAGACGGGTTTTTTTTTTTTTGTAGGAAACAGGGGCTAACCCCGACTGCAGTATTCTTGGATGCTGCTGCCACAGCTGCAGCAATAATGTTCTCGGTGTTCCTGGCTGCGGTAATGATGTCCTGCTCCCAGATCCCTGGTCCTGCTCCTCGCTACTGCTTCTCGCACTGGCACTGGCGAAATGAGAACACAACACAACAACAACAAACTGTGACACAGCAATCCAACAATCCAGCAATGTCAACAGTCTCGTGCTTGCCTTCCTGCTCCTGCCGCTCCAGCTGCTGTCTACAGTCTACTGAACCCGGGATGCAATGCCTCTCAAGGCCTCCCGTATGCGTGGACCATAGGGAGCCACAGGATCCTTGGTACTGCTTCCTCTCGCCTCCTCGCCTCCTCTCGCTGCTGCTTAATGCCGCGCTAATGACGGCGGCGAAATTTCCTTTCTGCTCCCGCCGCCGCTTCTACCTGCCTGCCTGCCTGCCTGCCAAACCAGCCGTTGTTGCTACAGTCCGCAGGCCCCCCGCAGGATACGAGGTCGTTGACGGGGGGGACTCAGGATCCTTGGCACTCGCTTCCTCTTCCAGCGACACAGCGACACAGCGGCAGCACAGCGGCAACACAGCTACAGCTTGGCTTGACTGCTTGGCTCGTTTCGTTTCGCTCGACTACTCGGCTCTCTCTCCTCCGTCTCACCCACTTTATTATACTTTTCAATACAGTAAAACAAACCCACTTCTCCTCATATGAGCATCAGCGATGGAACCCTGCTAACAATACCTGTGCTTCAGAATTAAATTCCAGTGCAGACACCGAGACAAGGACATCTTAAGGATTTTTGGGGCCCTTGGCCAAACGTGTTTTGGGGGCCCCTGTTTGGAACAGTTTTCAATTTATTATCCAATTTTAACTCCGTCAAGCCCTCTTTGGCCAGGTCACTGACAGTGCACAGGGACACTTACCAAATTCTAAATGTGTTTACATCTAAAATTCAGATCTTGTGATGTATGTTTTCAATACTGTAGCACAGAAGCAGCTCACTAATACTACTGCAAATAATCTCCGTGACACTCTCCCATTTCTCATATGAAAGTTCCTGTTTTGATGTAAAAGAAACTTTTTGTATGGTTTTTGCATGAAACAAACAAACGAAAGATTTCTCCACCAAAGGTCTTAATAGACTCTCACACATCACCCATAGTAAAAATAAATTAATGGAACCGGTATTTAGAACAATCTGTTTAAGAATTATTCAAGGCCACAAGGGAAAGAGTCTCTGCAGAAAAGCTCTGGTCCTATCAGGAGGCCTTATGACAGGCTGGGGCCGTGGGCCAGAGCCCACTTAGCCCATGTACTAAAACGTCTCTGTGCCGAGACAACCCTCCCAATCGCACCCTAAAACCATGAAGCATCTGATAACAGCAGCCTCTCTCTGCAGTCTGAAAAGAAATTTTTTGGGAGTCTCTTCAGCCACACTCTGGAGAGTGGTACAGGCACGGCTGCTACCCCTGATCTAGTGCAAACAAAATCAGGCCCCATTCCACGTTACAAATACAGTAACGAGGTTGTGATGGAAACAAGATCCCCCGCCTATCCCCAATTACATCTGGCATAAACGGGGGCAGCTGGAGCCTCAATGGGACTAGTAGTAGGCGCCAGATGGCGAAGCATGAACCGCTCTCACACCCCTAGTATTGGAAAAGAGGGAGCCAGACAGACCCAAAGGCAAACTTCTTAGAACATTTCTGCAGCAATTTAAATGCCCGCAGTGCTGTACATGGCAGGTAACAAGCGCTCCTCGTGAAACATTTCTGTAGAATGCTGGGGAGCAGTAGCTGCTTCGCTGACCAAAGCTCTGGTCCTGGTTTTGATGCTAACCATTTCCTTCTTTGCACTAGGGCCCGTGGCACACTGGCTGCACAACTGTACAGAAACAAACTCTGCCTCAGGGATCATTTCAGCTGCACACTGGGGAACAAGCATCTGAATCCCTTTTACCACTGCTCTACGGGCAGTGCTGCCCGACCCTGAGTGAGCCCCTATAGAATGGGGACTCGCACACATGTTCCCAGGGGCCAAAAAGTTTAGGGCCAGATGTACGACCATTTTTGCGGTCTCAAATGGGAAATCAGCCTGTTTGCGACCGCAAAAAAGGGCCCTGGCTTGTACAAACGGTATTTTGCGAGTCAGTGACTCTCAAAATAGCATTTGCGACTCTCGCTATTCGGAAGGGGCGTCCCTTCCTAATAGCGAGTCACAATGGAATGTACCATTGTTTTTCGACCGCATTTGCAACCGCAAAACACTTGCATTTTACCACCTACTTAAAGTAGGTGGTAAGCCACTCGAAAACAGGAAAACCCAGGGGACCCCTTCCCCTCTGTGAGTGTGTGGAAAAATATTTTTTAAGAGCAGGCAGTGGTCCCAGGGACCACTGCCTACTCTTAAAAAATGAAACTGAACGTTTCATTTCTTTTTTTTTAAATGCATCCCGTTTTCTTTTAAGGGAAACGGGTTGCATTTAAAAAAAGAAAAAACTACTTTATTAAAAAAGCAAAAGACAAACAGATGATGAACGGATTGCAGAGCAAATCAAACATTCTCCCCCAGTAAATAGATCTTGGTTAAATCCATCGTTCTTTTGGTCACCAAGCCACCCCAGTTTAGACCTAGCCATATGCAAATCTGTCTTGACCCTGTGCCTCATGAGAACAGTCCAGACTGAACTGCCAAGCCAGATCCTCCCTGGACCGGAAACAAGCATCCTGGGACCGGTTTCGGGGCATCACCCCATATCAGCCAGTCTACCTTGAATCCAGTGGCACAGTGAGCCCAGGACCCACGTCTGGGCATACCCAGCGCACTTAAGGTAAAAAAAGCAGAAGACACACAGATCTCTGTACTGGGGTGAATGCATGACATTGTTCTGCATTCTGTCCATCAATCGTTCTTTTTGCATTTGTCACCACGAGTGGGACGGGTACGCCCAGACGTGGGTCCGTGCTCTCCATGCCACTGCAGTCAAGCTATCCTGGCTGATGAGGGGTGAAACCCCGAAACTGGTCCTAGGATGCTTGTTTCCAGTCCAGAGAGGGCCTGGCCTGGCAGTTCGGGCTGGACTGTTCCCATTGGGCGCAGGGTCAATGCATGACATTGTTCTGGGTTCTGTCCATCAATCATTCTTTTTGCATTATTAAAAAAGCAGTCACAGACATGGTGGTCTGCTGACCCAGAAAGGCTACCATCCCTGGGAGTGCTAGCCATTCCTAATGGGGTCCCAAATAGCACCTGCCACATGAATATTTATGAGGTAGGCAATTTGCGACCCCATTAGGAATCGCTAACATTGTCTGAGACACTGTTGTAAATTGCATTTTGCGAGTCGCAAAGCGATGCAATTTGCGAGTCGCAAAATGTAAGGGTCGTACATCTGGCCCTTGGTCTGTGATGTGCCCGAGGGCAGCATTGATGCCAGCAGGGTGGTGGGGGGGTTTGGGGGCATGGGGGGGGTTGGCGGTAAGGTAGGCGTAGGGACGTGAAGCATATACATCTAGTGGCTGTCTTGCACAGTGTGAAACCAGAAAACCTGTGATTAATCCCGGCTTCCTCACTTAACCAAATGTTGTGATTCTAGGCTATTTTATGTCACTTTCCCTCATTTTTCTTCATTATCACATATGAGGACCTCGAAATACATTAATTCAGGATGTGTGTTGTACAAAACCTTTCCTGTGTTTGAGTTAATAAACTATAATGTTGTTCATGTATAATAAGAACCCAGGTCACCCAAACACTGCACATAACACCTGATGTGCATCTTAGTTCACTATTGGCATTGTTGTTGGGGTAAAAATAAATGTTTCTAAATTTATGTTTGAAAACTATCACTTTTAAAAAATACTTCTCAATGCACTGATAATCTGATGTTCGAAGATGAAACGGTTCTGCATGTTAATGAAAAAAACTTTTTGAATTCTGAAGAGACTTTATCATAATTTTACAATTTTGCTGCAAGATGTTCTTAAAAAGGAAGGTGATCCTAAAGTTAAGGGGCACAGGACACCCTAGTTACTTCCTTTCTTTAACTTTGGTTAACCTTTACACAAACACTAGACTGTTAATTTAACATTTTTAAATAATAGTGCCGAGTCAGGTAAACAGCAGCTCAGTGCTGCTGTTGACCAGGGGACCACATGTGAAGAACAGGCGGGCTGCATGCGCCCCCCAGGCTGTACTTTGAGTATCATTGCCGTACAGGGTGAGGCAGAAATCTTCTCTACTTATGTCTATGCTGGCTTACCGAATAGTGTCACAAACAGGATGCAATTTAAAATATCAGTTAAAGGTACCTGCTGCAGAGATCTTGTGTTCTCAGCAGTTTTCTGTTGGATTAAGAATGGCAACGTAAATCTGGTGGGGGTAATGCACTTGTGTTTTGTCTGGACAGTTGTGACTCATAAAGTAACACAGAGGGTAACGTGTATGTAACATGTAGATCACAGGTTTGTGTTTTATGTGATTGCTTTTGTCGATGAGATCCTTTTGTTACTTGCAGTTCATAAGTGGCAGTCCTTCTAATATAGCACAGTTAGCTATGAACCAGCATCATAGCGCTGCATGCAAACCGCAAGGTACAGGTTTAAAAAATATTTTCTTCTCAATCTTTCGCGATAGTAAGGTTGCTAAAAAGGGTTCCTTTGGGTAGTAATACATTTTTATTAGCATAGGCATCTGCAGCGACTGTTTTACAATTTAAATCCTAAGTTTGTGTTTCTGCAGATCAAGCACTTAACATTTGATTCCTACCGGTATGAATGACATGTAACATGTACATTTTGTTACCTTTATAGTCTTATGTAACATATCCTGTATGTTCATTTAAAACACATATGTTTTATTTTCTCTTCCGATTGAGTATGAGATGTACAGCGCTCTGACACCCTACTTTGGAAAGAATAGCTCTATAAAGGAAATTAAATAAATATGATAGGAACTACCAAGGGTTGAGGGGGACTGTTGGAGGGTATTACTGATGGAATATATGGAGAGGAGGTCATGGAAGGGCACCAAAGAAGATGTTTGCATTGGGCGCCGCCAGTGCTAAAGTCCGCTCTGAGTCGGGCTATAGGAGCACCCCAGGCCTCGCCTGTGGGGGCCTGTTGGCAGTAAAGGAGTGGGAGGCTGGTGAGGCTGGTATATAGGTGTGATCAGGCGTGGGAAGGGGGTGGTGGTGTCGCCCAGTGCAGCTTGAGGTTCTTGGTGCACCCACCTCCCCACAGGAGTCAATCCTTCTCTACAGCTTTCACTACTCTAAGTCCAGAGGGAAATTAACCAAACAGCCCTTGATTTTATTTGGATGTTCTTATATCCTCATCACACTAGATTCTGTCCACTATCTCTGCTATTTAATCCCACGGGATTTCCGTGACTTCAGGGACTGTCATTTGACCACAACAAGGAATCAGGAAATATGGTGCAATGGCCCTTCTTTCAGCCAGAAACAAGCCATTACAAGTCCCTTTGAGAATCCACAATAGCCTTTATCCTTCTTTCCTTGTTTAATTATCAGAAGACCTTTAAATATAACCGTTAAATCATATTTGTTTTCTCTATTCAAATCAATTTTAAAACGAACAGCTGGACCTGGAGTGGACTAAATCCAGGCCACTGAGCCCCTAAGACTTAAAGTAACATTGTTGGGCGCAGGACATGAAGGATCAGTGACCACTTTCTTTTCAGTACTGCAAATTTGATCTGATATTTAATAGTACTTTTTCTGTCCTTTCATATATATTGCTGAGTCATAGAAACATGTATGCATTATTAATTTAAACTGGTGATGTGAGATTTTATGATTTTGCCTGATATTTAATAGTGCATCTTATGTTTTGACACTCTGCTGTATATAAATCTTCTTTTTTATGAGCTTTTATGGTCGTATATCCGACTGAATAAAGTATTATTATTGATTGATTGAATACTGAAACTCACAGAGGAGTTCCAAGAAAATTGTTAAAATGTCAAGATGACAATTAAAAAATAGGAATATTGTCCTAAAGACACACATCTCTTTGAAGGGACCGAAAGGTAAAGGGGGCGACAAAAGTCCTTTACATATTGGTTCACTGGTCAGACATCCTCAATTTCAACCTTTTTTCCTGAAACTGATAAGGAAAAATGTTTAAATGACACTCACTGACTGTGAATGTAGGTGAAAATACTGCAACTCCTGTATCACAATGATTGTCCAATAGCTCGAGATTATTAAATGCTGTTATCTCTACTGATCTCTTACCTGAAATGGTCTGCAACAAGACTATACCAGTGAAGTGAGAAACCCGGAAAAAGAAAAGGTAATAATTTCCTTTCACTGATTTCTATGGATTTCGCCTTGCCAGATATTGATCTGGAATGTCATGTTCACTCAACAATGAAAAAAGAAATGGCGGAGATGCTAGGACTCTGTGATAACAGTCCACTCCCTATGGAGACTTTAGGGCTCTTCGATAGTAGTCTACTTCCTATCGAGGGTCTATCTATACCTGTTCCCAATAAACACTAGTCATTTACCCTGAGAATGCATCCATGTATCAGAGGTCCTTCATGGACTTCAGGACAACCTGGACTGTATTCTGAAACTTTTGGGAAAAACAGCTTTAAACTCCGACCATATTTTGGAAACACTGGGGCATATTTACAAGGAAATGACGGAGCGTGGAGCTGCGGCAAATTTTGCAGCTCCATGCTCTGCCATTTCCAGAACGCAGGGATGCAAAGTATTTACAACAATACCCTGTATTTTCCCTAGTGCTGGCGCTAAAAATAGCTGCCTAGCGCCAATGCAGATACCCTTGTGCTACAGTGCAAGAGTGCCTGCGTTGCACGGAATGATTGTTTATGTGCAGAAAGGTGTCCCTTTCTGCATATAAACAATCAATAATGGCAATTTGTTACTTCTATGTGTGCTGCATTCTGCAGCACACATAGAAGTGGTAAAAAACAATTATTTAATGATTGTTTATGTGCAGGAAGGGACACCTTCCTGCACATAATCAATCATAAATGGCATTTTGCTCTTTCTATGCAGCACACATAGGAAAAGCAAAAACGAGGATAAATAAAAGTATTTCTCCTCGTTGCGCCATTCTAACGCCTGCTATTGTATGGCGTTAGTTTTTGGCGCTGCCTCAGATTTACACCTCCTTGTAAATATGGGGCAGCATCAAAAAACATTGGGTGTTTCGGTGGAACGCCCACAGCAACACCTATTGCATGCCTCTTTTACGCAGATACCTGCGTGAATGGGTACCATATTTGCAAAGCGTCGTTAAGCCACAAAAAGTGGCTTAACACCACTTTGTAAATATGGTGGAGGGCATTGTGCCATCGGAACATCAAAAAAAGTGACGTTCCGGTGGCAAAAACCCCTTGTAAATATGCCCCACTGTCTTCTATCTCTAACGACAAATTACTCTGGAGCAAGCCAATCCAAGGAACCGACTTCCAAAACAATATCTCCTCTACTTTTGCCAGAGATCAACAACCTAACAAATGAAAATGGAAATGAAAGAAACATTGGCAACCAAGAGGGAAACCCCTATGTTGGGAAAAGGAGGGTGGGAGAAAAAACTTTGAAATGAGAAAATACACTCCATACGCAAACTTTTTTCACAAGACCAAAAAGATTGTAAAGAAGTAATTCCATCAACCCCAATCTATTAACAGTTATGGAACCGATCACCCCTTTTCCAATATTCAATAAGTAACTTAAAAATAAATAAGATTATGACCCAAACTCAGTCAATTGAACTGGAGAAAGGAACATATGGGAATGCCGCTAAGAAAAAAACAAAGAAGCAAGTAAAGAAAAAAATAAACATAGAAAAAGTAGAATAACAAAAACAAAGAGGTAGATGGATATGATTTCTCTCGGACGAGGTGGGATTCGTTGAGCAAGCTAGAAAGAGAGACAATTCCACTGAAAGAACAACAACCTCTACAGCTAATGAGCATCACTTAAATGGGGAAGCTGTAAGTTTCATGTAAATGAGGCCCTTAGTTTGCAGGGTGATTTGCATTTTTTCTCTAGCTCTCCATGGACTGCTTCCAGGCTTTCGGCATGGTAAGATCTTTTGTAAACTATTTGTTGGTTCTAGATCTCCTAAATGAATTTGTGAGTGTCTTTGAGCAGTGTTAAGGAGCTGAATGCCATGGAGACATAGGTCAAAGAAAGGGATGGCCAAGATCAGAGAGGATCTAAAAATACTTATCTTCATGACTTTGAACCAATTGTTAGAAACTTGAACAGAGTTATCTTGCATCCCTCTGAGCTGCTTGTCTCCGTATGAAGAATGCAACTATCTGTTTTTGAATGGTTTTTATTTCAACAAAATTCACATTTTAAATGGTTACTTTCCGAAATATTAATTTTGAAGATGTAATACCTATTTAGGACAGGGAAGGCGTCTACATTGGTCAAGCATTGATACTAAGGCCTTTAATCATTGCCTTTTCTCCTCTTGTCGACCTGAGATAGCTCTTTGCTTAGATCCTTATACCTCAAGTGAGGATATTCTAACTTCATTTACCTCTATTGTTAAGGTGGTCTCAGGTGCCCTAACAATACAGTCAGTGAGGCATGTTCAGGCTCCCCACTCATGGTTTGACCACAAGTGCTCACAAGCATTGAGGAGGTTAATGGCAACTTTAAAACAGGAGCCCCGGATGAAGGATAGAGTAATCCAGTGTCGGCGTCTTTATAAAGAGTCGGTGAAACCGCGAAGGCACCAGTTACAAAAACAGGCGTGGGAGGACTTTGCAAAAGCAGGGGAGTTGAGGGATTCAGCCCTTTTCTGGAAGACCATTAACAGCCCCTGCTTTGCGGAATCAGCCAGACCATCTATGTCCCATCATATCTCACCAGACCAGTGGGTCTCTCCTTTTGAAAAGGTTTATTCCGTAGGCTTCCTGGAAGAGCCAAGAGTAGATATACCGCCCAGTCCAGCTGTAATTCCCATTAGCTTTCACTAAATAAGGCCCCGGGACCCGATGGAATACTGCCAGATCTGTTTTGGGATAACATTGAGGTCTCCCCCCACCCCCTTTTTAACTCAAGTTCTGAACGCGGCGGCCTTAAAGAGGATGTTGCCCTCTTGGTCCACCGCTATAATTATTCCAATCTATAAAAAAGGGGACAAGGACAACCTGCAATCGTATCATCCGATCTCCCTTATTGACGCTGTAGTAAAGGTCTTGGGTCGGGTTCTTTTATCCAGACTGACTGTGTGGGCCATAGACAACCAGACTCTGTCGGACGTCAAATTTGGTTTCTGTGAAGGCATGTCAACTACGGATCAATGTCTTAATCTTTATCTTGTGACTGCCAAATATACCCTGATACAACCGGGGGTACTGTATTTAGCCTTTATGGACCTTACGTCTGCGTTTGACTGTGTCAACCAGACCAAGTTATGGGATATTTGAACTACCCTGGGAGTGGACCCTTCTATTGTTTATCTACTTATATCACTTCACGCTCAGACGACTGCGGTTGGTGAGATACACGCCTGAGGGGGCACTCACAAACCATTTCAATTGTAAGAGAGGGGTGCGCCAAGGTTGTATATTAGCTCCATTCTTATTTTCTGTTTACATTAATGCCCTTGAGGTGGCCCTATTGACACTTCAGACGGACTCCCCCAGAGTGGAAAGGAGAGCCCTGCCAGTTCTACTCTACGCTGATGATGTGGTGTTGATGGCAGTATGGCTCGGGCCCTCAGATTTTAATAGATGGTTTTATATCTTTTATGGATAAGCTGGACCTGGCGGTTAATTCTACTAAATCATATGTATTAGTTGCTGGTCGGCGGGGGCCTCGCTCAAAAAGTTTTAAAGTGGGCCATCATGTTCTGGCTAAGGTCTCGACTTTTCCCTACCTAGGAGTGTTTTTCGACGACCGCTTGCAGTGGCGAGCCCTCTTAGAGGGGAAGAGCAGCGAGTTGATTAAATCTGGGGGGCTATTACAAGTTTGCCAGTAGACTGGGCTCATGGGCCCCAGAGGTTACTCTGAAACTGTTTAAATCCAAGGCCATCGCAAAAGTTTTATATGGCAGTGAGTTGTGGGGGTACATTTATTCCTATAGCATACAGGTGGAGGAAAATAAGTTTTTATGGCGGATCCCGCGGGTTCCGCAAGGCACGCCAGCCTGGATCATGCATGAAGAGCTAGAGGTCGATTACCTTGTTGATCAAGTGGCCATTAAGTCATTACTTTGCTGGATAAAGATCTGGTTATGCGCAGATAAGGGCTTAAACCGCTTGATCTTAAGGGATTGCCTGGCCCTGGGACAGGGCATTAAAATTCCCTGGACACGTTATTTTAAGCAATCTGCACAGGCCATAGGAAGGCCAAACCTTTTTTTTGCACATGACAGTTTATGCCCTGGGGATCTCAACATCACAAAAGAGTTACACCATAAATTTGTTACTGCCCAGCGCGAGAGTAAAGGGCTCAGTAAACCTACAGTGAGGGCCTTTGTAATGTTAAAGTCTGTGCTGGGTATGGAACCGTACCTTTTTGCACTCCCTAGCTCTCACAATAGATTTTTAATCATGCGCTTCAGATTTAATCAAATTCACTACCTTTTACTTTCTCCAGCTGGATTTCTTTCCTCATCCTTAAGAGGTCCCTGTGGCTGCGATCTTAGATCTCCACAGGACACTTTGCATTTTGTTTAATTGTGTAAATTATGTTGACTGCCAAGAAAACGATTCCTTCGGCCTTTATTAAAGAGTCTGAAGTTCAGGAAGGCAAAAGTGGCACTCTTGCATCTGCAGTTGTTATCAAATCCCAATGCCCTCCTTGCTGTGATTAGTTTTTTGCGGGGAGCTTATAGATCCAGGATATCCAGAATTGATTGATCTCATATTGCTCTGTAGGCAGGAGGTTATTATTGGTGTGATGGGGAATATAGCCATAGATTTGTGGGGCTTCTAGTATCTTGTTTTGTTTTAATGTGCTGTGTAGTTTTATCTCTTTGTATCTGATTTCTATCTTGTATGATTGTTTTATTGTATCTTTTTATGGATGTGTTTATGGACCCGCTTTACTTATCTATCTTAGAAAAGAGCTCCATCCCGGCCTCATGGCAGGGATCGATTCTTGCTCCGATCTTCAAAGGTGGCGACATAAAATCTCCAGGGAACTGCCACTTGATCGCCTTAATTGACAATGAAGCAAAGTATTTCGCAGGCTGTAGGAAGGTGGAATCTGACTGCATAGTTGCCCCCACTTTTTTCCTGGTGTTTTGCTGGTTTTCGACTTAGTTTGGCTGGGATCCTGCTATTCAGGACCCCAGCCTATCTGCTTTCCCCTTGAATTGTTTGCATGTACTTTAGGTACACTCCAGATTGGATTCTGGGGTACCCTTGTGAGTCCCTAGTATATGGTTTACTATGTACCCTAGGGCATAGGTACCCCAGAGGCCTACCAGGAGATGCAGCATGTATTATGCCACCCCTGGGAAGCCTTTTAAAATGACACAACAGGTCTGCTACAGCAACCTGTGTAAGGTGGTGTATCCACCCCTTACTGAGATATAGGTTCCGTATATCTCTCCATATCACTGCACATGTAAACCTATCAGTCACCCCTATGGCAGGCCTTAACAATCCTGAAGGCAGGGTGCTGGGTTTCATGTGAGAGGGTGCTCATGCATGAGCAGAGCCCCTCTGCAGCTTTCGGAATCTTCATTCCGGGGTTGTTTGTGATGCAGCCCACCATATACTCTTAAGTGCATTATAACCTCGCGGTAAATGCTAACTTGAGAATGGCTGCATGGAAACATGTCGTGTTTGGTGTCAAACACCTTGGAATCATACCTCCACCACAGTAACTGGGGTGGGAGGTATGATTCCACCCTACTAGAGGGAGAAACATGGCACCACCGGTACACCCAGTACCAGCTTAACAGAACCCTGGCATCACCAAATGGATGCTGCAGCCACAGACACGAGTCTGCCCTCCTGCTGCTGGACGAAACTCCAGCAGGGGAGGCCTGGACAATACGTTTCCTGTCACAGGGAGGTGTGACCACCTCCCAGACAGGCTTTAGTGTATTGGGGCTGGGTGGGTGCACTCCAACAGTGCTTTGAAGTCTGCACTGGGGGCACATTTGGTGTCCCTGTGCTGCCAGCCCCTGCTCTGGCACGAAACTGGACAAAGGAAATGGGTGTAGCCACCCCTCTTTCCTGACCCTCCCATAGGTGGGTCCCCAGAGTTTGTCCCACCCCTTCCTTGGGTATAAAGTAGGAAGCCCTGACTACAGGACTTTAGATTACACCTGGAATAAACTCTGACACAGAAACCAAGCACTTCGACAATCTACACTACGCTGGATGACTGAAGAATCTCCCTTGGAGTAAAGGAGTTACTCCCCTGCAAGGCAGGCACCTTTAATGCAACTGACCGGTTGGCATTTCCGAAGCTCCGACAGACTCCGAAGAATATTGCCACACAGGAGGGGGGTTTTCCAAGGTCTTAGAGGTCAATCTGTGCCCACAGCAAGTCTGAGGCCTGTATCCATCGTGGTGACCGTGCAACCCGAACCCCTGGGCACCGCGTCCATTTGCAGAAGCATCAGCTTTCCGGTGACCCCTGAGGCTGACCTTTGAGTTACTTGTAGCACTGACCCCGAGCAATGATCACTTCGAAGATTGCTGGCCTACACTCAACGAGTGTTCCGTGGGCCACCATTTTGTGATTCCTCTTGAGGTCCCTTCGCGATCCCTGGTCCATTGACCTGTGGGTCCCCAAGAAGGCAACTCTAACTTTAATTGGGCTTCCCTAGTTGCTCCAGACGTGCCCTGACTCTCCATTGCTTGGGGAGTCCCCAGGACCTTGCTGGTCCTCACAGAAGCATCTTTTCTCTTCCTGCGTGGGTTGCTGTTGCCAAGGCTTGTTGTGTTCAATCTGAGCACCGACACCCCAGCACTCGACATCCTTTGTGGGACAGCTCGAATCCGGCTCCTGGTTGTCCTTGACATCTCTGGGACCCCGTGGCTGCAGAGTCAAGCTTCACCTCTTCACCTCTTCACACCTGAAGCACCCAACATCGGTGGGCATTCGATTGCTCCGCTCCTGGTCACTGGCTAGTGACCCAGACTCTTTCCCCTCTGCTTTCAGGTTCTTCACATCTTCGATCCAGGCTTGGATCACACCGGACACTTTTCTCCTTCACGGCAGCAGCACTTTGCAGCAGATGGCCATTGAAATCAACGACGATTCCCGACACCCTTTGACACCTATGCACCCGGCTTCCCTGGGTGAGGTAACTCGAGTACTATGATGCTCCCATGGGTGTTGACCCTAGAACCCCTTAAGTCTAAAGGGGTTTGCTCAAAGTCCTCTCCTAAGTGTCCTTTTGCTTTAAAATTCCAACCGCGACTTTCCTCATAGAATCCTACGGCGCTCGCGGCTGTGTTCTCACACTGCACACGTCCCCCGTGGGTCTCCTGTGTCACTACCTTGGGTGGTTCCTTGGGGTCCCAGCGATTCTACGTGCTCTAGGCACTGTGTCTAGTCAAGTCGTGGTTCTTATACCACTTTCTTAATATATGGTTTGGTCCAACCTGGGGCCCATTGTATATTGTGCTATTTACTGTCGTTTTAATACTGTGATATTGTGTATCTTGGACTCTAATCTCATAAAGAGATTAGTAGTGAGTGTTTAGAAATAAATACATATATTTTATATATATCTTGTGTGGTTCTCCTTTCATTTGGTCATTCAAGAGGTTATAATCTGGTAAACCAAGCTGCTTTACACTCCTTCAAGACTTAGCCTGAAGGCTGCTCTCCATAGCTACCACTAGGATAGCTTTCAATAAAGGTTGTCTTTAAACCTATCATCAATAAGGGTCGTTTGGACTGGTGCAAGGTGCCCACTATAACTAGTGGACAGCATATGCCAGGCCAACTTCTCACACAGGCATACTGCTGGACTCCCTACGATCATGGGCTGAGTCAAATTCAATCATACCACCGAACCAGACTGGATTAAAAAAGAACACCGGGACATCGGTAAATCTTATCACACTTTCTTTCTTGATCGACCAGGCCGCATCCAATATTAGTCCCGTATACATGGGCTTTATAGACTACAAATCTGCCTTCGACAAGGTCAACAGAAGGAAGCTGTGGCAGAAACTCTCCCTGCTCAACATTCCAAACAGCCTACTCAGGGCCTTGCAGCTCCTGCATCATGACACATGGGTCAGGATCAAGATCGGGGAAGGTTTGCGTCTGTCACGACCCATAGTAACAACACAAGGCCTCAAGCAAGGCTGTGTCCTTGCTCCTATGCTTTTCAACTTCTTTTTGTCCGACCTCTCTGCAGTTCTCAACTCAGTCAATTCGCATCCACCCAAACTGGGCGGCCTCCGGTTATCCAACCTACTCTACGCCGATGACCTGGTTCTTCTCAGCCACACAAAGATTGGCTTACAACGTCTCCTGGACGCGACCGCCACATACTCTAATAGGAATGGCTTACAGATAAATAAAAAGAAAACCAAAATCCTTGCGGTCCGCACAACTGGGACCAAAAAGCCGGTATGGTCCCTACACCAGGAAAGAACAGAAGCAACCAGATGCCACAAGTATCTAGGCGTTCTCTTCAACAACAACGGCAGGTACGCGAGCCAGCTGGCGGAACAAAAAAAGAAAGGTATTGTGCTGTCTTTTGCACTTAGATCCATCTACAAAAGACTAAATGGCCCTACATTTGCTCCAGTCCTCCAGGTGGCCCAGGCAAAGGTTATCCCAACCCTAACATATGGGTGCGAAGCTTTGAAAGGGCGGGACAGCCGGCAACTAGACAAAGTAGTCGCAAAAATTTACAGAACGATCTTCCAGCTTCCCTTTTACACGTCACTTGCACAAATTAGACTGGAATTTGGCATCTGCAGACAGGCACTGGCCCGTATGGCGGCCTTCCTAATAAGCTGCCACAAGCTTAGGGCATCTAAGGAAGGCAGTCTGGCCCACAATTTATGGATCCACTTGAATACAAGCCGCAGGTCGGCGGGTTATTATTACCTGTCCCGAGCCCTCAATTCTCTCGGCTTGAGCCACCTTTGGGACCTACATGTCATCCAACACGAATTCAAGAGGATAGCAAAAATCAGTACGAACCGACTTTCCTCATTAGAAGATAGGGCAAGCCTCTCTGTACGGAATCACGGTTGGATGACTCTACGCACCTATTCACAACTGATACCCCAACGCTACCTAACGATCCCTTTTAACGAACGTATTAAGCTTCAGTTTTTAAAGCTGAGAATGGGGGTGATCCCCCTGTCCTGTCACTTCCCAAAATGGAAAAGAGACTGTGCCCAGGAAACGTGTCGGCTCTGCAGCCAACACAAGGAGGACTTAATACACATGATATGCCTGTGTCCTAATCTCTTAGAAGATAAAGATAGAAGGGCCCTGTTACGAAGGGGTTGGATTGCAAGAGACATAAGATCTGGCAGAGGAGCGGCCCTGGCTTGTTTTGACCCCTTGAATATTATCCTAAACTATGCCCTGGTCAGATTTATGGATCGCTTCACTAAGAAGCTTTAGGAGGCGAGATGTGTGCACTATGGACAGACAGGCAACCGGTCTCCTCGCCTCACTGAGTCTATCGCCTCCGGTCATTTACCAACAGACATGCTTTAGACCCACCACTAATGCATGGCAAAAGAAGAGTTTATTTGTCTATACTGTTTTTCTTACATAACCTCTCCCCCTCCATTAGGAAGATGCTAAACTCTCTTCTATAATCGAATATAACCTACAGAGTGTCATGGACTGTGCATTAGGCAATAGAGGCTTCTATGTCATAATGATTCTTTTTTAATTCCCAACTGGTCAAGCTAAAACTTAATGAACTTTTAGATTTTAGGTTTTAATGATGCTCTTAACTTCACCGTCAAAGTCAATACCTAAGGACATAATGATGTTTTTACCCTTATTGTCAAAGTTAATAATAATAATATTGTTACTTGTTATAGAGCAAACAACTACCTCAAGCAGAGGCTTCCCGGCGCTTAGCAGCATTCAGGGGTGGATAAGGAACATTAGCAGACCTCACCAAAGAGCCACGTCTTCAGCTGCTTTCGGAATTCAGATTCAGTACCCCGCATGCGAAGATGCAGAGGTAAAGCATTCCATAGCATGGCTGTCCTTACCGAGAAGGCCCTGCCTCCCTTTCTGGCCTTGACAAACCGGGGAACGCACAGTAAGTGCTTAGAGTTGGATCTCAAAGTGTGGACTGATTGGTATGGGTGCAGTCTCTTTCTGAGGTAGTTCGGCCCAATGTTGTGACTTGCCCGAAAAGCCAAGCTCAAGGCCTTAAATTCGATGCGTTTTGCAACCGGGAGCCAGTGGAGGCGCCTAATGTAAGGGGAAATATGCTGACGGAAAGGCACCCTGTGAATAAGCCTTGCAGCCGCGTTCTGGATCATCTGAAGTCTGTGAATCAGATAGCTAGGCAGTCCAAGGAATAGACCATTAGCATAATCCAGATAGGATGTTACCGCTGCATGAATGACCGTCCTCCTGCTCTCCTCTGGCAGGAGGTGCAGGAATTTTTTTAAAGTTTTTAATTTGCCAAAGCAAGTGGACGATACATGGCATATGTGGTTTTCAAAAGATAGAACTGAGTCCCACTTGACGCCCAGATTTCTAGCTGACTTTACCGGGCAAGGCGGGATACCCAACTCAGCAGGCCACCAGAGTCCTGCGGATGGGGGGGAGGGCTGGCCAAAAAACATGATCTCCGTCTTGTCCGCATTTAATTTCAATTTGTTATTGTTCATCCAGCTAGTGATGTCTATCAGACAACTCCTTAATCTAGCAAATGGGTCCATTGACTGATCCTTAAAGGAGAATATCAGCTGGGTATCGTCAGCGTACGACACAGCCGTTAACTCCCAGGTGTCAATCAGATTAAAAAGTGGAACCAAGTAAATGTTAAAAAGCAGGGGGCTTAGTGCCGAACCCTGTGGAACCCCGCACCTCACAGGCTTAGGTGCTGATTGATGTGGAGGGAGAAAAACACTTTGAGTGCGGTCGTAAAGATAAGATTGAATCCAAGCCAGGGCAGTGCCCTGGACACAAACTGTTCAAGTCTGTTCAACAGTATGGCAGTTAAGCACCTAGCAATGAACCTCTGTCTTTGTATACTGTTGCAAAGGTTTTTAACAAATCACGCAATAAAGTAAAGTATGGATGTGTTTGCATCCGAATAAAGAAAGAATTATATTTATATTTAGGACAGACATCCTTCTGCCCTCGACTACTGTAAGCATTATTCACCGTTATACAAAAGACCAGCAATTAAGAGGTGTTCTTTTTCCCTCAGGCATATATTTTAAAGAAGATTAGTATTTGAGTTTGGGGGGGAATGGTACTTTGAGTATTAAAACATTTCAAGGCTTTCTTCTATCGTTACATATCTCCCCTTACTGCCCTTAATAAATAAAGGGGTCAAGAATATTAATTTTCACCTAACCGTGCTAAAAAAAAGTCATGTTTCTAAGCACCTGCCAAGTTCGATCTAACTAAACCCTTCATTGTATCATGCCTGGAATACTAGTATAAGCTGCCCGTGCCTCCTCCCGCCCTCCTCAAAAATGTCAAATCAGGCAGCTGGTGCCAAACCAGGCTGGAGATTGTGTGAACTGGTTCAGGAGCGCAGGGCAATCAGGGGTTCTGAACTGAGGCACCAAGTATGTACTTTCATAACCTGAATCTCTCATGTAGTCAGGGTAGCAAGGGAGAGCAGCCAACGCGTTTCAGTCTGGGTGGTAGTGTCTAGTGGAGACTCAGAACTCAATAAAGAAGGTAATAACAATAAATAAATCATTGTCTAGTCCATGCTTTTTCATGAAAATAGAAAGTACTTTAATCACTGTGCTGAGACTATTTCTCGATAATACTCATAGCTTCCCCAGTGCCTTTTTACAATTCGGTTGTCCCACAAAGTCAAGCCTGTTCTGGTGCCTTTTGCCTGGACTGTCCCTTTATTTAGCTGATTTTGGATTTCCCTTCTGTGGTCTACATTCCAGGCCAGAGGCGCATTTCTCCTGCTTGTGTTGGCATGAACATAGAGAATGGCAGCGCTAACTCTGCTTCCCAACTAGAGCAATGACCTCTGATGCCTTTGGCGTGCCCTTGCACGTGCCTCTCACTCTAGAAAGGGGGTCACCTGGGCACAGGGAGGAAGATGCCACGCTCAACTCACTCCTGCAGGAGAGGGCAATCTTCATCTTTTGATATTACTTGGCCCAAAGTCAAGCCCACCACACAAATAAACAAAGGTCCCAGCCGGGTCACAGTGATGAACTTGTAAGAGGTTGTTATGTAAGGAGCTGTATGTGTTTGTGTCACACAAGCTTCTTCTTCTTGTCTGATACTCTCAGTTACTATCTCCCTCTCCATCCGCCTCCCACAGCTCTCTGTGGACCGGCCTGGGAATATCAAAAGACCACAGGAGCACAGACTTTAGGAGCAGATAAGCAGGCTCCTGGAGGAGTACTGCAGGGGCTCAGGAACTCAAGGCTTCCCTATATGACCTGTTAGTGCAGATCCTTCCCTGGGCTACAAAGAACCTAAGGTGAGTTTCCCCTCCACAGCTCCTCCAGCCCTCCTCTTCAGGGCAGCCCTTACTTCATCATACTACCAGTACCATCCAGAACACCGCGACCAGACTCGTCCTCGGCATCCCACGACAGGAACACATCACCCAACAGCTGCGAGACCTCCACTGGCTTCCCGTCGAGAAGAGAGTAACCTTCAAGCTACTCACCCACAAATCCCTCCACAACACCGTACCCCAATATCTCAACGAAAGAGTCTCCTTCCACGTACCCAAGAGAAGCCTCCGCTCCGCCAACCTCGTCCTCCCCAAAACCCCCCCGCATCTGCAGAGCGGGTGGAAGAGCCTTCTCCTACATCGCGGCAAAGACCTGGAGCGACCTCCCGATCGACATCAGATGCTCCCCCACTCTGCACACCTTGAGGAAGAGCCTGAAGACCTGGCTCTTCGGCTGACTCGTAGCTGCACCCCCCTCCCCCCAGCGCCTTGAGATCCTCACGGGTGAGTAGTGCTCTTCACAATTCCCTGATTGATTAGTAGTCATTGTTCTCCTCCCTTTAAGGTGGCTCACCGGTGCTTCATCCAGCAGGATGTTGGACCTGCATGTTCCAGTTACTGAATCTGGCAACAGGATTTGGTGGGAAAAAGACTCAACCCTTGGAGTTCAGAAGTATTTTCCTGACTTCACAGGTTTACCCTCATAAGGTCTGAAAGGTCCAAGGCTTCCTCATCATCATTCTTGTGCCCTTTATTCCTCTGGGTTGAGCTAGGATTACATACGTCATTCCCCTTCTTTCCCCATACTGCCATTTTCAAAGGTAGATAGCAAAATCTAACTATCTGGGGATGAGGGAGCCAATACTACAAAAGAACAGATTGGTTGAGAGAAGTGTCACATCTAGGGCTCACCCTCAACCCTCAGTGATCGTGTTTGGATAGATGTTCTGGAACCTTTGAGGTAGGAGTGGGTCTATTGCCGCAGTATGAACCCACTCGCGATCTTCACCACTAACATGCCTCCAACAGCCTGCTCCTTCCAAGCATTCACAATGTTGGTTGCAGACCTGGTGTAACCGCAGACCTATCAGCTTCTTTGTTCCATCAGTAAATCTGCAGGCCTCTGCAGACCTCTGGAAATGCCCAATCTGCTCCACATGTTTGTTTCATGTAATGATGCTGAGCCCGCCTCTGCTAACGCATGCGTTCCCTCCTATCGGCAGTGCACAATGTCAGAGACTGGGAGGACAGCAGAGACAACCTCCATTGCCCCAGTCTCAGAGGAAAACTCACTTTTAGGGCCACATGGGCTCTGGTACGTTTTTGGGTCCGTGGAAGCAAATAAACATGGCCTTCTTGACTCCAGATGACCCCAACCTCCCTATTTCTTTTTTTAAATCAAATATAGGATAAGCAACAAAGGATAAGATGTGATGACAAGTTGATGCTTATAGAATATTGTGTCCTTCCCATGTAAACTTGGTTGGTTCATTTGACAAAGGACTACATGGAGGAAGAAACTTGATGGTTTCTATATGGGAAGAATTTAAATGTGCCAGGTCCTGCCCTTGCAATAACTTGATTACAACGATTTAAAACATTGTGCCAGCCCCTAGATTGATAATCAGGCGTCAGTAATAACTTTGCAGTAATATCTCACTTGCTTTCTTCACTGTAATGAAAGATTAAAGATGTTTTATTGTATCAGCAAAAAAGCCTTACAATCAATTAAAATAAAGTATGAAATAGTCCTTCACAACTATTTCGACATAAGTGCAAGGGAATCAGCCAATTTGATTTCCTTTACCACAATCAATATTAAACTATGCTAGTATACCCAACATATATAGCTTAAGATTATGAGGTGCTAAGGTACCGAGATCAGTGAGTGGTGCATTTATGACTTAAGTCAGATTACCATCCAGAGTGCCACTTAGTATAAAGTGTTTATAGTCATAGAGTGCCAAGTATAGTAAACAGCAACATTTGTTTAAAGTGCAGTACATAATAAAACTGTATAAGCACCATTTATCATCTAGTCGACTATAAAAACTTATACAAAGGTGCAACTTAAGATTCACTCTTTAAAAAAGTAATCAGCTTCCTTTCCTAATTATCTCAGTAGATACTAATGTGCACTGGCATATGATGAGGCACCAAGAAACCAGGATCAGCAAATTATACTGTTATGGCTTCGCTCTGGTTACTAGCCCTATTCAAAAGCATACTTTATGTACCAAACACTTATAGACTTGGGGTGCCTGAGTGGGATGAAGTTAAAGTAGAAATGTATACATATGCTATCAAGACAGAACATGCTATTGTTTTCATCAACTAGCCAGCTGTAAAATACTTACCCAAAAAAGCTACTTTTCACTCATCCTTACACAGCTGGGGGATTCTATTAACATCTGTCAAGTGCTGGTATCTCCAAGAGCAATCAGTAATGTTGTTATAGTCACTTGGCCTTCCATAATAAGTTTTGCCATTACAATGCAATTCACATAGAATCATGGCTAGCTAGACAATTTCCAGATTCATATCAATTTCAGAGGTCAGTCTCTGGTGCCTAAGGTTTAGATGTTCCAATCAGTTGTTTAACAACCGGCCATGTCCCCCAAAATTAGGCTGATACATTATAGAAGATATAATCCCTGTCTAATCTATTACATAATACAATTGCGTATGTCATACTATTTACTTCATATAGCTCAACTAGAGGGTAGAGCGAATTGGCTCAAATGGGAGAACATTTTGTACAAAAGTTTGGGCAAATTATAGTGTACCCCCCCCCAACAGAGCAGCTACTGATAATGATTCCTCTTCTCTTAGCCTTTTTGTTTTCACAAGATATGACTTTGTTGGGAAGGTATCTAATCTAAACAAGATATATGTTCGCTGTCTTTGCTCAGGCTGAATTTTATCCAGGAAGTCTTTGTGAGAAGTTGGCCTGGTATATGCTGTCCACTAATTAAAGTGGGCACCTTGCACCAGTCCAACTGACCCTTATTGATGATTAGGTTAAAGACAACCTTTATTGAAAGCTATCCTAGTGGTAGCTGTGGAGAGCAGCCTTCAGGCTAAGTCTTGAAGGAATGTAAAGCAGCTTGTTTTACCAGTATATAACCTCTTGAATGACCAAATGAAAGGAGAACCACACCAGGTATATATAAAATATATGTATTTATTACTAAACACTCTCTACTAACCTCTTTATGAGATTAGAGAACAAGGCACACAATATTACAGTACTAGAACAACAGTAAATAGCACAATACACAGTGGGCTCCAGGGGGAGACCAAACCATATATTAAGAAAGTGGTATAACAAACCCGACTTGACTAGACACAGTGCCTAGAGCACGTAGAATTGCTGGGACCCCAAGGAACCACCCAAGGTAGTGACACAGGGGACCCACGGAGGACGGGTGCAGTGTGGGAACACAGACGCGAGCTCCGTACAACTCTATGGGAAAGTCGCGGTTGGAAATTTAGAGTTTAAGGACACTTCGGAGAGAACTTCAAGCAAACCCAGTTAAACTTAGAAGGTTCTAAGGCCAGCACCCTTGTGAGTACTGAGGTACCCGTGTTACCTAGCCCAGGGAAGCCCGGTGCATAGGGGTCAAGTGGTGTCGGAAACCCTCGTCGTTTACAATGGCGTGATGCGAAGAAGTGCTGCTGCCGTGGAGAAGAAAAGTGTCCGGTGTTGCCCAAGCCTGAATCGGAGATGAGAAGAACCTGAAAGCAGAGGGGACAAAGTCTGGGTCACTTCACGTGACCAGGAGCAGAGCAATCGAATGCCCACCGATGCCGGGTGTTTCAGGTGCGAAGAGGTGAAGCTTGACTCTGCAGCCCCGGGGACCAGGAGACGTTGATGACAACCAGATTCCGCAGGAGAACTGTCCCACAAAGGATGTCGAGTGCTGGGGGGTCAGTTTCCGGATTGGAGACCAACAAGCCTTGGCAACTGCAACCCACGCGGTCAAAGAAAAGATGCTTCGTTGAGGACCAGCAAGGTCCTGGGGACTCCTCAAGCTATGGAGAGTCAGGGCACGTCTGGAGCAACCAGGAAAGCCTGCTGAAAGTTAAGGTTGCCTTCTCAGGGACCCACAGGTCAATGGACCAGGGATCGCAAAGGGGCCTCGAGAGGAATCACACAATACCAGCCCACGGAACACTCGTGGAGTGTAGGCCAGTAATCTTTGGTGGAAAAACTGCTCGGGGCCTGGACTACAAGTAGCCCAAAGCACAGCCTCAGGGATCGCCTAAAAGCATATGCTGCTGCAAATGTGCATGGTGTCCAGGGGTTCGGGTTGCACGGTCCCCACGAGGGCTGCGGGTCTCAGGTTTGCTGAGAGCACTAGTCGGCCTCGGGGAAGCTTGGGCACCCATGTCCTGTGTTGCAAAATCTTCGGAGTCAGTCGGGAGCTGCGTAGATGCAAACCGGTCAGATGCGTTGAGGTGCCTGCCTTGCAGGGGAGTAACTCCTTTACTCCAAGGGAGATTCTTCAGTCGTCCAGCAAAGCGTAGATCATCGAAGGTTACTTGGTTTCTGTACCAGAGTTTATTCCAGGTAATATCTAAAGTCCTGTAGTCAGGGTTCCTACTTTATACCCAAGGAAGGGGTGGGACAAAGTCTGGGGACCCACCTATGGGAGGGTCAGGACAGAGGGGTAGCTACACCCATGTCCTTTGTCCAGTTTCGCGCCAGAGCAGGGGCTGATAGCCCCTGCAACCGGTTTGAGCTGGACTATGCACAGGGACACCAAATGTGCCCCCAGTGCAGACATCAAAGCACTCTGAGAGTGCACCCACCCAGCCCCAATACACTAAAGCCTGTCTGGGAGGTGGTCACACCTCCCTGTGACAGGAAACCTATTGTCAAGCCTTCCCCTGCCGGAGTTCCATCCAGCAGCAGGAGGGCAGACTCGTGTCTGTGGCTGGCAGCATCCATTTTGTGATGCCAGGGCTCTGTGAAGCTGGTACCGGGTGTACCGGTGCTGTCATATTTCACCCTCTAGGAGGGAGGAATTATACCTCCCACACCAGTTACTGGTGTGGAGGTATGATTCCACGGTGTTTGACACCAAACACAACATAATTCCTTGCAGTCGTTTTAAAGTTAGCATTTACCGCGAGGTTATAATGCACTTAAGAGTATATGGTTGGCTGCATCACAGACAACCCCGGAATAGTGGTTCCGAAGGCTGCAGAGGGGCTCTGCTCATGCATGGGCACCCTCGTACATAAAACCCAGCACCCTGCCTTCAGGATTGATATGGCCTGCCATAGGGGTGACTGATAGGCTTATATGTGCAGTGATTAGGATAGATATAGTGAACCTATATCTAAGGAAGGGGTGCATGCACCACCTTACACAGGCTGCAGTAGCAGCCCTGTTGTGTCATTTGGATGGCCTCTCAGGGGTGGCATAATACATGCTGCAGCCCCTGGGAGGCCTCTGGGGTACCTATGCCCTGGGTACATAGTATACCATATACTAGGGACCTATAAGGGTACCCCAGAATCCAATCTGGAGTGTACCTAAAGTACATGCAATCAATTTAGAGGAGAAAGCAGATAGACTGGGGTCCTGAATAGCAGGATCCCAGTCAGACTAAGTCGAAAACAGTGAAACATCAGCAAAAAGTGGGGGTAACTATAAGAAGCAGATCCTACTCTCCTACACAACCCCCCCAAACGTCAGGACATTAAACTAACCTTGACCAGTTGAGTCTTCATGTTCTAAGTGGAAATATCTGGAGAGTCCATCTGCATTGGCATGGTTACTCCCAGGTCTATGTTCCACTGTATAGTCCATCCCCTGTAGGGAAATGGACCACCTCAAAAGTTTGGGGTTTTCACCCTTCATCTGTTTTAGCCATAAGAGGGGCTTGTGGTCTGTCTGAACAATGAAGTGAGTGCCAAACAAGTAAGGCCTCAGCTTCTTCAAGGCCCAAACCACAGCAAAGGCTTCCCTCTCAATGGCTGACCAACGTTTCGCTCTGGGGGTCAGCCTTCTGCTAATAAAAGCTACTGGCTGATCCTGATCTTCATCATTCAATTGTGATAACACAGCCTCTACCCCCAACTCAGATGCATCTGTTTGGACAATGAATTGTTTGGAGTAGTCAGGGCTCTGCAGAATGGGAGCAGTGCACATGGCCTGCTTCAGGTCATCAAATGCCTTTTGACAGCTGACTGTCCACTGAACTTTCTTTGGCATTCTCTTGGAAGTTAAGTCATTCAAAGGGGTCACTATGGATCCATATCATTTGACAAACCTCCTATAGTACCCAGTCAGGCCCAAGAAAGCTCTGACTTGAGTCTGGGTGGTTGGAGCAACCCAGTCCATGATGGTCTGGATTTTGCTCTGCAATGGTTGAACCTGGCCTCCACCCACAAGATGGCCCAGGTATACAACTTGGCTCTGCCCTATCTGGCACTTGGTGGCCTTGATAGTGAGGCCTGCTTTCTGCAGGGTCTCCAAAACATTTCTCAGGAGGACCAGGTGATCCTCCCAGGTGGAGCTAAAGACAGCAATATCATCTAGATATGCTGCACTATAGGCTTCCAGGCCTGCAAGGACTTTGTTCACCAACCTTTGAAAAGTGGCAGGTGCATTCTTCAAACCAAAGGGCATCACCACAAATTGGTAGTGCCCACTAGGGGTTGAGAATGCTGTTTTGGCTTTTGCATCCTCAGCTAGTCTGATCTGCCAGTAGCCAGCTGTCAGGTCAAATGTGCTCAGAAACTTGGCTGAGGCCAAAGTATCTATAAGCTCATCTGCCCTAGGGATTGGATGGGCATCAGTCCTAGTGACTGCATTGAGACCTCTGTAGTCAACACAAAACCTCATCTCTCTCTTACCACCCTGGGTGTGAGGTTTAGGTACCAAGACTACTGGACTAGCCCAAGGGCTATCTGAGGGTTCAATCACACCCAAATCCAACATCTTCTGGACTTCAGTCCTGATGCAGTCCCTGACATGGTCAGGTTGCCTGTAAATCTTATTTTTAACAGGCAGACTGTCCCCAGTGTCCACTTCATGAGTGCACCAGGTAGTCTGACTTGGAGTCAGTGAGAACATATGTCTAAACTGGTTGAGAACTTTTCTGCAATCAGTTTGCTGCTGGTCAGTGAGGCTGCCTGCCAAGGCTACACCATCCACTGAACCATCATCAGGGTTCTGTGAGAGCAGGTCAGGGAGTGGATCACTCTCTTCCTCCTGTCCCTCATCAGTAGCCATGAGCAAGCCCATGTCTGCCCTGTCAACATATGGTTTGAGCCTGTTGGCATGGAGCAACCTATGGGGGCTCCTGGGAGTTCCAAGGTCCACCAGGTAGGTAACCTCTCCCTTTTGCTCAATAATTGTATGAGGGCCACTCCACTTGTCTTGGAGGGCTGCTGGGGCACAGGCTCCAACACCCATACTTTCTGTCCTGGCTGATAAACAGTCAACACAGCCTTTTGGTCATGCCAGGCCTTTTGCAATTCCTGGCTAGCCTCAAGGTTTTTAGTTGCCTTCTTCATGTACTCAGCCATCCGGGAGCGAAGACCAAGCACATAGTCCACAATATCCTGTTTATGGGGTTTGAGAGGTAACTCCCATCCCTCCTTCACTAGACACAATGGACCCCTAACTGGATGTCCAAACAGAAGCTCAAATGGGCTGTAACCAACCCCCTTCTGTGGAACCTCTCTGTAGGCAAAGAGAAGGCAGGGCAAAAGTATGTCCCATCTGCGCCTAAGCTTTTCTGGGAGACCTTTAATCATGCCCTTTAAGGTTTTGTTGAACCTTTCAACTAAACCATTGCATTGTGGGTGATAAGGGGTGGTAAATTTGTAATTTACACCACACTCCTTCCACATAGCAGTTAAGTAACTAGACATGAAGTTGGCACCTCTGTCTGATACTACCTCCTTAGGAAAACCCACCCTGGAAAAGATTCCCAGGAGGGCCCTTGCCACCACAGGAGCTGTGGTAGTTCTAAGGGGAATTGCCTCTGGATACCTAATGGCATGGTCCACCACCACAAGTATACATCTGTGCCCAGATGCAGTTTGAGGATCTAGGGGACCAACAATGTCAATCCCTACCCTCTCAAAGGGAACCCCCACCACAGGTAGTGGTATCAGGGGGCCTTTGTAGTGCTACCTGCCTTACCACTGGCTTGACAGGTGACACAGGAGCGACAAAACTCCTTGGTGTCTTCAGACATATGAGGCCAATGAAAGTGAGGGACAATTCTGTCCCAA
The DNA here is from genome assembly GCA_963921515.1 of Calotriton arnoldi. Taxonomy (NCBI): domain Eukaryota; kingdom Metazoa; phylum Chordata; class Amphibia; order Caudata; family Salamandridae; genus Calotriton; species Calotriton arnoldi. The sequence goes on along the minus strand of CAWUFW010004904.1, from coordinate 71,959 downwards.
GTCTTGTTTTGGCCTAGGTGACCTGCTAATGGGATATCATGTGCTAGTGTCAATAGGAAGCTCCTAAACTTCAGAGGTATAACCAACCTCCTGGTGGCTCCAGGCTTGGGGTCTCTACACTCTGAGTAAAGGAGTCCATCATCCCAGTAGATCCTGTGGGACCCACTAGCACTCCCAGCAGCCTCAGCAGCAGCTTGCTGTCTGAGGGGTTCAAGAGAGGGGCAGCTCAGTTGCTCCTGGCTCAGATCTGCCCTGGAAGGGCCCCTGTCCCCAAGAACTCAACCTGATCAGGTTCAAGCTCATCTGGGACAGTTCCTTCTTCAGGACTAAGATCAGCTCCCTCAAGAGACTGATCTGGATTCTGAGGCAGGGGGAAGACACTGCCTTAACCCTACTGCTCCTTCTCTTGGAAGGTGCCTGGTCCATTCTTCCAGGATCCAGGACCTGTTCAGTGCTATACATTTTTGCCTGTGACCTGGTCATAGCAAACACATCTGCAGGGATACCCAACATTTCTGCATGAGTCCTGAGTTCCACTTCAGCCCAAGCTGAAGTTTCTAAATCATTGCCCAACAAGCATTCAACAGGGAGGTCTGCACTTACCACAACCTTTTAGGGCCAGTTACCCCTCCCCAGGAGAAATTAACAACTGCCAAGGAATGGTCTGTCCTGACATTGCTAGCATTGGTCACTTGGTACATCTCACCAAGTATGATTTGCTCAGGAGCCACAAGATCTTTGGTCACCATGGTGACACTTGCTCCTGTGTCCCTGAATGCCAAGGCCTCCTTTCCATTGATTATAGGCTGTTGTCTGTATTTGCCCAGATTACTGGGGCTTACAAATAAGGAGGCCATATCCATGCCTCCATCACAGATCAACATAGCCTGAGTTGGAACTCTGACTAGGCCAGAGTCCATCTCAGATCCCAGGGTTAACCCTACTACACCCTTATTTGGAACACCACCACTTGGAGCTGAACTAGGGGGAACAGTTGCCTTAGGGGCAGTGGTGGTTGGAGTTGAGTCCTTGGACTTGTTACAATCACTTGTCCAATGGGTCTTCTGTTTACAGATTTGACACCATGGCTTCTTCTTGCCTTTACCTTTGTTGGATTGGGACTCCCCACCAGATGCAGATTTTTGGGGCCCTTGAGAAGACTTCTGGTCTTTACCCTTCTCCCCACCCTTATCAGAGTTTTTAGAATCCTGCTTCTTGGAGTCACCACCTTGGTTCTGAACCTTCTGCCTCACCCTGGTTCTGACCCATTTGTCTGCCTTCTGGCCCAATTCTTGGGGAGAGGTCAGATCAGAGTCCAACAGGTACTGATGCAACAGCTGATTTTGACAGTTATTAAGGATCTGCTCTCTCATGATTAAATTATACAATCCCTTGAAATCACACACCTTACTGCCAAGTAACCAGCCTTCCAGAGCCTTAGTAGCACAATCAACAAAGTCAACCCAGTCCTGAGTCTGTGCCTTTTGGGTGTCTCTGAACTTTAACCTGTATTGTTCAGTGGTTAGGCCAAACCCATCAATCAGAGCACTCTTCAGGACTTTGTAATTATCAGCATCCTCTTCTCTTACAGTGAGGAGCTTGTCTCTACCTTTGTCTGCAAAGGAGAGCCACAAGATTGCTGCCCACTGCTCCTGAGGAACCCTCTGTACCTTACAGGCCCTCTCCAGTGCAGTTATCCATTTGTGGATGTCATCCCCACTCTGGTAGGGAGGGACAATCTTGTTCAGGTTCCTATGGTCATGAGTATTTTCTCTACCTCTAGTGACACTGTGGCTGCCACCATGGGGCTCTAGCCCCAACTTCTGAGAAGCTCTCTGAAGCTCCAGGGATTCCCTATCTAAGGCCAATTGCTCTCTCTTGATTCTGAGCTTAGCTCTCTCAAACTCAAGCAGTTGGCATTTGTTCTCATAAGAGGATTCCCTTTTATGAGAAGCAGAGGTCCCTATAGAAGTACCAGAATGATTAGATTCCTGAGAAGGAGATCTTGATCTTCTTGGTAGACTATTAACCCTTCCTGGGGGAGTGAAGAGAGGGCCACTGAGGCCTTCCTCACCTGAAGGAAGAATTGGATTGTCCAGGTTAGAATCATCTTGATCCCCCTGGTCAGCATTGGAGTCCAGGTCATAGAAGTTTTCACTTCCTGGCCTTTCTTCCTCTGCTTCCCCACCCAACTTGCCTGCCTCATCAGACCCTGGGGTCTTTCTGAGGTCATCTAACAGCAAAGCCTCTATGAGGCGTTGAGTGCTTGCATATCTCCCTGTCTTCAGTTTCCTAGATGTACACATATTTCTCAATTCTTGGAATGTGAGATTGTCATACCTAGTTGGCAAGGAGTCACTGACTTCAGGCCTTGAAGACATTCTAGTGTGGTGTGGTGTATGCACCTACCTACTCTAGTGGGAACTGAGACTCTCTTGAGTTGGAGAAAAGGGTGTGCTAGACCCTTTGGCTACCCAACTCCAAGTTCAGTAGAACTTACTTTATTCAAGACTTGATTTATATGTACCTAAGTACCTTTAGTGGTTTTCAGTTAGTCACTCACTGAGATTATGTGGTAAAACAATAGCAAGCTTGAATCCCAACCGCTGCACACCAATGTGAGAAGTTGGCCTGGTATATGCTGTCCACTAATTAAAGTGGGCACCTTGCACCAGTCCAAACGACCCTTATTGATGAATAGGTTAAAGACAACTTTTATAGAAAGCTATCCTAGTGGTAGCTGTGGAGAGCAGCCTTCAGGCTAAGTCTTGAAGGAATGTAAAGCAGCTTGTTTTACCAGTATATAACCTCTTGAATGACCAAATGAAAGGAGAACCACACCAGGTATATATAAAATATATGTATTTATTACTAAACACTCTCTACTAACCTCTTTATGAGATTAGAAAACAAGACACACAATATTACAGTACTAGAATGACAGTAAATAGCACAATACACAGTGGGCTCCAGGGGGAGACCAAACCATATATTAAGAAAGTGGTATAACAACCCCGACTTGACTAGACACAGTGCCTAGAGCACGTAGAATCGCTGGGACCCCAAGGAACCACCCAAGGTAGTGACACAGGGGACCCACGGAGGACGGGTGCAGTGTGGGAACACAGACGCGAGCTCCGTACAACTCTATGGGAAAGTCGCGGTTAGAAATTTAGAGTTTAAGGACACTTCGGAGAGGACTTCAAGCAAACCCAGTTAACCTTAGAAGGTTCTAAGGCCAGCACCCTTGTGAGTACTGAGGTACCCGTGTTACCTAGCCCAGGGAAGCTGGGTGCATAGGGGTCAAGTGGTGTCGGAAACCCTCGTCGTTTTCAATGGCGTGATGCGAAGAAGTGCTGCTGTCGTGGAGAAGAAAAGTGTCCGGTGTGACCCAAGCCTGGATCAGAGATGAGAAGAACCTTAAAGCCGAGGGGACAAAGTCTGGGTCACTTCACGTGACCAGGAGCGGAGCAATCGAATGCCCACCGATGCCGGGTGTTTCAGGTGCGAAGAGGTGAAGCTTGACTCTGCAGCCCCGGGGACCAGGAGACATCGATGACAACCAGATTCTGCAGGCGAGCTGTCCCACAAAGGATGTCGAGTGCTGGGGGGTAAGTTTCTGGATTGGAGACCAACAAGCCTTGGCAACTGCAACCCACGTGGTCAGAGAAAAGATGCTTCTTTGAGGACCAGCAAGGTCCTGGGGACTCCCCAAGCTATGGAGAGTCAGGGCACGTCTGGAGCAACCAGGAAAGCCCACTAAAAGTTAAGTTTGCCTTCTCAGAGATCCACAGGTCAACGGACCAGGGATCGCAAAGAGGCCTCAAGAGGAATCACACAATACCAGCCCACGGAACACTCGTGGAGTGTAGGCCAGTAATCTTTGGTGGAAACACTGCTCGGGGCTTGGACTACAAGTAGCCCAAAGCACAGCCTCAGGGATTGCCTAAAAAGCATATGCTGCAGCAAATGTGCACCGTGTCCAGGGGTTCAGGTTGCACAGTCCCCACGTGGGCTGCGGGTCTCAGGTTTGCTGAAAGCACTAGTCGGCCTCGAGGAAGCTTGGGCACTCACCTCCTGTGTTGCAAAATCTTCAGAGTCCGTCGGGAGCTGCGTAGATGCAAACTGGTCAGATGCATTGAGGTGCCTGCCTTGCAGGGGAGTAACTCCTTTACTCCAAGGGAGATTCTTCAGTCGTCCAGCAAAGCGTAGATCATCGAAGGTTACTTGGTTTCTGTAGCAGAGTTTATTCCAGGTAATATCTAAAGTCCTGTAGTCAGGGTTCCTACTTTATACCCAAGGAAGGGGTGGGACAAACTCTGGAGACCCACCTATGGGAGGGTCAGGACAGAGGGGTGGCTACACCCATGTCCTTTGTCCAGTTTCGCGCCAGAGCAGGAGCTGATAGCCCCTGCAACCGGTTTGAGCTGGACTATGCACAGGGACACCAAATGTGCCCCCAGTGCAGACATCAAAGCACTCTGAGAGGGCACCCACCCAGCCCCAATACACTAAAGCCTGTCTGGGAGGTGGTCACACCTCCCTGTGACAGGAAACCTATTGTCAAGCCTTCCCCTGCCGGAGTTTCATCCAGCAGCCTGAGGGCAGACTCGTGTCTGTGGCTGGCAGCATCCATTTTGTGATGCCAGCGCTCTGTGAAGCTGGTACCGGGTGTACCGGTGCTGTCATATTTCACCCTCTAGGAGGGAGGAATTATACCTTCCACTGGTGTGGAGGTATGATTCCACAGTGTTTGACACCAAACACAACATAATTCCTTGCAGTCGTTTTAAAGTTAGCATTTACCGCGAGGTTATAATGCACTTAAGAGTATATGGTTGACTGCATCACAGACAACCCCGGAATAGTGGTTCCGAAGGCTGCAGAGGGGCTCTGCTCATGCATGGGCACCCTCTCACATAAAACCCAGCACCCTGCCTTCAGGATTGATAAGGCCTGCCATAGGGGTGACTGATAGGCTTATATGTGCAGTGATTAGGATAGATATAGTGAACCTATATCTAAGGAAGGGGTGCATGCACCACCTTACACAGACTGCAGTAGCAGACCTGTTGTGTCATTTGGATGGCCTCTCAGGGGTGGCATAATACATGCTGCAGCCCCTGGGAGGCCTCTGGGGTACCTATGCCCTGGGTACATAGTATACCATATACTAGGGACTTATAAGGGTACCCCAGAATCCAATCTGGAGTGTACCTAAAGTACATGCAATCAATTTAGAGGAGAAAGCAGATAGACTGGGGTCCTGAATAGCAGGATCCCAGTCAGACTAAGTCGAAAACAGTAAAACATCAGCAAAAAGTGGGGGTAACTATAAGAAGCAGATCCTACTCTCCTACAGTCTTCATATCCTACCTCAGTGCTAGACCTAAGATAACTATCTGATATGTTGCCGGGTCGCGCACTCCCAGCCTTGGTGTCCCTTACTAATACAAAGTACCGTTCTTTACCTTTAAGCTTAAATATGGCCCAAAATGTAAACAACTGAAGCCTGAATCTTAGACTGTTATCCTGGAATATTGGAGGGATTCACCAGAAACTGGTCAATGAAGACTGGCTATCTTATATCCGGACCATTGACGTGATATATGTGATATGTGACACTATTCACATTGATGGGTTTCAATCTTTTTGTTCACCTGCAATTCCATCCCCGGCAGGGAGGGGGAAGGGTGCCTTGGCTGTTTTTGTATCTGTCAACATTAGGAATGTGAGGATAAGAGTAATAGAAGCTAAACAATGTTTTAAAGATTTTAAAGCCCCTCTGCCTGAATTGTCTAGCATTATATTGGTTAATTTGTATTTTTATTTCTTTTCAGCACAGCTGCTGGGCATAATCAAAGAACTGGGGGATTGTTAATGAACTCCTTAATAGTAAAGGGAGATACATATCGATTATGTGGGCCGGTGACTTTAATATAGCGCAATGTATATACAGTGGTAATCGTATATGCAGGGTCTTGGATGGGGAGAGGGAAGATGCTAAACACTTTCTACACTCTGCATACTGGGAAGCCCTAAACAAAATTGTATTTTTGAATAACTTCTTTTTTTCATCTGCTATTTCATGTCCAAATTCTGTTAACCCACACACTTTTGTGGGAAGAGGCAAGGACAGTAAAATGGACTTCGTGTTAGTCTCTGAGGATTTGACCTGGAGACTAGCCCATTATGAGGTGAGGCCTCTCCCGTATAGCGACTACAATCCAATAATCATTGGTTTTGATATATCACTGAACACTGGCCCTTTTATCTCGCCTAATCTTCCTGTAAGTCTTTTGGCAAACAGGGGTGTCCAACTAAAGTGGAATAGTATTGATCCGCACATTTTTCACAAAGATCTTATTACTGAAGCCTGTCTGGAAGTTTTCTGCTGCCTCTCTCTAAACACTAAGGGGCCGATTCCGATTCAGGCCGGAAATCTCTCCGACCGAGCCGGACCCGGAGAGATTTCCGACCGAATCGGACTCTGGCAGTCCGACCGAACGAGTACGATGCGCACGCATGCAATCGGACTCGAGTCGGTCGGACTCCCATTGAGTCAATGGGAGCCGGACGTACAACGCGTACGCGGGCTCCCATTGACCCAATGGGTGCGAGGCGAACAAGGGTGCCCCCTACAGCGGGTACGCCTCGAAGCGACTCGCGGCGTATATGCACAGGTAGGGGGGACCCATGGGTCCCCCCTGTGTGCGACTCGCGCGGCTACGCGTACAGGGGGGTCCGACACGGCCGGACGGCGCGAGTCGGTCGGACTGCTCGCGGCGCGCATCGTACTTGCCCGGCCGGGGTACGTCTCCATCGCGCGGTGCGAGTCGTGTCCGTGCGAGTCGGTCGGAGCGCTTCGGACCCGCGAACAAGTCGGCCGGCGATTTCGCGTGCGCTCGCATCGTACTCGCTCGGCCGGACGCACGTACGAATCGGTCGGGAAAGAGGGCTCCGAATCGGATCCGGTTAAGCCGAATCCGATTCGGTGCCCTACCGGCCGAGATCGGAATCGGCCCCTATGCCTAGTGTGATTTGAGAAAGCTTTATAGCCACCTGTGGCACTGCTGCCCATTTTCTAACAATCAATAAGCCATCTAATATTCGCTTATCACATTCATGGTTTTACTCAGAATGTATATTAGCGTTTAAATCTCTCAAGAAGGCCACTAATACCATCCCACGAAATGTAGAGGAAATTAGCTCAGCAAGGAAAATCTATAAACAGCCAATAGAAACAAGGAGAAGGGAAATTCGAGCGAAAGCGTGGGAAGATCTCGATACTGCAGCCAACCTAAAAGATAGCATGTTGTTTTGGGAAGTTATAAACCGTCCCTTTTTCTCAAATGGCCCAGCCAGTGGCATAGATTGCCACATTTTAGAACAAGACTGGATCAGTCATTTTACTGAAATTTTTAACCTCTGTAATTTGATGGCTGTGCCCTCTGCAGAACCAGCAATTGACCCACTCATCTTTAACGAAAACTGGCTCAATGATTTTATTAATATAGCAGCAGTTGCTAAGGCTAATCAGAGGGCAGCACCAGGAAAGGCCCCTGGCCCTGAAGGTGTACCAATAGACATGTTTAAGAGTAATTTAGAACTCTTGACACCACAAGTCACAAATCGACTTAGAGTAGTCATCAGGGCAGCCCCAATTGATTTGTGGCGAGGATCCTTCATAGTACCGATATAAAAAACAAGCATTGGTAAATGCATTAGGTTTCGGTATATGATTAATAATAAGCTGTTTTTTGTTGTAAGTTGTAGCTTGCTGAGTAGTTGTACAATATAAGTTACAGAAAGTCTGTTAAAGTGTTATGACTTGTTTATGTGCAAAAAAGGCAATATATTGTGCTGTTACTAGTGGTATAGTGCGGGTAAGTAATAGCAATATCTCTTGCAAGCAAAAGCGCATGCGCAGTCACAGGCGAGACCTAAAAAGTAGACACTATCAGTTTGTTAATCCTTGATTTTTGTACAGAAATCCCTCATTGTAAATTATTTAAAGTGCACAGAAACTCAGCAGCATGTAAGTCCATTACAAGAGCAAACAACAACTCCACAGGTTTATTCGCGTTTCAGGCAACATGCTATTTTGCCTCCAGAGAGCACCACTGAAATGTAAAATAGGACAACTATTCGCAACTTTGTTGGTATTTGGCATCACCACTAGGCTGGATTCTAAGGCTGCTGCATTTTCTCACCTGTTTGTAAGCGCCAGCATTGCTGTGTTGAAACGTTTTAGCCAATGATGCACTGTGTGATAGTGTGCAGGACTCCAAAGTTTGAGACTTCTGCCTGATAACATAATATAACCAGTGTACTTGCAGAGAACATGTTCATAAAGAGGCATATCCTTGATAAAACATGTGTATGGTACCCAACTCAATAGAACTAATTTTATTGACCATGGAAGGATGAACACATAAGTGGCTCTGCAGACTTGAACCAGTGATCATGACATCAAACACAGATCCCTACAGTGGATGCAGTAGTCCACTGAGCCATCGAGACCTGGCTGGGTCAATAAGGGCTTCCCAGCAGTACAGACGTGGGGGCATAGAATGCCTGGGAAGCAGATGACTCAATTCACAAATGCTTTTCTGCAAATAAGTAAGACTCATGTGAGGGAAATGTGGCCCCTGTGCAAGTAAAATCAGAATGACTGATGTCAGGATCTGTGGGTATTCATATGTGCAGCTATACATGCAGACAAGGTGTGAGATCTGTGGATTTTCTGCAGTTTAAAGTGACACAGCAGGGAGGGGAAGTAGGTGGTCCCATCCGAATGTCATGGATGTGTGCAAAGAATACAGAATGAACACCCATGAAGTCTACACTTTGCGTATAACCACAAACCTTTGCAATACTTCGTCCACCATTTTCTGCACTTCTTGTGTATGCCTAGAGTAAACGATACAGGAGTGGGCATCAAGGAAAGTGTAGGAAGAGGTCAGGAAACCCCCCATTTTAGGGATGGTGGTGACAAAAGAGCATATTTGACATAGTAAAATGTTTTCCATGGGAAAGAAAATATAAAACATGTTTTTGTGAACCACCACATGGATTTTCCAGAATTATGAAATGTACATGTGCAAATCCCAAAAGTTGCACAAAATGTTCAGGTACCCCTACAACGTCAGCCTAATGGTCCTACAAATTGAAGGTTTATGCCTACAGAGATTTTATAAACCATTTTTATTAGTTTATAAAAAGAGATATTTGTGCAGATCAGACGTGCACATGGAAGTGGAACAGCATTATATTGTTATCTACAGTGCAACAACTAGATAATGCAGCCAAGCGCAGCACTTTCAAACCTTGAATCCCTGACATGCTACCCCAAACCCAAACCCATTCCCACAGAGACACATGGCATCTTTGTGAATGATGTCCCAAAATGTTTAAAAGATGGAAGAACGCACTCAAAGTGGCACTTGGTATCCTCACGAGTGAAGTGACTCTCTTCCTTGGAAGCCACCAGCACTGTGTATCTTCACTCTAAAAGCACTTTAAAGAATGTGGTGTTCCCCAGAAACATAGCGAACAGAAAGGAAGCTCACAATAAACAAAGAACAGCTCACCTATTGCATATAATCCCTGCTGCCCAAATGATGCTATCTAAACTTTATATGAATCGTTTGAGGTTGGTCATAGCATGGCTTTGTGTCAGTTCATACAATTAAGGACCAAGGGGCAGATTTACAAGCCCCGTGCACCACCCGTACGTCACTTTTCCCATGTTAAAAATGGCGCAAAACTGGCGCAAGGGGCTTTGAAATAAGCCCCCAAATGTATAAAGGCGTTGCATGGGCACTCGTGTGATAACGTGGCACAAAGCAGCGCGGCAATGTACTATTCTTTAGAAAGGTGTACGGGCACAGGTCAGAAATGCACTGCTTCACAAAAGAGCCTTCTTTGTAAATATGGGCACATGGGTGTTAGTGGGAAGAATAAAACCCTAGTCCTAATCCCGAGAGACTTGAATGCATTATATTAAATATCTCCCAGGTAAGGAGGCAACGCCCTCATCTTTAACCGGTATAGTTCATAGTGATAACGTATTTTGCTATTTCTGGGCACTGTGACTAGTACTCGCTCCTGTGACCCAGGTGAACGGTATAGAATTTACTAACCTCAGGATGTTTAATGAATACGTCGTTCTTGTCTGGTATTTCAATCTGAGATCTGCAGGCTATAAAATGCGAAAGCAAGCGCTGAACTGACTGCCTTCTTAGTCTTAGGAGCTGTTAAAACAGTCTCTTCCGCCTGTGGGGCTTCTGATGTCTAACATCTGCCCCTCCATCCGTTACTGTTAGTGTCTGTGTAACTGAGTCATAGAACAGAGAGATAAAATGTAGACGAAGAACGAAGGAGGAAAAGTGAGAGTAAGGAGGAGGGGAGGGAGGGAGGGAGAGAGAGAGAGAGAGAGCGAAGGGGGGGCGGAGGAAGAGAGGGAGGAATTGATAGAAAAAAGAAAGGGTGAGTGAGACAGAAAGTGAGACAGAGAGAGAGGAAATGAGAGGAGATATAATGAGGCACATTGGGAGAAAGGAAGAATAAGAACGAGAGAGGGAGGGGGGAACCGAAAGAAGCAACAAGTAAAACAAGCGTGATAGATAGAAAAGATGGCCGACGCTACTTTGGGTCTGGCTCTGCCCTGACTCATTGCCTTTGACTGTATGACGGATGGTGTGTATGGAGTTTGGCTGCAGCGTGCACCGCACGTTCGTAGTGAAGTATTTGTGACAGAACTGTTAGCAGCGCAAGGACATTTATGGCACCCTAGCAGATGTAAGTGGCAACTGCGGTTTTTGTTTAAAACATGCCACCAGATTGCAAGAGGCATAATCCATATATGGTGCCGGAATACTTGTTCTGCCCAACAAAGATTACAGTTTCCACCACATTGAGGTCACGTTCCTGTGTTGGTGAGGGTGTGTGAGTAGGTGTGTGAGTAGGTGTGTGAGCGGGGCGAGGTGTGAGTGTGCATGTGGAGGTCATACTGGATATGTGCATGTTTGCTTGTTGGTGCGGGCGCGCATTTGTGCGCAACTGTTTGAATATCTCTGACTGCGCTTGTGTGATTGTGTTTTTCTCTTAGTGTCTGACAGTGTGGATATGAAGGAAGTGACCCGAATCGGGTCACCTGGGTCACTCGCGACCACCTCTCTGCCTTCCAAGAAATGAAGAGTCGGGGAGACAGTAGAGAATACAAACCAAGTTATTTATTAGTAAATGCGCTGCAGCGGAGTCCAGTCTGTCCAGGCTCATGGGATAGCTGCCGAGGGACTGACTTCAGAACACTTGGTAAAACATAATATACATTTCCAATACCCACAAGACACGCCCAGGCTGGAGATTTCCAGCTGGGACCAGTTACACATGCAGAAATACAGAGGGATAAGTTTCGATTCTGAGTCTGAGCACACACTATCTGTGCACCAAGGTCACTCTGCCTGCCTTCGCAGCTAAACCAGTGGGAGCAGGCTTCCATCTCATGGGAAAGGTATGCAGAAGTACAAAACAATGTATTTATTAGCACAGCGAGGCCCAACCTTGAGAGACACAAATGCATCACAGCAGTTTTCTAGCTGAGAGAGCAGAAATGAGCTTCGATCAGTAAGACAAAATGGCGGCTAAGAAGAAAATGGCGCCACAAATGCTAACTTAACATAGGGCAATACAATGCAAATAACATTTAATTCCAACAGACCCCCCTTTTAGCCTTTGCTAAGCCTTTTTCTCACACTATCTATATTCGAATAACATATTGCAAGCGTAAGAAACATTACTATATGCTAGGGTGTACATAGTCAGTATACAAATATACCTGCACCAAACTACATAATTTTAGCAATCCTGCTAGAGCTCAATCACAGAATGTGCATTATAGACTGGGACTGACTTATCAGGGATGAGAACCTTAACGCAACGTACACAACAAGCTAGGAGACAGTGCATACACGGGCATATTGTTCGTGTCGGCAACCCTTTTTGGCTTTGAGCAGAAACATACTTGTACATTGTAGCTGATGAAATGTACGATACGTAGATAGGACAACAAATACAGAGATAAGAAGGAGAAAAGAGAGGCAACATTTGCAAACCATCACCTCGGAGATCAAGTATGAACTTGTGATCCACAAGCGAAGTGAACATTATGATGCAGGATCTAAGGCGGGCTTGTTGTCATGTTCAGTCTGTAAGTGAAGTCACATGTGCTCTCTCCCACCTTAATCTCCCCCGCCCCCTGGATACAAAACTAACTGTCATATCAACCACCGTTACAGACATCTTCTTAATGTACATATTCATTTGCAGTGCGAAAAATCAATAAATGTCATATCTGGAACAGAAAAAAAGGATTTGAAGGTGCACCAATCGAAACAATTGAATTATCAGTGTATGTCTTCCTGTGCTCCCCTTTGTGAGGAGCCAAAAGTAACAAATATGTGTTCAGAGGGAACAGGTGTTGTACCAATCAAAGAATGCACAGGATATCTTAACAGACCCCCCTGACCAAACAGGCCCATTTTGCCCGGAACGCAGGGCTGCAAAGAGCTGTTCTTCCTCCCTAATGGGGCGACCAAATGGGTACATGGTAATTGGGGAAGAAATGCAATACAATAGAATTGGTGACAAGGGAACAAGAGGATGGGCAACACTCTTCTTTCCAGCGTCCTTCAGAGTCTCGCTGGGAGACTCCTATTGTTCCTTTACGGTGGTGCTATTGAGCACTTCTCGGTGGAGCTGCGCGATCGCAGCCCTTTTCTGAAGAAATCCACTTCGCTCAGGATAGGGCACCCTCCCTCCTGGGAAGATACCCTCAACTTATCCTGTTCAGTGTCTCGTACAATGCACCAATCTCCCTTTCCCTGATCTATCGTTGGTACCACAGACAGGGTACATACACCCTACTCTTCATCCATGCAGTCCATCCCTACTAACCTGACTTTCCCTTTGGGGCACTGTTCCTCCGTCGGGGACGTAAATTGTACTTTGTCACTCCAGGCACAGAGTGATCGATGAGCTGTTACTCCTGGATAGCTCCTCTCTCTTTTGCTTTTCGGTGGTGCGGCCTCGTCCCGCACATCCTTAATTTTCAAATCTGTCTTAGTCTCATTTACTTCGAATTCCCCATAAGAAGCAGCCAGGCTGGGCATCACGTCCGGGCCCCTCTGATGTGACTGCAGGGTGTCCCGGACCTATGAGTGAATAGAGTACATGGGCGTAGGAAGTGTGGGGGACGCGGGGGATATATCCCCCCCAGATTTTGGAATGGAGGGGACACAGGGGACAAGGGTGGGGAGGACGAGGGGACAAAAGAATTTCCCCTCTCCCTTCTGTTATTCGCAGGGCCATTAGCGTGCGAAAGCGCTACCTAATGGCCCTGCACTTGACCTGTGACCTGCCTGCAGTCAAAGTGGCCACCCGCCCTCTGCCCTTTGTTATGCTGCAGTAAGACTCTGTCTCTTTTCCTTCATGCCCAGAGAAGGCAAGGACAGTGTCCGCTTCTCCTGCTCTGCCTCTGGCAGCTGCCCTCCTCCCCTCTCTCTCTCTTTATTCCTCCATCTCTTTCTGTCTCTGTCTTGCTCCTCCTTAAGTGCTGATTTCATGAGACAGCTCTTACATACTCTCTCTTGCCTCTCCTTTTCTTTATTTATTCCCCTGTGAGATGGATCCAAAAAAGAGCAGAGCACTTTGGTTGGAAATGTCCTCATTTTCTGACCGTTTTCTATTCCAAAGTACAACCTCGGGACGGAGAGAAAAAAGTATCAAAATACGAAAAATAATTAAATAACTAAATAAAGCAATACAGAGTGGTCAGCAGACAGGCCAGATTGTTATTTACACCCACGCACATTAGCGTCGCTTTACAGAGTTTGCCAGTGAAGCGCTACTTTCTTTTTATCTTCTTTCTTTGAACAACATTGTTTTCCCAGGGTGGGGAAGTGCACCATTCCTAAAGGGACTGCAATACCTGGTTGATGGGTGGAGTGGAAAATGTTTAATATGATCGTTTTCAACTGTTTTAATTATTTTAGCTTATAAAATGTGTACCGCAGCTCTGTGTTTAGGGATGTGGTCTTTTTTAAACCAAACTGCTTACATTTTGTAAGGATATAAGCAATGGACATTGAAACGGGTCTCTTCCTGGTCCTGTAGTCATGTCCTGAACTTTTCAGGCGAAATCACTTACTGATTTCTAAATAATGAGTTTAAAACCGTTAAGGTAACCATGTTGTTCCTGCTTACATTTCACATGCTTTGCTTATCCTTGCATTCCCTATGAGTGTTTGCTTTTTTCAGTGTGTTATTACTTTTTTTCAGGCATCATTTTACTCTTGTCTAGTGCATAATTTGAATTGAGTCGCAGCACAATTGGGTTGTGACGGCAGTGCGAGTTTCTCCCAGTGGGGCAGTATGGTGTTCAGTGTGGGAGAGGATGCGGCACTCTGGCCAGAGCTGCCGAATTTGGAACTGGAGAACCATGTTCAGCCTTCATGACCAGTCCACCAGACCACTCTCCTGACAGAGCACATTCCGATGCTACACCTTAGAAGGCCCCATAGACCTTAGAAGCCCTGGTGTCTTAGCACCAGCAGGTGGACCCTAACGGTGGCAAGTGTGAGTTAACCTTGAAGGCCTGTCCACCACAATCCATGCAGTTCACCTCCAGTCTTGCGGGCAGGCATACGAAGAAGCACACCCTAGAGCGACAGTGACTCTGTCACTGAGGTCACAAGACCCTTGAGGCCAGTCCACCTCACCCATTGGTACCTCCATTGGCCTTTTTCAGCACTAGTAGGTCAACTTACCAGGGGTTGGCAATGTAGGATTTGCATGCACACCAAACTTAGGGGGTGATTATAATGGCGGTGGGACCGCCACATCACCCTGTCGGTGAAGGTCCCACCACCATCGGTGACTGCATCACCGCCCGCCATATTACAATGGCGGGCGGTTCCAGGGCAGTCGGAAAGACCGATCGCCACGCACCCGACGGGCATGTGCGGCGGAGGGGCTCGTAGTTCCTACAATGCTGGTGGTGCCTACCAGGCACCGCAGTAGGGATTACGATGTCCCTTACCCACCAGCCTATCCATGGCGGTTCACCCGCCATAGAAAAGCTGGCGGAAAGGGACATTGGGGGCCCGTAGCAGGCCTGTTTACCCCTGGCCCCCAGACATGGGACCAGAGGGGCACCTATGGTGCCCCCCTACATATCACTGCACCATGTGGCACTGCCACGTAGTGCAGTGATATATGTAACATGTCCCTTTTTTACATTGCAGCGGGTGATGCAGCCAGCAGCACCTGCCGCAATGTAAAAGATAGGCATTGTGAATGCCGTAGTGGCGGTCGCATTGTAATGCCTATCGTGGGGCCGCCGTTTTGTAGGCGAGCGGTCCCATTCCCCAATTCGATGGCGGATGGACTGAAGTCCGCCTGCCATCGTAATCAGCCCCTAAGTTCGCAAACTTCATGGTGTCTGCTTCGTGCACAAACACTTTTAACATGTGCAGCCTGCTTTCGGGCCACTGGAGTTATGCAGCAATGGAGGGCAAAATTATGTTGCAGTGTTGACTAAATTATGCAGCAAAAAAAGGCTGCAGCGTAATGCGGTACATTTTATGATACTTTATTATTTTGACATATTTATACATACTAACAGCCTCTGCAAAGCTTTTGCCTCATTAGTACCTGTGTAACATACAAATGCAGCAGTGAGAAAGGTGACCAGTCAACCTTTGCAAAGGGCCCTACACTTCACAGCAACATAAGTCACATTTCTTTTAGTAATTTTTAATCCGTTTGAGCTACAAAATTGTTTTGGGTGAAATCGTTAGATTATGCAGCAGATGATGTATTATGTGGCAAATATGGTACAGCCATAATTAAGTGGAAAACATTTTTTAAACTAGGATATTTTACCATTCATGTTTGAACTGCACTTGTGGAATAAGTGAGTAGAAGTGCTGATGACAGAAACTGCATGGCTCGGAGACAAATGGCTTGTGATTCCACTTTTAAGCATATTAGGCACATTCTGTGATTGAAAACATATCATTCTTTGTGAATGTATTTTAATGTCAATAACTCATACTAAACCTTAAATAAGCATGTGTATCTATTGGTTGAATTAACTGGTCAGTGAAATGCCAAATAAATACTAAAAATAGGGAAGTTTTGCTCTTTCTGGCCACACCTCTGGCTCCGCCCACAGACCCAAATCTCAGGTTATTCTCGCCCTCTGATTCTCCGCCCACAGTTCTCCTACTTTTTTCTCCACTTCGACCACTGCTTCCTGCCAATTGTGTTTTGAATGTCGAGCCCTTTCGAACTGAAGTATTATCGGAGCCTGACTGTGGGGTTAAGCGCGGCAGTCGCAGATCACAGTTGGCTCATGTGGGAGCTGGGGCTTGAAATTAGGAATCACAGACTGCATAGGGCACTTTCCCTGTGCCTTCCCACTTCACTAAGAAGCCTAGTAAAGGTACCAGATGACACTGTATCAGGAAAAACGCTATTTTGCAGTCCCCGACTTTCCTTAAACACAATAATGCATTCTGGGATAGATAGTCTTGCATTACATCAGCTTAACCAAGTGGATTAGTACACTGAGAGCAATGTCAGGAAAAGGGAAAGCCCATGACTTGATCACTGTGTCTCTGATGATATAATGGAGTCCTCTGGTAACATTAAAGGTAAGCCACACATATTCAGGCAGTACCACTCTGAACACGGATAGAAATATGAGGGCCCTTTTTGCAGGCACACAAAGTGTAAACCAAGTTGCCCCATTATCGAGTCTGTACCATTAATGGCCTGACAATGTTACCAATTTAAAACTTAATTTTCCCACTTAGGCCTGTTGTGCTTGTGATTCATAAAAAGTGCAAGAGAGTTACTCACAGTATTGCACCAACAATCGAAATGTGAGTAGCCTTTATGACCCGACTGCGCCAGTTGGCGCCCCGTCTACCTTTAGAATTTCCAGGCCTGCTAGGGCATGTTCTTGAAATACTCAATAAAACATGTGCCAAGTGCTTTAGCACCACATGCCCTCTATGCTGTCTCTTTGTGTTTGTCTGTGACAGCTGTGGGTCTTCTTGAATTAGGGACACTCAAGTGGGCTTTCATTAAGAAACTATGCGTTTGAATACTGTAAAAATTTGATTTTCAGCAGAGTAACTTTAAATTTTAAAACTCCAAGTGGACAAGAATTACAGATGAGGTCATCAGCCAGTCGTGGCTCTTTAGCCAGCAGCCCTTTGCATACTGGTACTTGTAGTTTTACATTTTCTACTATATGCATGGACTTTGAAATCCAGGCATGCAAAGTACAGTGGGACAAAAATCCAGAATGGCCTGAAGGGCCTACATTTTACATGTGGCCAATTGACAGGTAGGAGCGCAACAGCTCTAGGTATGAATCTGGGTCCAGGATAACAGAGGGATGATGGCTCTCAAAGAATGCAATCTGTGGAATTCACTTGTCAACAACGTGTGGCCAGTATGAATACTTCTGGATTGGATATCGGGGTGCAAACTCAGCAGACAGTTGTAAGTTCTGTACACATCACTGGTGAGGCCTCATCTGCAGTATTAGGCCTAGTCATGCAGGTCATATCTAACAAACAATGCAAACTTATCAACAGGCCAGTCAGGGACATATTCAGACACCCTCATTCAGGGAGACACAGACGTTCAAGAACCAATAAAACAACGAGGAAACAGGCCTACCCCCTCCACACACTCAGGATCTGTAATTACATCCCTGTATCCATTAGGACCACCCCAAGTATGCTTCAAGTTAGGAAGGAGCTGAAGATGCATATCTTTAAAGAATGGACACTATCCTGGGCACACATGGTTGGGATAATAGTTCAGAAAAAAGTCTCGAAAGTTGCCCAATTTAAGATCGACATCAGTTATGTAAGTCAAGATTATTTTAATGATGCACAAAGAAAAGCGACCAGCCGACACGTGTTTCGTCACAGTGGGAAGTAATCCCGTGACTCTTCAGGGCCGAACGGGTAGTGGCAAAGTAAGGGAAGGTAAGAAATGGGCGTCCCAGGATGGGAGGGTGTACAATCTCGAAGTCCTGCCCAGAGGAGGGTGACCAGGAACGGTATCCGGGTCCGGGTGGTGACGGAGGGCAGGGCCCAGTGAGGGCACACCAATAAATTGGTCGGGAAAAGCGGACAAAGAGTGGTAGGCGAGTGCGCCCAGGAGCCGCATTGAGGTTGGAGTGGAAGCGACGTCCGTCGATCACGTGACTGCCGGATGCGTACATAGACGCGTACGAGTCTGAGCGCCTACTCCCTGATGTACAAAAAACCCTACACAGCTTATATCTTTAAAGAACACTACATCACAACACAGTAAAGAGTCCACCTCCCATCGCAGAACCCAAGACCTCCCACCCAGATTCACTTTCTGGTTGGATCTCTGCCTTTGACCATGTAAAGCACTCCACTGCCTTTTTCTACTACGTGTGCACTTTACAAATACAGTTAATGAGAACAGCGCTGCCCGTACAGGTAAGAGCAGAGGGGCCGGGTAGGAGGGGGAGATTTCGACAGACGACGACGAGGGAAAATGAATTATTTATTTAATTTCCCCTCGTGGACGTCTGTCAAATTCCCCCCTCCAACCCACCCCCACCGCTCTTACCTGCACGCACCGCGGCTGAATAAGAATATGATGGCACGGGGTTCAAGCAACAAGTCCTGCCTGTGGAGGCTCTATATTCTTACATACCGTGCGAGGGTACGTGGGGGGAGGCATGAATGAGAAATAGCAGAAGCTGTACACAGTGCAGTTGGCAAGCATTCTTTAGTAGTGGAACCCTCCGAACAATTACAGACAAAAGACTGGTAGCTGGTGATGCTCTGAAGCAGCATTCACTCTGATGGAAATAGTACTGTAAGTACCCCAGCAGAAGTAAAAAGGATTGGAAAAGATACATTAAAATGTACTCGGATTTACGCCAGCGTCAGTTGTGCTGAGTAAGAACAGTTACCTTGGGAGACTGTTTTGGGTAGAAAGGGGGCAGGGACTCTGAGATGAGGTTGACCATGTGGCCCTTATTTTTAGTCATATGTAATGTTTCTGTGCTACGTCATGGGGAAGGGAGAAGGCTGGGGTCCTTGTGTCTTGCAGAAAGGAGAGAAAAGGGTGTATCTGCTCTTCAGGCAGGATATACAATGCAGAAAGGGCCAGACTAGCCACTCTGGCATTTCCTTTGTGGGCTGCAGGCTAATGATGCTTAATTTAAGCTGGTGTCTGCAGGTGAGGCCCAACTGCATTCTTTGTTAGAGACTAATACATTTTTTAAACCATCAGTCTGTAAAACCGAACAAGAGAGAGAAAGGCATCAAGGGGTGTGGGCAGAATGAGGAAGGGAAATATGCAAAACAGAGAAAAGGGAGAAAGCAAAGATGAGAAAGAACCTGGAAGAGTGAGATAATGTGGAGGGAGAGTATGTTCGTGGATGAAGGAGGCAGGAGCTGAAATCAAATAGACAGCCTTGGTATTCAACAACCCAGCTCCGCCACGGATTCCCTCACTACCACCCTTTAATAGTGCCGCTCAAGTCTCCATTACCACTCTCTCAGATGCATTTAATTAGTTATATAGCACCACTCATACCAGTGCAGGGTGTCAGCACTTTACATCACTCACACTACACAGAGACAGTCAATCATAGGTGTGTAAATCTGTGTATAGGAAATGTTACATAAAACTACAGGGTGTAGGAGTCAGATGGCATCCATACTTGTAGACAGTATTGTTTAAGAGTGCTTGGTCTGGATGTTGGAAAGTGGGTTATTAGTAGGGGCAAATATATATCTGTCCCCGGCAATATGGCCACTACCTCAATATATGGCTCAGTACCGGTCTTAGAAAATTATTCCCATGCTCAACCCTTGGTAGCTTGGCTGTGAGCAGGCCGGCTTAACTTCATAGACAGGTATGTAAAGCATTTAAAAACACCATTTATTTATTTATTATTTATTTAGGAGTTTTATATAGCGCTGGCCAGACCCAGTAGCGGGGAAATCACAAAAAATAACAGTAGTATACAAATTGACTCGTGGCAAATCGAAAGTCTCAGAGCACAATATAACATTGATAGCAAGAAATCACAAAATATAGGAGTAATATACACATTGACTCGTGTCGTGGCATAGGAACGAGTCGGGAGGTGGGTGAGGTAGAAGTCTTAGTGTTGAGGTGTCTGTGTGCTGCAATTGGCAAGAGTCTGCGTTAGGGCAGCAGCTATCCATTCGGAAGGGATCGGTTGAGGAAGAGGTCTTTGAGCTGCCTTTTGAATTTTACAAAATTATACAAAATTTTACAATTCAGTAAATAATTAAGACACAACACACCATAAAAATCCAGCACCAATTTATAAAAATAGGAAATATTTTTCTCTTTAAAATGAAAAAAATCCAATGTAGGGAACCGGGATTATTACTTTTTAAAGATTTAGCACTATATAGCACATAGAAACGTATAGCGCCTATTGGTACATCTGGTCACGCTAGACCTGCTCAAAGTCAAAGTTTCAGGCCGACCGCGATGAAGCCCTGAGGGGCTGCTCCTTGCGGTAGGTCTCGGTCAAAGTTTTTACCTTCTGACTTAGAAACTTTTCTGGAGCTTTCATCACGGGGTCCCTCGAAGCTCTCAGCCAGCCCTGATTCGGTGAGGGTTCGCCGGCTTGCCTTGCGACGAGCTCCCGGTCAAACTTATGGAAGTACAACCTCCGGAGCTTTCCAGCAGGACGAGCCAGGGATCCAGACCGGCACACAGTTGATGGTGGGTGGCTTGGCTCTCGTGGTTGGTCCCGGTCACCTTTTCTACGTTCGGAATTAGAAACTTTTACAGAGCTTTTTCTTGCGGGGTCCCTTGATGCTCTTCACTAGGCCGGATTCGGTGAGGGTTCGCTGGCTTGGGTTTCTGCCTACGCCCGATCAAACTCTGGAAGTCGGACCCCTGGAGCTTTTCAGCGGGAGGAACCTGGACAGCATGCCAACTCATGGTTGAGGGTTGCCGACTTGGCTGGCCAGGGCGAGTCGGTCCACTTATGGAGCTTTTGTCCAAAGTTGCTCCAAACTTCTCCAAACCTCTGGAACTTCTTCCTGAAGTTTTCCAAAGGGTCACAAAGTGTCCAAAACTTACTCCAACGGTCTGGAATCTCCAAGATGGTCCTTGAAAGGGTCTTCAGTTCCCACAATCCACTTAAACAAAGCCCTTACAAATTCACTGGTTGTTCTCCAGGCTGGGGATTCTTGGTAGTGGTGGTCCAGGTGAGCTCTGTTAACCTTCAGCTTGCAGAGAGTCCACTCTTTAGTCCTTTTGAAGCAAGGTAGTCCACAGGGCTGTAATTCCAGATTGTGCAACAGGCACAATCTTCAGAGTCCAGGGCCTGGTTGGTGCAAATCAAACTCCTCAGCAGGGACCCTTCTTCTCCCAAGTTTGAAGCAGCATCATCTGAGAGGCTCTGTCCCTCTCAGATACTTATTCCAAGTTCTCTGGGTCAAGAAGGAGGTCACTCCTGTCCAATGAGGTACAGGGCAATGCTCCAGGGTATGACCACATCCTCTAAAGTGTGGCACTATTTTCTCACAGAGAGCACTATTTCTCCAAAATTCATCATGGCTGATTTTCCAGCAGAGGGAGCAGAACTAACTAAGCCAGCCTACAGGATGGCTTCATCTACATAGGTCCACTCCCCTTACATCTGGGAATTCCTCCTTAATCCCCTCATCCGGCTGCAGGGCAGGGGGGAGAGGTGTAAATGAAAGTGATTTCTCCAGCTTGTCTCCTCCTTGCCTTGAAGAGCATTATTTACTACCCCTCCCCTGGCTCTGGCATTCCCATGCCCAGCAACCTCTCCTCCCAGAAAGGCTTCGTAACCCCAGGGGTCATTTATCACCTCTTCAAAAGGCCAGGCTAATCCACTTACCTCTGACCAATCAAGGCAGAACACTAGAGGGCTGAATTGTGGCTTACAGACAAGAAAGTCTTATAACTTCTTGTCTGTACATTTTAGAATAAATTCAACAATACCACATTGTTGCATTTATCATTAACATTCTTCTGAGTCCTTTAATCCTAGTTTTATGGCTTTCCTTTCTCCAGTTATAAATTAATAACCTCTTGCAATGTTAACCTACGGGCTGGGGATCTGCAATGGAAAAATGAACTGGCCAATTTCTCCAATACCAGGGCCTATATAAGGACCCTGCTTATACCTACAGGACCCCCCACCCCTGGAATACCTAGGAAAGACTTTAGGGGTTCTGATTATATCAAAATATTGCAGATCCTCACTTCACAGTGCTCCTAGCACAAAATACGATTTTGGGAAGCACTTTACTACAATGTAGACAGTGAAATGTGCAATTTCACTAAACCCAGGGCATATAAAACTCATTTTATAAGGGTCCTCCTTGTAGATACCTGACCCCCCACCCCTGGGACACCTAGGGGAAACCCTGGGGATACCTAATATGCCCCAACATTGTAGTTTATCAATTTGTAAGTGCCCCAAATCCAAAAGTCAAGTTTGGGCACAATTTGCATTTTAAAAGCAGTCTTGCAACACAGGCCTGCTTTTAAACTGACCTCAGGCTTCAGCAGTGCACACATGCAAGCACAGGAAGGGCTGCTGGCCTCTAAACTGCCATGCCCTATTATATACTAGGGACTTAAAGGTAGTTCTAATCCCCCTGCCCTATTATGTACTAGGGCCTTATAGGAGAGGTCATGCCAATCATAGGGGTACCCTAACCCATAGTGCACCCTAGTGTATGTAGGTGTTTTCACTGTATTTTTAAGTGTCTCTTTCAGTATAGCACTGGCCCTGGGCCTGGTTAGGCAGAGCCCTGGGTCAGTCAGAGTCAGGTACCACCAGTACCAGTCAGCAAAAAGTTGGGGAGTGCCCAGGGCACAGGATGGCTTTGCAACACTAGAGAAGCACAAACTCAGAATTTAAAACATAAAACCACGGTTGGGGGGTTCTCTTTAATAATCAGAATTGATTTCCATCCTAATGAACCCATTTCCCAACATTAGGATAATGAAAGACTGGGGAAAAATCATAACGTTCTAATCTATACCTTGCAGTATTCATGCAGCTCTTTGATGACGGTTAATAGCTCACTGTTCAATGTTAGGATTTTAACTTATAAACTGCAAATAGCAAAAGAATCTCTCAGACAAAAGCAGTAACTCACTGACCTATTTACATTATATGCATTTTGTGATCTGCGTGGTACACGTTCTTTGCAGCAGGCATATTAACACACTGTGGCTACCTTACCATGAGTCAAAACTTCCACTAGATCATGGGTACTCACAAACTTTCTCTCGGGGGCCAAATTTACAGTGTGGTTTGTGGCCGAGGGCCGCACCGGTGGGGGCGGGGTCAGTGGGGGAGGGGGCGGGGCTAGAGCAAAAAATAACTGTGACCATGAGGTTGAACACAGGCCCCTGCAGCGGACTCCTTCTTCCACTGAGCCACCAGACCCGGCATACACACATCTCTCTCTCTCTCTGTCTCCCTCCCTCTCTCTGTCTCCCTCCCTCTCTCTCTCTCTGTCTCCCTCCCTCTCTCTGTCTCCCTCCCTCCCTCTCTCTGTCTCCCTCCCTCGCTCTCTCTCTGTCTCCCTCTCTGTCTCCTTCCCTATCTCTCCCTCTGTCTGTCTCCCTCTGTCTGTCTCCCTCTGTCTGTCTCCCTCTGTCTGTCTCCCTCTATCTGTCTCCCTCTATCTGTCTCCCTCCCTCTGTCACCCTCCTCCCTCTGTCTGTCTCCCTCTGTCTGTCGCCCTCTGTCTCCCTCTCTCTGTCTCCCTCTGTCTCCGTCCCTCTGTCTCCGTCCCTCTGTCTCCGTCCCTCTGTCTCCCTCCCTCTGTCGCCCTCCCTCTGTCTCCCTCTGTCTCTCCTTCTGTCTCCCACTGTCTGTCTCCCTCCCTCCCTCTGTCTCCCTCTGTCTCCCACTGTCTCCCTCCCTCTGTCTCCCTCCCTCTTCCATGATAGAGTACAAACTTTCAGTTAACTGGTAAAGATAAAACTTTTTTTTACCGACAATGAGTAGTGGTGTAAGCCTCAATCCATTTACTAAGCTCTACATAACAATCAGGACATACTTCAAATCATTGCATCTGTCTATTCATATATTATTCATCTGAAGAACCTCAAAAAGGAAAAGTGTGTGGTGCGAAATTATCGGTGGGGGGGGGGCATACGGGTATCCTTTCCAGGATTGTGCATCATGTGCACCATAAAGTGCACGGGCTGGGCAATGGGTCATCATAACTACGGGAAATACATATGCATCTGGCAACATTCTTTTTTCTTCCCTGGCCTATCAATTCACCATCCCTCGTCCTTTCAATTGTGCCATACTTTCAACTTAAACATCGTGACTTCCGGTACCCACCCAGCAGGGCCTGCTACAAACATTCTTTTCATTTCAGTTTGATCATTTTCCTTAGCTGTCTGATCTGCAAACACATTATCCCTTCCTACATCATCAATTACTTTCCGGTGGGCACTACACTTACAATTCATAAGCTCTAATAAAAGCGGCTAGTTCAGTTACTCGAGCTAACTGATAAGGGACTCGTGATCTCTCTGCGACTGTATGTAGTGTTGCTGTAACATAAGCAATAGTGGTGGTGCCACCTGGGAATTTAAACAAGAGCCATCGACATGTAGTTCCCCTTGAGGGTCAGATAGGGGGAGCATCAGTCTAGTCTACCCGTCCTTTCATCTCCTTTTCCTTTTCGATTCCATCATTTGGCAGAAGGGAGGGGCAATAACATGGCTGAGTTCAAAGTGGCACATCTTTTAATCACGATATTTTTTGCAAACAATGCTAATTTGTAGCCAGTTAGACGTGCACTGGTAAGGTGCTGTGTCTCTTTTTATTCAAGGGCGTGGTCACAGCATGGAATACCATATCTGTGAAATCAGTGGCTAAAACGAGTCCAATCGATTGTCTTATGGAGACGGCCACCGTCATGACCGTCCCTAGACAGCTCGGGAGGGCTCTTGCGGTAGCATCAAAGACAGAAAGTGCACAACAAGCCGTCTCGTGTACTTACAAAACAAAACGGCACGCAACAATATGTGTGTACCAAGCACAGGAGCCGAAGAAAGCGCAGTTTGTTAGTTGCCCAAGTGTTAGTTGCCCAAAAGACTGCTTCAGGCATTCAGGATAAAGGCTCATGCACCTCATGCACTTCTTTAATGGTTTAGTAAGGAGCTAATCTCCTACCCCCTTCGACAGTAGGTGACCTAAGTGGGTGACCTCCTGTCGACAATACTTACCTTGTGAAAAGCATGCTTCATGGCCATTCGAAGCTAAATGCAATAACTATTTAACTGTACTGTCCCTACAGCTTTGCCCTGTGTCAGAAACGATGAGCAAGGAACTAATCATTAAAAAAAAAAAAATTGTTACAAACCATAGATGCTCTGTCTTTCTACGTAGTCCTAAGAAACGCAGCAGAGCCTATGACTCCTACCATCCAATGTGAATCCGGACAAAGACCTATTATTGAAATAAATAGTATTGCCAAAGGATGTATTTTAGATCAGTGACAGAAAAATATTGAGCAGCAGGAGGAACCATTAGCAGAAGCATAGCAATGGCTAGAACAGCAGGAAGTTGGAGAACCACATTTTCGTTAAGTTCACACCGATCAGTCACAAAATTCTAAACACAAACGAAATAATGGGGCTATTACAATTTAACAGTCGTCTCCTCAACCACGCCTTTCTCAACCAAATACTGCATCATGCACAACAAGGCTCGCTGCAGTCGTCTATTGTATCCGACAGTAAGGGATAAGAGGCCAGATAGCATTGTCTATGGCTTAGATCAAAACCGGCGATATCTGTAGCAATCCCACCTCTGCATCGCCTGTTGCCCACAAAGTGAATGGTGCATCTGCAAAACTCAAGGGAAAAAAACAAACACTAGTCACTACGTACATTAAGACCCATCATCATACATTCACCTGCCAGAGAGCAGTAATAGTAGGATGTCAAACCCATAACATGCTCACCACAATTAGACATTAACACGAACGGAGAATCCACAGTAAAAGGACCAATAGTCAAAACAAGAGGGCGCAAAATGTTTGTTACAGCTAATACATTCGAAAAACCCACCGAAATACTCATAATATTGTGCTATGTTAAATATGTAACAGAAAGAGGCAATGTAGACCAAATACTCTCAAATGTCTACAACCAAGCCGCTATTTCAGAAAACACATTAGAAACGAATCTGTGAACAAACAATCAAATCCCCTTTCAGGAGGCAACTCCTGCCCACTATAATCTAGGAAGCCCTTCGAGTCAAGTAAAAAACCACATCAGACACACTCTCATCTGTCCTCCGGCAACAAGCCGTTAACTTACCTTTCCCCCCTTCCTTTTTCTCGGTGGAATAAGAGGACCCAAAGGCATGACAATGCGGCCCAGCAAAATAAGTATCCCTGTTAATACCACACATAATCTGCAGCGCAGCATCTTTGAAAACACTGCTCCTAGAAACCAAGCAATATAGCCGTCATATTCCTAAGGACAAGCTGTTGCACGAAAGGCTCATAATTTTTATCACTTTCCACACACCTATCACACGAACCCACTGAGCACCTTTATTAGCTATTACCCTCTTTCCTTCATTTACCACTTCAGATCACACACATTCCTCCAATTTCGTCCAGTCTCTATCCTCAAATCCACAAACCCGTGTCCCAGTACTCAATAATATCGGGGGATGAAAAACTGCAGTGGGAGTATCAACAGAAATAACAGACATTATCATCACTTGGCTGTGCCGCATGTATAAGCGTTAGCGAAAAAGGACGCTGAGGCAATATGTGTGTCAGGGGTACTAACAGTCATAATGGCCACAGGTGGCGGAGTCAAAGAAAAGCAAGATGTGCCATAGCCAACACAGCCTGAGCGGCATGGCAGGAGCAGAAGCAGCAGAAATAGAAAGAACAGCTGTATAGATCCTCAACTATTCTCTCACAAAGCATATTGCACACAAAGTAACCCATAAAGGAAGAAAACCCTATTTCTATGGAAAGTGAGGCATAAAAGTCAGTCAGGAATCTTAAAGTGTTCAGGAAATATAATGCAAGGGTGAGTTCAACATATAGCTAGATCAATAATTAATAATTGCAAAATCTCTCATGAAGAGAAATAAATGCATAGGACAAATTAAAACTGTACAAAGCCTTAGTCAAAACATAAAACTTAGACTTTTAGCATCTAAATCTGCCCTCGTTCTGCGCTGTTTATCTCTGTCTGCCTCTCTGTGTCTCTGTGTCTCCAACAGAAGCTGCCCAAATGAGCCTCTCCTTTTCCTTCTGCAGAACTCAAGAAAAAAGCTGTGTATTTCTGCATGCGTCCTTTTCATGAAGAGACAGAACAGAAACTGCGTGAGAAATTCCATTCTTATCTCAAGGCCGGACAGTGAGCCTTCCAAAGCAAAACTAAATCACGAGCTGTGTATTTCAGCTTTCCTATTACACTTTCAAAATCCTTTTTTATTCACCACAAATACACGCTACCTTGAATGTTCAAAGCACTTTTTCCAAATTAAATGCACATTCTATAGTGAGGTCAAATCTAAATTAAACACACTCAAATCAATCATGAATTAATAAATTGAGCATTCCTGACACTACTCATCAGACTGAAAGCATCAGCATCTGAGCAGGCCTCATTCATCATTTAAAACAACATTTTTTTACTTTTCATGCACCGAATTTCTGCATACCACTTTTAAAATGCAGTTTATGTCTGAAGCTCAAAGCAGCTTTTGTCATTTAGCAATGCCTAAAGCTAGAGGGGAAATCTGGGCGCCATCAACGCACCCCCTTTTTTTTTACATCATGCGCTATAATTTTCTTATTTTACATTCTTCCCCCTTTTTTACATTCCTTTCCATCCTTTATCGCCTCTATTAGCCTCCTTCCGCCATGTTCAACGGGAATCAAACATAGACTGCCTCCTCTTCCTATTTACAATTTTTGAAGCACACGCCAATTATAATTACAAGCCAATGCAATCATATATGAGAACAAAAGAATATTTTGTTGGGCTTTGTCCGTTCCTTTATTATATAAGTTCTTCCATTCCCTTACGCCAACGCGTTTCGTCGTCTATGAGCATAGGCTCTACGACTTCCTCAGGGCTGGAAGTAATACAAATAATGGAGTTGTAATACACAGTAAATTAAAACAAATATTCGCTATTACATAGTGTAAGCCCAAAAACATAACCTCTGTGCGTTAAGGGACTAATCAAGATAAAAAAATTTTTTTAAATTTGTGCTCATGTTACAAGTGCGCAAATAAATTGCTACAACAAAAAATATACAACGTATATACATTGTCACAATACCGTATTCACAATAACATCCAATTCCATGTATCACCAAATGTGTAAGTGACTCTGCCCAAAACGACTAATGTGCAATTGTCACTACGGAACCACACGTGAGTTATGTGCTCATTTAATGACACCAATGCCTAGAAATACATAATAGTACCTTGATACTTTATTCCAAATCAATTTCTGTAGAAACAAAATCAATTATGAACATAAGAGAGATGAGGCACCAGTTATTCATTGCGTCCTACTAATATCACGAACTGCGATATCTTCAAAAGGCAAGGCTTACCTCACTATTCCATAATGATTCCAAAACGAAAATCCCTTTTGTATATAACTTGAATTCTCATGTAAAAATAATATTGACGAAAATCAAATCGCGACCCTGTAAGGGAACGCAAAATAATCAACCATTCCATACAATCATGTCATATCTTAATGCCAATCATATGCTTAACAATAGAAAAATTATCAAAACCTACTTCAAATAAAAGGTAATTAATCCCTGAAGTTCGGGGCGTTCCATAAGATACGAGACAAAAGGACAAATAAAACAATGTCCGCTATATTACTGGGTCCACACATTTAACTACACCAAATTAATTAACGCGTTCCGCTCTTACCGCTTGTAAGATAATCAAGCAAGTCCAAATCCAAGTGTGTTCAAGAGACGAAATCGGAAACTATCATTCCAAGATTCAAACAGGTCCCTGAAGTACGGGGCAACCTGTGAAGTAGATTTAAAGAATGCCGGATATTAATTCCGGATGCAAGATCAACCTAAAAAGCAAGTATAAAGCACCCTTATGTTAAACATACCTGGTACCATAGCGCGCCCTGCGCCGCAACCGATTAAGGCGAAGGCACCCGCCTACTCTCTTCCGGCGTTCAAATAGCCAAAATAGAAAGTGAAAGGGTGACTATAGTAAGAAACCCATCAGCGCCATATTGGAATGGTGAAATTAGCACAAGTAGACTTCTTTATTTAACATTGAACCAACGAGTAGCGAACATAAACATCCCTGCTCTGTCAGCAAGACCTCCAATTCTTCCAAATGAGTATTAAGAGGCTCATACGCCTTGATAAATCAGGCCTCATTCTCTACAACATATACTCATAATATACTACTTATTGGATACAAAAGAACAGCTAGTACACTACATAATTTAATGATCACTACACATGAATACATGCCATAAATGCCACAGCCATTAGTCACCTAGAAAATATTGCAGCTCCTGATCATAGTTGAGCCCATTCTATTTTGGCTATTTGAACGCCGGAAGAGAGTAGGCGGGTGCCTTCGCCTTAATCGGTTGCGGCGCAGGACGCGCTATGGTACCAGGTATGTTTAACATAAGGGGGCTTTATACTTGCTTTTTAGGTTGATCTTGCATCTGGAATTAATATCCGGCATTCTTTAAATCTACTTCACAGGTTGCCCCGTACTTCAGGGACCTGTTTGAATCTTGGAATGATAGTTTCCGGTTTCGTCTCTTGAACACACTTGGATTTGGACTTGCTTGATTATCTTACAAGCGGTAAGAGCGGAACGCATTAATTAATTTGGTGTAGTTAAATGTGTGGACCCAGTAATATAGCGGACATTGTTTTATTTGTCCTTTTGTCTCGTACCTTATGGAACGCCCCGTACTTCAGGGATTAATTACCTTTTATTTGAAGTAGGTTTTGATAATTTTCCTATTGTTAAGCATATGATTGGCATTAAGATATGACATGATTGTATGGAATGGTTGATTATTTTGCGTTCCCTTACAGCAGAGTTCTTCAATCTGTGGGGCGCGCCCCCCTGGGGGGGCGCGCCACCATCCCAGGGGGGGCGCGCACTCCACCCTGAAATCTTACCTTTGTTGTCATCTTTTTCCTCTACTGTCCCACGTCGCAAGTCTTTACCCATTTCAAATGGGGATTTTTGATTTGCTGCTGCTCTGGCTTTCTCCAATCAGCACATAGGAACATCACCAGTGACGTTCAACCAATGAGGGGGACAGCAGCTGAGATTGCAGGAACTGCCGCGAAATTTGTGGGCATAAAGCTCCTGCATCCACTACTTGCTGCCTTTTCTTCCTGGTTTCCTGTGGAGGCTTTCCTACGTTTTACCTCGCCTCGCTCTGAAGGACTGCTGAAATCTTGAAATCTGCAACAGGTAAGAGGGCTTTTTCGAAGTCCGGGGTGGGGGGGATGTTGGGCAGAGGTAACGGAGGGTTGGAGGGGGTGGAAGAAGGGGAAATCGATGGGGCACGACGTGCCCATGCTCCTGCACTTTCACGGGGTTAATGCCTACAGCTGAAGCTGGGAGGCAAGGAGTCTCCTCTGCTGAAAGCGAACGAACAGACAGTCCACAGTGGACTGTCTGTTCATTTGCTTTCCGTTTTAGCAGAGGAGACTCATTGCCTCCCACTGCAGCTGAAGCATATCAGCTGTAGGAATTTAACCCCGTCCTGGGAGGATTAGCTTTTCCCAGAACGGAGACAAAGTTTCTTTTAGAATTATACAGGCAGTAAAGTATGTATTAGCTTCCTAAACTGTATTGCACTGCCAATTATATAGTGCTTTCTTGCTTGCTGTGAGGGCTGAAGTACTTTATGAGCTACTCCTAGTCTTTTGTCCTCAGAGGTACCTTTAGGGCAGCAGCTCCTGGGTCTGCACAGAGAAGCTAAAGTACACCATTTCAAACCTGTTTGTAAATATTTGGGGAATGTTTAACTTTCTCTAAAATATTCCTGGACTGGAGTTCAACTATTACATAAGCCTCCCAGGCAGTTGTGTGGAATGTTGCACTAGAAGAGCACAGCAGCCAAGCTGGAAAGTTAGTAGTTTCTTTTAGAATTATACAGGCAGGCGGCAACATCCACAGGGCTAAAAGGTCTTCAAGTTGCCAAAAGAAAAATGCCAGCCATGTGTTGCATAAACAGCCTGCAAATTGCTTGTCTTGGCACTAAATGCGGTTTATAAATAAAGAAGTATGTATTCACTTGTAATGTGACTTTTCTGTCTTTGTTCCTTTTTAATTCTCAGTCATGGATCTTTCAGGCAGCCCTAGAACACAATTTAAAGTGCTTTCTATTTATATTTGCTGTTCGAAGTATGCACAGATAAGTGCTGAAAATACAGCTTTAGGGGACTGCTTATTTTTGTACCGCCTGGGACATCAAAATAATGAGCTGGCAACCCTAATCATAAAACTGGAAGTTTGTTGCAGGATCAGCACCTTATTTACTTCCTCCACCCTCGATCTCTGCTTAATGCCATACTAGCAATAGTTTAACTTCTATGTGAAACCCTACGCCGCCGTCAATAACATGCTGACATACTTCAAGTGTCAGGGAATGCACCCTGCATTCAGACAACTCGCTCCTCATACTTGCCCTTCACTTTCACACTCACCCTGCACTCACAGCGATCACAATGCACTCACACTGATCACCATGCACTCACACCATTCACCGCTTACCCTGCACTCACAGCGATTACAATGCACTCAGAGCGCTCGCCATGCACTCACAGTGATCACTCTGCACTCACAATGCACTTGCGCTGTTCACCCTGTACCTCACCCTGCAGTCACTCGAGCACACTACTCACCCTGCACTCATGTGACACTTCACTCACCTGTCCCCCTCACTGCTTACTCTGCAATCTCACTCCAATAAGCCCATCACTAACCATACATTCATTTGTCCCACTCTGCACTTACATCCGCACCCAAATTCATACGGTCACCTCACTCACCCTGCAGTCACTCCTCTTACCCTACTCTCTCACTGTCGCATGACTCACTGTGCACTCACATGGGCACTCCTGCCACCCACACAGCGCAGAGGGTTAATGTGCCTGCTACAAAGAATGTGTACTATGCAGATCAAAGAACTGAGTGTGAGTAAACTATGAGAAGCTATAATAAAAAATGAAATGTTTGTCAGAAAGGTGCTATAGAGAGATGAGGTGCATTGTTGATGAGTGGTAGTGAGGGAATTCATGGAGGAGGAGGGAATGGGAGAGGGGCGCCAAGAAAGACTGTTGCACCGTGTGCGACCCCCCCCCCCCCCCCCTCCTGAAGTTTGGGTCTAGTTGCGCCCCTGGTGTGCTGGCAGGGTCAAAGAGGTTGCTAAAAAAAAAAAGCCTAAGTGTTTTGTGTTTTCAGTCATGCAAATGTGTATAAAATAATGCAATAACAATTGGATAATAAATTAACTGGTTATAAATGCACTCTTTTAGGTTATGAAACCTCAGTTAGCGACTACCATCACTGCAGATCTGTGTGTGTGTTAAAGCTGAGCAACACATAATTGAATCCTAGTTGGTGCAGAGGAATAGTGACCTTTGTATTTATAGTCAGGGCCACTGGAATTATGCAATTGTGCGGTTTTGGCTTTTTGCGCATAGTTATGGATTTCCGCATTTGCCACATAATCCTTTATCTGCTGCATAATTTGCAGACTTAAAAAAAACTTGTTTCTAGCTCAAACGGTTTCAAAAGTTAGTATAAATGCAGCAACACATGTTACCTCGCAGTGGAAGGCCCTTTCTAAAGGTTGACTGGTCACCTTTCTGTTGCTTATTGCTGTATGTGGGTGTTAATAAGGTACTTATGAGGGGCAATAAAAGCCAGCACAGTGTTAACAAGTGTAAAAATGGCCAAATAGTGCAGTAATGCTATCACAATTTTAATATTTACAAATTTATAGTGCTATGAGGTCCCAGCCTGTGGCAGAAAGCACTGAATATATGTCATTATTTTAAAACAGTATTTACATACTCTAAGGTAGGCTGCTGCAAAATGATGAAGTGATTGAGATTAAACAAGTTCTTACAAAATATACTTTTTAGTAATAAGTAATCAAACTGAATCTAATGCAGACATTTTTGTAAGTGTCTCCACTATTCCAGATCTCAGCTGATAACATTACATCTCAAAAAGAATAAATCTTTGCCACCATGAAGCTTTAAGCAGAGCCACTGGAATTATTCAGCAGAAGAGGACCACATTATGTGGCAGGTTTGACTAAATTATGCAGCAAGGAAAGGTAAATTATGCGACGCAATGTTCCACATTTTGTGGTTGGCCTTACTTCATTATTTTGTCATTTTAACTCAAGGTAACGCTGCCAGGGGAAATTTTTCACCTCATTAGTTCCAGTTTAACACCCAAATACAGCAGTAAGCAACTACAAGATCACCAGTCCATCTTTGCAAAGGGCCTTCCACTGCTCCGGAACACTTCGTCATGCTTTAAGTAACTTTTGTTCCGTTTGAGCTAAAATCAAGTTTTTGTTGTTGTTGAAATCTGCAGATTATGTGGCACATGCAGTAACCTGATAATTATGTGAAAAACGCTGCTGCTACAGAAACTCATAATTCCAGTGGCCCTGGCTTTAAGTGACTCAATCAATTAATGGCTGGTAAGAAGGCTGGTTTCTTTAATTTTCTGCACTACCACCACACCCTTCACTTTCAGGCAGAGGCTCCTCAAAGTCAGTATTAACCATTCAGGGGCAGTTTATTGTGAAAGCTGAGTCCATGGGATGGCAGGTGGAAGCCCAGCAGGGTTGCATTCAGACGCAGAGCCCTAATCCTCTCGATCCCTGGGGCCTCACAGCAATAGTCCAGGAGATCGAAGAAAAGGAGCGAGATTCATAGATATTGTCAAAGAGAAGGCCCAGAATAGGGAGCACTGTATGAGGACTCATTTTAATGTTTACAAATGGCCAGAGACATCTTCTTCAGAAAGATACCCCAAAGAAGGGGACAATATAAGTGTTTTTTTTTTTTTGCTGGTACTGCTGCCAAGTGTGTAAGTGGCCATTGCTGGTTATCATTAAGGAAGCAGATGCAGCAGGATTAGGGCCCAGGGATTCGAGGGGCCCACTGCATCACAGTTATGACTGTCTACCTTTAAAAAAGGGGCATCGGAGCTTATTTTCCTTTCAAGCATTAGGACCGAGGTGATCCATCATGGTGGGGTAGAGGTAAAAGATGCAGAGGAGATAGCCTGCTACTCAGGACTGCAGTTATCATTAGTGCAGCAGGTGTAGTTGCATTGGGGTCAACGAATGTGAGGGGCTCACAACATCCCAATTATGGGGAGCAGTTTGTTTGGGATAAAATCTGTTTTTGTTTGATGCAATTGCTGTTTTATAAGTCTCATATTTAGTGCAGTTCATAAGCTATAGAAAAAGTATTCCTGATATCATCTCATAAGCCCTGCTCCCTGCACGCAGCCATGTCCTTCTCGCTCCCACAATCCTTGCCATAAAGTTTTGGAGGGGGGCCCGACCTCAAAACATTTTGCTTAGGGGGGGCTCAGAGTAAAAAAGTTTGAAGACCTCTGCCTTACAGGGTCGCGATTTGATTTTCGTCAATATTATTTTTACATGAGAATTCAAGTTATATACAAAAGGGATTTTCGTTTTGGAATCATTATGGAATAGTGAGGTAAGCCTTGCCTTTTGAAGATATCGCAGTTCGTGATATTAGTAGGACGCAATGAATAACTGGTGCCTCATCTCTCTTATGTTCATAATTGATTTTGTTTCTACAGAAATTGATTTGGAATAAAGTATCAAGGTACTATTATGTATTTCTAGGCATTGGTGTCATTAAATGAGCACATAACTCACGTGTGGTTCCGTAGTGACAATTGCACATTAGTCGTTTTGGGCAGAGTCACTTACACATTTGGTGATACATGGAATTGGATGTTATTGTGAATACGGTATTGTGACAATGTATATACGTTGTATATTTTTTGTTGTAGCAATTTATTTGCGCACTTGTAACATGAGCACAAATTTAAAAAAAATGTTTTATCTTGATTAGTCCCTTAACGCACAGAGGTTATGTTTTTGGGCTTACACTATGTAATAGCGAATATTTGTTTTAATTTACTGTGTATTACAACTCCATTATTTGTATTACTTCCAGCCCTGAGGAAGTCGTAGAGCCTATGCTCATAGACGCCGAAACGCGTTGGCGTAAGGGAATGGAAGAACTTATATAATAAAGGAACGGACAAAGCCCAACAAAATATTCTTTTGTTCTCATATATGATTGCATTGGCTTGTAATTATAATTGGCGTGTGCTTCAAAAATTGTAAATTGTTTGTTCAATCTTTGATTGTAAATTTGGGGAACTAGGGTGGATGTTCCCCCTTTTGGATGCACCGCATCTATACATGTAATTGTTGAACATTATATACATTGGTGTAAATTTGTATGAGCGCTTGATTAACCATTTTCACCCAATTCAGTGAACTGCCTCCTCTTCCTATGTCAAAACACACATATATATTATCACTATTATTTCTGTTCAAAAGTGCCCATCAAGGGCCATTTTAACTCAGCATTGTCCCTCGTATATTTGTGCCACAGTGTACTAAACATAATAAGGTCAAGATCATTCTTATATTAAGACTGCCTTCTGGAGGCGCCGGCTGATCTTCTTCCAATCGAGCATCTGCAGAGCAACAATGACAACAAGAAACTCATTCCAGGCATTTTCAAAAAGGAGCCAAATTCACTATTTTGCCTGGCAAAGCAATTGCAAATGTTTTTTTTTTTTCTTCAAAGACGGTCCTCAGACCGAATCAAACAAAGGAAAGCAAGAGTCAGTCCTCAGACTGCACCAAAACCAAGAGTCAGTCCTCAGACTGCACCAAATAGACAGGCTCAAGCCCCAGGCATTTTCAAGAGTACGCCAAATTAATTATGTTGCCTGGCAGAGTGTCCGCAGACCCTCTGTGTCTAAACGATCCGCAGACCTAACATGTTCAAGCAAGCCAAGAAATGGTCTCCAGACCATACCCAAGATTATTCAAGACGGCGCCATATTCACCAAGAATCAAGACAAACTCACCTGGTTCACACAGGTCAAACAAAGTTATTCTCCACTGCCGACTCTTTGGACCAAACGGTCAGATCCAAGGGTTTCGCCTTTCAGGACCCCAGCTGGGATGACCGCTGGGCGAGGCACCGCCCGATCAGACAGGCGGGGCAGCTGCGAGAACTCAGCTTTGTCTTGTGGGCATCCCTGATCCGCCCGTCCGACCTGATGCGGCCCCGTCCTCCACACCCAGTTGCGGGCAAGATGGGTCAGCCCGATGGAGTCCCTGGCTGATGAGGGGCATTACCAAAAAACCGGTCCCAGGATGCTTGTTTCCGGTCCAGGGAAGACCTGGCTTGGCAGTTCGGTCTGGACTGTTCCCATGAGGCACAGGGTCAAGACTGATTTGCATATGGCTGGGTCTGAACTGGGGTGGCGAAGTGAGCTAAAGAACGATGATGGATTCAACCCAGATCTTTGACTGGGGGTGAGAGTGTGAAAAGTTTCAGCACTCCGTCCATCATCTCCTTGTGTTTGCTTTGTTTGCCCTAAGTTGGCAGGGTATGCCCAGACGTAGGTCCCTTGCTCACTTTGCCACTGGATTCAAGCTAGCCTGGCTGATGAGGGTGTTACCCCGAAACCAGTCCCAGGATGCTTGTTTCCGGTCCAGGGAAGACCTGGCTTGGCAGTTCGGTCTGCACTGTTCCCAGGAGGCACAGGGTCAAGACTGATTTGCATATGGCAGGTTCTGAACTGGGGTGGCGAAGTGAGCTAAAGAACGATGATGGATTCAACCCAGATTTGTGACTGGGGATGAGTGTCTGAAAAGTTTCAGCGCTCCGTCCATCATCTCCTTGTGTTTGCTTTATATGTATATATATATATAAAAATATAAATATGAAAATTAAATATGTACCTGTTGACAGCAAGTTGGGGCATGACTACATGGCAAGGTGGAGATCACTGAGACTGAGCACCTTCAGGTACAAAACTTTGATATATAAACTGAACAAGACAGTAGAACCCAAAACAGAGGATCGCACCTATCCCGTAGTCTCCCAAAATTCTTCACTTATAACAAGATGAGTGCCATATATCTGGCCGTATGCAGCCATATATCTGGCCATGTGCACACACTCCAAGCACGCACTGCCAAGATGTGGTCCAAAGTGCACTATACAAATTCTAACATAATAGGGAGGTGCACCATATAATATTTAAATATGAGACATCACAAAGTCAAAATGACCAATCAATTCATGATGATTTTCACTGATGTGTTCAAATCTTCTTTTATTGTTCAATCAAATTCATATTAAAACCGTAAATACAGCCAACAACAGCCAACGCGTTTCGTCCAAATCATTGGACTTCTTCGGGGCGAGGATCCGATTAGAGTGGAACCAGTGAAATTCCCATCCAGCTGTAAGTTTCTTGGATATGTTCCGCACAATTCAAATGCTGCATCCCTATCCGATATAAAAGTACTCGTCTCTGTCAAAGAGAAAGATATTGTTGGGTGGTCCCAACAGGTCCAATCCCAAGGCTTCCAAGGTATATCGACCATGGGTGAATTAAACCCTTAAATGTCAAGCACTTGAATCAGTGCCGCTAGCCAGAAAATGCCACAACGCGATCAGCAGGAATGAGATCATTAAATCCTGCTGTGCTGCCTGAATTAAGTTGAAGAAGCAGAGTAAGAGACTCTTTTTAACAAAACTCTGTCCCTGGTGTCATGAGAGGGCCGGGTGTGAGCGTGAGTCTTCACAGCACAGTGATAAATATGCATGCTCACCTGACCCTCTCTCAAAACCGGGACATTCGTCTATTTTGGAATAAGTGTCGGGGACGTGTGGACAGTCATTAAAAAAACGGGACTGTCTGGGCAAATCCGGGACGTCTGGTCACCCTATTCATAGTCGACATTCAGCATTGGGTTGAACTTGGTGTTTAACGCCTCTGTGATTTTACGGTATGTCACTTCATGACCCTGTGTTATTTTTGTTATCACTTCTTTTACTCCTTCACCTGCTAAATTCTTTAGATATTTAATTATCTTTTTGTCATTTGTTTCTTCCAATGCATCAATGAAATCATCAAAGGTTTCGATCCATGCAGTCCATCTCTCACCAATATTTTGCTTTTTGGCGGTATCGAAGGGAGGTGGTGGTTTTAGGAATGCAGCAGCATCATAACCTGTGGAACTTTCTGCTATCAAGAGCAGAGCTCGCTCTGGCAGTGTCTGCTTGGACTAGCACCTTCATCAAGCACTAGCCGCATGCTGACATTTGGGTCATTGCGCCCGCTCTCTGGTTGTGAGGCGCTGCCTACTTCCTTGGCGGTGAGTGGAAGCTTTGTTTCTTGTATAGGTTCTTAACTCTTCTCGTCTCTTTGCATTGTACTTGGTTTCTACTGCCCTTAGCGTTTTTTTGTGTCAGAAATGTTTCCGCTTTTAGCACTTTCTTGCACTCAGCTATCACTGTCTTTAGGGCTTCTCTGTACCTGGTTGACGCTGCCTTTGGCATTGTCGTACTGTATGAATGACAGCTCTGTGTCGCGTTGTGGTGCAGTGCCTCTTGTTTCGACTTTACCAGCAAATGTCTAGCTGACGACAAACAAACTTTCTGTAAGGTCTTGCACTGGCTAGAGTGGCGCTTTGACTCCACATACACCACCCGTTGATTTTCACTTTGACTGAAGCACACGTGGCACATATGAGCAGTTTGCTGTACCACGGTAAACTCTCCGGCAGAGCACTCTTAGTTCTTCGGGTCATGGGGTTTGCATAATCCCCTATCTTGTCACTAGTTATAGCATCCTCCCCAGCCTGGGTACATGCAAATGATCATGCCCCACACGGAGTTTGGTACTACACATCTTTATTCCTCAGCGTGTAACCATTAACTGAACATTTTACATCACAAATTCTATCACCCACAACCACGCACCTACATCACTGTCCTTCAGAGTCCGTCAGGAATCAAAAGGGTCCTGTCATCTCTAACTCACAAGACACTACAGGTACTACAACCTAGACTCAACTGTGATCTCATAAAGTTTTTCTCAGCTACTTGGAGCTTCTCTAGTTTTTTATACCCCCAAATCTCAGAACTATATAAGGCAGCCACTACCGCCTTCTGTTTATACATTTTCAGAATGATACTTAGGTGTGCGTGCCTGCCTTATGTCTAAACTTAAGAACTGCCCGGCTAGATTGCTGTTGGATGATAGTTGCCTTTGTTACATGGTTTCTTCAATTTAATCTGTTGTTCAAATGGATACCAAGATTGTCATAGTATCTGACCACCTCTATCTACTCATCATTGACCATAACATTTCTTTTAAATGTTGGTGGCGGTAGCATTGCCATTACCTTAGTTTTATTAATATTGATGGAAAGGCCAATGATATTACAATACTCCACAAACCTAGACAACAGTTTATGCATGGCATTCTCTGTCCTGGTAATAAAAACAGCATCATTGGCAAAAAGTAGGATTGGGGCCTTGCTGCCTGCAATTTGTTGGACATTGAGGGGGATCTCCAAAGATATTCAGCCACATCATTCAGGAACAAGCTAAAAAGAATTGGAGCTAATATTCACCCCTGTCTTACACCCTTGCAGTGCACTCCTCCATTTTCCCATAGCGGACTAGCGCAGTATTATCCTGGTGTAAGCATTTTATCGTGTGCAATAATGGGCCATCATCCCCCAACCGCTCCTATGTCTCCCATAATTTAGGTTGATTGACCAGATCAAAGCTAACTTCAGGTTATTAAAGGTTAGATGCAGTGAGGTTTTTTTAATAACCATGTATTTGCAACAAACTTGATTTAACGATACCTGCTCAACCCTCCCAACCTTTGACCTAAAGTCAGCCTGTAAATCAGTCAAGAGGTTTCCAGAATCAGCACTGCCTTGTAAAACCTTACCCAATAATTTCCCCACCCCATCCAGGAGGGAGACAGGGTGGTAATTTGATTGGTTCCCTAGGTTACCTTTTTTATGAATTGGAATTAGAACGGCTGTGTTCCAGGATGCGGGCATACAGCCACTATTTATGGCATTGTTGAAGACCAGTCAGGACCCAAGACCAATAGATTGGGGACATCTGAAAAATGTCTACCGGTACTGCATTTGGCCAGGCGCCTTATTTTTTATCATGGACAGGAATGCTCTCTCAGCTTCTGGTCAAAAACGTTTTTAATCGGGCGACCTTACTTTTGTTGATATTTCTAGAATTGTGTTCATGATCTAGTAACTGCGAGTTTCCCCCTCCGTTCCCTCTCAGTGCAGATCGCTAAAATGGCCTTCCCATTCCTTCGAACCACTGTGATAACTTAGCTGATTAATAGTTCCCCTTTCGGCGTTGCTCACTAGTCTCCAAAAGTACTTGATATTCATCTCACCTGTTGCCGCCTTCAATTCCTCCCAAAACAAGCATTGGCAACTAGCTTTCTTAGATTTTAGTAGATGCTTGTCGGTCGGCCTGCAGGATTGGAAATACATTTCGCTTTGCCAATCAGAATGATGATGAATAAGAGCTTTTTTCCTCATAACATTCTCTGTCATACCAAGCAAACGACGACCTATTGGCTTGCCTTCAGTTAGTATGGTTAACCGGACATGTCCACATTAGTTTAATCTTTATTAGCAGTGCCTGCAGTGTGTCTAGTATAATTTCACTCGATACACCCTGCTCGGTGAAAAAACCTCCCCCACCCTATCGAGGAGGGCTTCTGACTGCGGTACCTCGGCCAGACATCTCTCAGTCTTCCAGAGGATGGTTCTCCTGTAATTACTTGGTTCAACTGAAACAGGATAAACATGCCTGCATATGTCTGCGTCCAATTGCTACTGGAGCCAAAAGCACGGCTCACTATGAGAGGATCATGGTCATTTTCGACCTGTCTGACTACAAACATATATTGATATAGTATTTATATAGTATAGATGTAGTTGAGGATATATTGATATTGTAATTTTTTGTAAAGCGTTATTTGTAGTTACAATTTGGGGAGCTTGTGGTGCTACTGTAGCTTTTGCAACATCTTCATTAGATGTCTTGATTAAACGAGCTTCAAGCTGCAGTATGTTCTCTGTTGAGGTTTTGTATTTCTTCGAAATGTTCTTGGGAAGTGGTTTCTTGCAAGACTACCTTAGACTTTTTTTTTTTTTATAACCAATTTTATTTAAAGTTGTGTGGCAAGACATATTGTATCACACAGTAAAGATAACAAATGCATTGGAAAAAGGCAGTCTCTGACATCAGCATGGCAAGGCAAAACAGAATCAAATTGATAAACCATAGTAATCACACCAGTTCCCTCATATGCGGCTGTGATTCACAGGACAGCCCGGGCTATGAAAATCGGTTTCTACTGGTGTGATCACCAGCCCACCCCCCTGCGCCAGCACCTGACAGTCGGCAGTGCCCGCTGATTGCAGGCACGGGTCACATCCCGCTTAGCGAGCAAACAAGCCAGCCCCAAAAAGGTCCGTTCCGCCTTGGTCCCCCAAACTCCTCCACAAGCCTCAGCACTGCAGAAATTTCACGGCCCACTCCCTTCCAGAAGGGACACAGCATTGGGTAGTCCTGCGCCACATGGAAGAAATCTGCAGCTGGTGATGCGCATCTCACTCAGGTTTCCGGGATGTCAGGAAGAAGGTGCTGCAGGCACCGCGGGGCAAGATAAGCAGCATGAAGGTAGTTAGATTGGATCATGCGCGGTCGAGCTGAGATCGCCAATTCCCGGTGCGACATGCAGGCCTCTCTCAAGTCATCACAGTCTAACTAGCCCAAACAGGCCTCCCACTTTTGTTTAGTCCGTTCCAGATCATCCGGAGCGTAAGTCAACAGCAAGCGGTAAAGCCTTCAGGTCAGGGCAGGACTGGGAACTGAAACGTGCCAGGGCAAAGAGCTCGGCAGGCCCTGGGGTGGGGGGGTGCTAGTGGAAGGAAAGCTTTGTGCTGCTTTTGTTGCTGGCGGGCGATATTGCAGATATGCTGCAAAACCAGCCCCAAGTAACAAAAACGGCCCCCAAAGGGGTCTAAAACCGGCCCCCATCCAGGCGCCCCACCGAGGAAACGCCCTGTGCCCGCTACGGCCAGTCCGGCCCTGCTTCAGGTGGCCCCCTTGCCCAGGCGCCTGATGAAAATCTTCGCTTCCAATAGATAATATTCAGGGAGTGGGTCTTCCGGGGTTGTGTGAGCCCGCAGATGTGACGGAGCTGGAGATAGCGAAAAAACTGGGAGTTAGATAAAGAGTATTGGGTCTGCGGATCCTGAAATGTTGCAAGGTTACCTCCCCTGTGAACATCCCCCAGGTAGGAGATCCAAATCCGATCCCAGGATGTGAAGCCTTCTGAGTTGAGAGCTGACAGAGCCATGTTCCCCGCAACAGAGGTGTCATTCCTGTAAGCCGGCGGTCCCATCCGATGAGTCAGAGAGCCTTCCTCCAACATGTCAGAGATACCTGGGTACAAGAGGGCAGTACAGCTGGCAGACTTCCCCCATACAGTAGGTCCAGCAGCCCGTGCAGGCCCAGTGCATAAATCTCCAGGCGGTGTGGCGGATCTTCCCACCCACTTATGAACCACTCATTTATCGGCCTCATTTGAGCCGCAAGATAGTATAGAGATAAGTCCGGTAGGCCCAGGTCACCCTCAAAGGGGGATTTATGTAGCATCTGAAAAGCCACCTTATGTCTATCACCTGCCCATATAAAGTTGACAATCTTGGCAGTCAACGACTGGAACCAGGCAATTGATATGGAGTAAGGATAATTACTGAGGACATACAAGTAGCGTGGCAGGCATATCATTTTAAAAAGGGCAATATGCCCCATAGGATTCAGAGGGAGCGTTGCCTACCGACCTAAGCTGTGCTCAAGCGTTTGGGTTAGCCCTCGAAAATTAAGGGCCCAGGCCAAGTTTGGAAGAGGGGACACATGGATTCCTAGGTATTTAAAGGAATTGAGTCCGATGGGGCTGTTGGGACACCAAACCCACCCGTATGCTTCTCTCCCAACCTCCACCAGTCAGGACTTACCCTCGTTGACACAGAGGCCGGACGCCTCCCCATAGAGCTTAAGGAGGAATAAAGATCTGGGGCCTGAACACAGTGGGTCCTTCAAAAATAAAAGGATGTAGTCCGCGTAAAGCACAATTCCATCCTTGAAGCTGTTTCCCTACTGCCAGCCCCAAATATGGGCGTCACATCGTACAAGTCGTGCCAGGGGCTCTGTCGCTAAGGCGAATAGCAGTGAGGAAAGTGGGCAATCATGACGAGTCCCGCGTGATGGGGATTGGAGACAACAGGATTCCATTTACCCTAACCTGGGTGGTCGGGTCGTGGTAGAGAAGACATGCCATGCAGTGAAACACTTCCCCCAGCCCAGACCGTTGTAGGACTCTGTCTAGAAATTCCCGCAAGACATTGTCGAAGGCCTTGGTAAAGTCTACCAGCAGAAGTGCTAATGGACCATCAAGTGTCTGTGCCCAAGACAGCACTGAATGGACCCTCCTGATCCAGTGGTGTGTGCTACAGCCTGGCATGAACCCACAATGGTCTGAGTAAATCAGATACAGCATTGCCCGTGCCAGCCGAGTCACCAGGATTTTGGCAGAAATCTTTATGTTTGCGTTAATGAGGGAGATCGAACGGTATGCCGAACACTGGTCTCCGGAGAGGCCCTCCTTGGGTAGGACCACAATGGTAGTGCAATCAAGATTGGGTGAAAAAGCTCCCTGCTGTATGGCAGCATTGTAAAAATTCAAAAGATGGGGACAGAGGATATTGCAAAAATGCTTATAGTATTCAATGGGATAACCATCTGGACCAGCCGTCTTCCCAGATTGCAAAGTTGTCACCACAGCATGCACCTCCTCCAGCTGCAGGCCTTGATCAAGGTCCTGAGACACCTCAGATGGCACAGCAGGTAGTGGTATGCAATCCAGAAGAGGGTTTGCGACCTCCTTAGGTGGCGGGGGTGCCGCGAGTACAGCTCTTGGTAAAAAACTGCGACGGTCTAGGCAATGGCCAGCAGCTCCTCCTGGAGACAGCCCAAGGAGTCCTTAATCGCTCGGACCCAGTGGCCGCCGCCACAAATAAAGGTTGGTGGGGCGGTAAGGGGAGCGCGGGGGGGGTCATATGGGGGGCTAGAAATAATAGATTTAAATTTAAAAAACATACCTTCTGCTGCCGGCCGCCTTTAGCGTTGAGCCGCCTCTCCTCTTCTTCCTGGGTCCCAGCAGCCCCTGGGACAGACTCCTATCCAATACCGTGCTGCAGAGCAGC
This sequence comes from Calotriton arnoldi, assembly GCA_963921515.1. Taxonomy (NCBI): domain Eukaryota; kingdom Metazoa; phylum Chordata; class Amphibia; order Caudata; family Salamandridae; genus Calotriton; species Calotriton arnoldi. The sequence continues at coordinate 27,367 of CAWUFW010004904.1, read as the reverse complement.
GGGGATTGGCCTGGGAGGGCACAAAAGACGCCCTACTCAGACTAGGGAGTCTGTGGGGGTTTCTCCAGCCCGGCTGCTCAATGCAGCTGGGCTGGAGAAAACTTAAGTGCGCATGGAAGTTTTGGTCGGCCTGAGATGGCCGGCCAAACACACATGAGCACTTATGGAGTGGAGTGCACGTAGCACTCCTCCTCCCACCTCCCATACCTAGGCCCCACCCCTCCCTACAGCTCTGGCTAAGAGCTGGCAAATGCAAAATAAAACAATGCAAGAAAATCGTTCTATTTTACATTTGCTGGCTTTGGGCCAGGGAATGGGGCAACGCTCCTCCGGAGGAGCTGCCGCTGCTGGGACCACCATCTCCGAAGCACCACGAGTTGCCAGCCAGTACAGGAGATTCCCCTACTTGCCACCCGATGCATATACATTCTGGGTGGAAGCCATCCAACAGTGTTTGGCCTCCTCAAGGGAAGTTTGACGCAGTTCCATGCGGGCCACGTCTAGGAGTTGGGGAGTATACTCTGTGTCACGATGTTGCAGGTTAACATCCAAGCGCAATATTCTACCTTCAAGATCAGTCACGCTGGACAGGTGGTGTGTCTCAGTCCGCCGGACATACCCCTTGAGATGGCCTCTCAGGAAGGGCTTACTGGACGCCCACAGCATTGCCACTGATGAGACCGACCATACATTAAGTTTAAAGAATGCCTCTAACTCTTCTCCGATGAAGGCTGTGCATTTAGCACTTTGTAAATGCTAAGCACTAAATCTCCAGGCCTGTAGCCACCAGTGCAATAGAATGCGAGCATGATCTGAGATACCACGTGGGAGAATACATACTGACTGGGTCGAGAGCAGGTCTGCTGCCGGCAACCACAGTAAGTCAATGCGGGAGTCTGTGGTGTGGGCCGCCGAACGATGGGTGTAGGCTCGTGAAGCAGGGCACCAGGAGCGCCAAGCGTCGCAGAGACTGACAGAATCTGCCCAGAAGGAGAAACAGGCCAACTGAGTCCATCTACCACGGTATGAAGCTGTGGATGCATCGAGATCCGGATCTGGGATTGCATTGAAGTCACCTCCGACCACAGTGACCCTGCGAGGAAGAGTTAGGAGGAATGATCACAGCTTTCAGAGAGTAGGCTGCAGTAGGGGAGAGGGACATAACATGATACGCAGTTATTACGCTGAGCCTCCAAGCGGCCCTCAACGCCCACACAGCACCCCTGTGAGTCTGTGTGCTGTCCGGTAACTGCCAACTGGAGGGACTTATGCAGCAATATAGTGACCCCCCAGGAGTCATGCACAAAACCAGAGTGATATACCCTGTCATAGACAAAATGACCCAGGAAGGCACAGCGTGTGCTCAACAGATGGGTCTCCTGCAGGAGAACGACGGCCGGCATATGGCTCCGGATGTACCGTAGTACCGTTGAGTGCTTTATCCCGTCCAGGAGCCCATTGGCGTTTCAAGAAGAAAACGTTAACTTGGGGTTGGTCATGGCGCTCTTGGGAATTAAGAGGTGGCCTATGCCAGAAACAGGAACTAAAGGTGTGCCTGAGGACACACTGTGTGAGACTGTGCCGATTCAAGAGTGATGATGGTTGTATCTGCCGAAACAAAACTAAAAGGGAAAAATGCAATAGAAACTTTTTTAAATGCCCCCCCAAATCCCTCCACCCCACACTTCACCCCAGGAAGCATCTGTCGCCCTTGACTAACTACCCACAACAAGTTAACTCAGAGGGAACATTTGTAGCTACAAGGCGCCCATTGAGAAGGATGTAGTGCCTGACAACATAGAGCAATGTAAATGAAACAGAAACATTCACGAGGAAGCACGCAGGGGAACAACATTCAGGACAACCAGGAAGGGCTGGGAACAAAAGTGGAGGGCCATCCGCTCCATTTTGCAGTTACGTTCAATCACCCTCTGAGGGCAAGAAGGGTGATCTTGATGGAGGCAGCACCAATCAGTCAAGGTGAGATAAAAGGCTGGGAGGAGGCATCCAGGGCACTCTCTGTGGACGGGAAGACCATGGGGGTGTCCGATAGGTTACCATTCTGTGTCAGTGAGGCCGGGGGCAAGGCAGCCGCCCCCGGGGCCAGGCCAGGATCCTCCTCAGCTGGGAGTGGGAACAATTTCCCCTCTGCCACCGGTGAGATTGTGTTGGAGCATGCTCCCCTGAGTCCCCGGAGAGGACTCACCCAGGGGAGGGCTGCCGCAGCAGTCACCATTCCATCGCACACTCCCAAGCCTGGTCTGAAGTATCGAAAAAGAGGGTATTAGATTGGAAGATGACTTTGAGGCAAGCAGGGAAGAGGTGCACTCATCACAGGTTGAGTGCCCAGAGCTTTTGTTTCACTTCAGCAAACGATCTTCGGTGCTGCGTCACTGCCTTAGTGTAGTCGGGGAAGATACAGACTCTAGAGTTTGAAAACTGCAAGTCAGACTGAGAGCGGGCCTCCTGCAGGATGGCTTCCCGGTCCTTGAAGTTAGAAAGATGTAGGATCACAGGCTGAGGGGCGGCCCCATGTGGGGGCTTAAGTGCCAGGGAGTGCTGTGCTCTCTCGATGACAAAGAAGGCAGACAGTTTGTTCCCGGGGAACCATGCTTTTAACCAGTCTTCCAGTGCTCCTGCGAGACCCTGCTGCCCTAGGGACTCTGGTAGACCAACGAGTCGGAGGTTATTGCACCGTGACCTGTTGGCAGTGTCCTCTGCTCTGTCCGTGAACGCTGACAGGGAGGCGGACATTTTAGACTTCTGAATTTTGAGAGAAGTGATTTCGTCCTCTGCGTTGGAGACTCGCGCCTGGACCTCCGTAGTTCTATCCACCACGTTGCGCAGGTCTTGGCTCAATAAAGAGAGGTATACATGAAGGCCTTCAACTTTAGTCTCAACTGCCTCCCTTGAGTCCTGAATGGCCTTGAGGATCACCCCTAGGTCCGCAGACCCATGCTGTACCACGGCAGGCGCTCATGCCGCCATGTCATTTGCTTCCTTCCTGGGATTGAGCAGCGTGACCGTGTACTGATCCATCTTGGTCTGGACTGGGGAATGCGGAGGCACCGTCCCGCGCCCCATCCTCCAGAGAGGCCACGGGCCGGCGGGCCCCTAGAAAGATGGCATGCCCGCCACCTGCTCGGGAGGCTCCCGGGCACCACATAGAGGAGACACTACTCACACTGCGCCCCGCTTGCCAGAAAGAGTCCAACTGAGCGTAAAGAAGGTCCAGGAGGCAGGACCGCAGGGCACACAGTCCAGACAATCGGGGAGGGGGAGAAGAACATAAGCAGGCAAGCCTCACCTCAGTCTCTGCCTGTTCCTCCACTCTCCGGGATGTGCCAATGTCTACCGATGCCACGAAATGGGGATCTCCGCACCCCAACCAGGCTCCACTCCAGACTGCGCCTTGCAATGGGGATCAGAGATGTCACTCCTGTGTTCCAAAGCACACCGCCCTGTGCCTCAGATACAGGTGGGCGCACTAAAGCCTTACAATCAAGGCCCAAGAGGCAGCCAGGCCCCGCAGACACAGCACCACAGGAAGTGCCCAAGGAGGGGGGGAGAAGGGAAGATCCCCGTCGGTCCAGCATTTCTTGTCTTCCTGCCGGTGCGGGGCCACCCACAACACCAGTCAACCCCTACAGGGCAAATCTCCTGCAGCGGCCGCCGCCCCAGCTCAGGCGGCGCAGCCCAGCCTCAGGCCGTCCCCGACCCAGAGTCGCATCACAGTCCGAGGGGGCAAGCTGCATCGCCGAACAGGGTCCACGACCTCTGCCCCAGTCATCGCTATCCCCGTAGGTGCAGGGGGCAATGATTCTGCTCCGGAGTCCAACAGGAGCAGGCAGGCGGTTCCAGTCAATGCAGGTCACCCGCGGCAGCAGGCCACTCCGCCCACGGCCAAACTCACAACAGGTCGCAACCAGGGGACGGCCAGATGGGAGGTGCCGCACCGGGCATAGAGCGAGTCCGGTGATGCAGGGGGGCACAGTAAGAAGCCCCTGAGCTCGATTCCTGGAGGGGTAGCTGCTGTCAGGCAGGATTAAGAGAGATTTTCTTCGGCCAACGGGAGCTACACTAAGGCGCAACCGCCATCTTGGCCACGCCCCTACCTTAGACTTCTTACTCAACATCGTCTCTCTCTTTGGGTGATGTTTAAACTATTAGTTTGTTGCTCTGTTGTTGCGCAACTAGAATTTTGATCTTCTTGCCAAGGCTCATTTAAGTTATCTAATTTGAGTTCACTCATTGAACAGTCTAAGTTATATTTCAATGCACTATTCTTATTCAGACCCTTATTAACGTGCGTGCTAGATAGATATGTCTTTTGCGTTATTGATTCTTTGTTCTTTATTAAAGTTGATTCACTTTTCTGGAATACAAGAAACATCTTTGTCAAATTTTCCTTAGTTGATGGATTGGTTTAACTGTACTTTTTATTTTTTTATTTTCTCGGTCTTTTCCGTTCTCTCTTTGTTAGTGGCTCATAATTATTATTTTGAGGTCTTCAGAACCTGCAGGGGAATTCAGATCAGGAAGGCCCTCTAGATTGATTCCAAAATGGAGCTCCACCTGATGAATAATTTGGTTGTCGAGTAACAGTTTCTGTGGACTAACCTACATACTAGGTGATGTTATAATTGAAACAGAAAGAATATTGAAGTTATTTGAGCCACTTGATTTTAGAAGTGCAAGTAAAGGTATTACATTTTGTTTTCCTTGCAGCAAACTTTTTTCTGGATGGTCAAGGATAGTTGGTTGTGAGCTTATAATTTTTATTTACAATGTCAAAGAATGTAACACAGCTGGGAGAGAGTTGAGTTTTTTTTATTATTGGTGAACAAGAGCAAGAACTTGTTTTTATTTCACCCTTACTCCTAGCCCTCAACAGAAAAGTATTAAAATATTCTATCTTTGTAACCATGACAGAAAAATTACTGCTAGAGTGTTGAGAAGGTCCACTTGGACATCTATTTTGATAGAATGGTAATTTAGAGCTTTAACTATTCATCTAATGTATCCAGTGTGGAGGCCCGCATGTTTTGGCAGGAACCTCCCTTCATATTTGAAGTAGGCATTTATTCTATCAGTGTTTCCAAGTGTTTTCGTAGATAAGATCAGATTTTTTCACTTCAGTGACAACACAATTGTCAATGTGGTTATCAATGTTTAAAATATATTTCTTATTTCCCAGGGTCAAGTTATGGCTTAATTCTGATCTTGTAGATGGGTTCCTTACTGTGTTGTAAAGTGCAGTTTGCTATTAACTCCTTCCCATTGGGTTTGCATTATTTGCGGCGTATAAGTGTAATCCTCTAATGTGTCCTCTTGAGTTAGGTAGGTTAAAGGTAGGCTAACAGCCTTCATAGCAGACTGCGGTAAGCGGATATCATGATCCATGCCTCTGGGAGATCCATTTCCTTTTGCTGGTCTGACAGGGTTCATGAAAGATGTCTTATTTAGTGCTGCTTTACTTGCTGCGTTTGAGTGGCCTTTTGATTCTCTTGGTGCTTCCCTTGATATGGGATTGGAGGGGTGAGAAGCAACTCTGGATTTTTTATTTTCCCAGCTATTTACAGATTTTTTCTCCTTCTTGAGGATAACGCCACCACATTTTTCCTTAGCCTACCAAATCTCATGGTATACTTTTCATATGCTGTTGCTGCTAAGAAATTTCAAAATATGCAATTTAGGAAGTAACGCCAATGGTGCTTCACGCCCTAGTCTGAACACAATGTTAGTGACAGGCTCAATGGACGACAAAGAATAGAAGATTAACAAGTGTTATAAAAGATTGTGGAAGTATGAATTGGAAAGCCTGAGTAAAAGTTATAAAAGACTGTTAAACGAATTTTACTTCATTTGTTAGCGCCATTAGGCATCAACCAGCATCAGTCAGTGGCCATTATTATTATTTCTTTTTCTCGCTATATTTCATTGAATAGCTTTGTATGTACGGAAATAGGCATCTTGTAATAATCTCCAAAAATCTCCAAAGTGTTCAAAAACCATCAATCAACCCAGATGGCAAAAAAGGTTCCATGTTTTCAAAAGGTTCCACAGCCGCAAAATAGTGCCAAGACCAAAGATGGGGCTGCCTAACACTCCCCAGTGTGACTGGTCACCTACCTCAGTCACATCACTCCGGCAGTGTCCACCCTCCCTAACCTACCCAAACCCAGCCTCTGGGGACTCACCTGCAACCTTCGTTTCCAGCGACTCCACCCGAGGGCATGCCCGAGGCAGTGCAGTTCTGCAGAGCCCAGGTTAAGTCTCAACTGCTTGGATCATGAGGGACGAGAGCTCCAGGAGTCAGCAACACAACAGGAACACCGCCTGGCACAAGCACCGCTCCCTGCTCCCACAACCTGCCGCCTGAGCCACTGGGACCCGTCGCCGTCCTCTCCACAAAAACCCCGCCAGGTGGGTCAGGGGTGATTGGTCCTGGCAGCCATGCTAGCCTCGGTGTAGCCACGTGGCAGCCATGGGATTGAAGCTGGTGGTCGGTGCGGCCTAACAAGAGCAGCAGCGGCCTGTCCTCGGTCGGTCCTCCACGGTGGGACTGGAACGGGAGCAGGCACGTCCCAGCACATCAAATTGACATCAATGAAAATAATTACTTAAGACCTCAACAGAGAGCAACATCATACGAGTTCTTTCATTATCATTTTACAAAAATGGAGAAAAAATTTGATAAGCATAAAAACTTATTTTCCACATCAACAGATCAATGAGTAATAATAACTCCTTGATAGGAGTAGTTATAAGAAACATTTTCACTTCATAAATTATTACAAATAAAAAGCTTATGGAGAATATACATTTTTTATAGCCAATGGGTTTATTTTGTCTGTTATGCTGCGTAGCTACCACGGAGTGCGGCATGATGCAAATTCTGATGTTCAATGGCCTGTGGGCACCGAGCAATGACCATGCTCTCCCAGAAGGTAGCAGGCGCCATTTTAAAAGCAGGGCATACCTCTGGGCCATTTGTTAAGAGAAGACCCCATATGCTTCACCCTTTGATTTTTGGCAAATGGAGATGGTACAATAGAAGAGGGTTTAAGTCTTTTGCTTAGCTATGAAGACATCTAATGTTTGGAGGTCTGTATGATAAGGACAATTTTGTTACAGGAAATACCATTTATCCCTATGAGGCATACTAATGCAAGATGACTGTAATGTGTTTTGAGGTTTTCCTTGGAGTTTTCAGCACCAATTACTATACAAAGGAATGTTTTCTATTCTTCAATGTATTGGCAACACTGAGGATTCCGTCTTTCTTTGTCTCCAATGCCTCTTCCACTCCAGTCTCGTTTCCTCTTTCCAGGTTACATTGGCTTATTTTAATTCTTGAATTTCCCTTGATTTGGAATTGATTATCTGTTTTCCTGTAATGTTCACTATGCTGAGAGGTTTTTTATGCCTTGTGCTTTTTCATCTCTTATGTCCCATCTTTGCATATTGTTTCGTTTCCTTCTATGCTTCTTTTGGTACCATTGCTTACCATCTCCTTTTTTTGCTGAACACATCTTGGGGACACTGAGAAAGCTGACCTAGGAATGCATTCTGTCCATTACTGACCATTGGCTTTGTGCTTTGTAACTCACAGTTTCTGGCTTTCTATTCCCTACCTTTATTTGTTTTAGGCTGCCCAGCTTCAGTTCGTCCCTCCCGTTGCCCAAACCTTGTTTACCGTATTCTTCCATGAACTCGCTTTCCGTAAACAGGCCTTCAAATCATGGGGCATATTAGCAAGGAGTTGCGATATTTATCGCAAAACGCGCTTAGCGCGTTTTTTGTTAACGCCGCCTATCGCTGGAAATTATCGCTGAGATAACACCCTATTAGTAAGGTTTATCTCCATAGCGATAATATTTCCAGCGATAGCGGCAAAATGTGAGAATATCGCTGGAAAAGCAGCGATATTCTCGCATTATCGCTAAGGTGGATTCAACATTAGAATCCACCTCCTATACTTTAAACAGGTAAGTCATCCTCACTAGCAGGTGATAAAATATAACGATAAACGCGCTTAGCACGAATTATTTTATCGCTTCGCCTGCCTTGCTAATAGGGGGTAGTGGGATTAGCGACTGTTTTCAGTCGCTTTTAGTAGGGAACGCCTTCCTTGCATGTCATTAGCGATAATTATCGCTGACATGCAAGGCGATGGAAAACGCGGCCTCTAACGCCTGAAAGCTGTCGCTAACGCCTGTTAGCGACAGCTTGCTAATAGGGCAATAAAATTATCGCCGCTTTAGCGGCAAAAAGTGCCGCTAAAGCGGCGATAAAGCCCTTGATAATATGCCCCCTTGTTCTTATCCTGTCACATTTGCAGTGCTTTAAAAGATAGAGGTCAAATTTCAAGCTGTCTTCCGACTCCACCGATCCACCCATTCTTGTAGGGATGGATGGGTGGTCAGCAGAGGTGCTGGTCTAGAGCAAAGGGCTCTTATCCTCGGAGTATATTTGCTGTTCTACTTGGATATATAATAGTCTCTTGCAATGTGTGTGCTTATGAACAATGCAGAGTGCCTTGAAAGCAGACTATCTCTTTATGGGTGGCCAGTAAAGTGTTGGAATATGTAATGTGCGACTGCGAACTCCCCCACCCTCATCAGTTTGTGAGATGGAGTCATTTGAGCCACTAAATTAACAATGTTGCGGACAGAACAGTACAAATCAACAAAAGATTCATCCTTTCAAGCCGGTTTGTAAATTTGTATATCTACAAACATCTGAAAAATACTGAAAAGGAATCCACCATATGACAAAAAGGATCAAGGGAGGAAGACGTCTTTATGACAGGTTTAGTGTAAAACTATGCTTGGCAAACACACACATACTTCTTAAAAGCAGAAAAATGGTCTGGCCTAGTGCCCCTTGAAGAACATTTCACCCACCCCCTTCTGCAACAAAATCTGCCTCTGCCACTGAGTGGTAACATAAGCCATATTTTGTGCACCCTATAGCAGCATGCCTGCTTTCTTCTGCGCCATATCTCAAACCCAAGTACCTGCTGCACATGGTCCCAGCAGGCCCTTTTTTCTGCCAGGGAAAGCCCCGGTCTGGCCTTCACTTTTCTACCAGCATCGCAGGAAGAAGCTTCCAAGCAAAATAATATTTCAGTGGCACCCTCTGCTCCAACCGTCGACCTGGAGTTGGTGATGATAAAATAAATGTGAACCAAAAAATAAAATTAAAAAACACATGAAGCCGGGATGGTGTGAAATAAAAGAAATGAGAGTGGGACAGGAAAATGAGGGTGAAGGCGACATGGAGTCATAGAAGGGTCAAGGCCAGGCAATGAGAAGATTACAGGAGACATACTTAGGGTGACCAACCGTCCGTAAATTTCACGGACTGCCCGTAATTTGGGCCTCTTGTCCGTTGTCCGTCAAGAGTTCTTTCACGGACGCCTTTTGTCCGTAATTCCAGACATTCGGGGAGCTGCCCCCTGCAAGCAGCCTGAGAGTTCTGTGACTCCCCTGCAGGGGCAGCTCGCACTCCTGCTGTGATCTGTGGCCTGCAGCAGCCCCTCCCCGACCTGGCACAGATTGCTATCAGCTCATTATCATTCTGTATGTCGGCCTAATTATCACATACAGAATGATAATGGGCCAGTGACAGCATTTGCCTGGCCTCCTCCTACACTCACTGCTCTTTGCAGGGATCGATGGTGTGCGCAGCAGTATTGCTCAGTGGGTGTCACCAGCTGCCACTGTGATACCAAGGGGGTCCATTAATGGCTTCTGTTCATCAGGGGCCAGTGAAGCTTTCTACACTCGTGTTTATGCTGAGCCTCCTACGGGCCCGGTTTAGTTAGTCCTTGAGGGGTGTAGTGGAACCGGCAGAGCAGAGGTGTGAATGAAAACTGAAAGCATCCCTTGGATTATGCCACAAAAGCGCACATATACTCTTTCAGGCTGATGCCGGGCTTTGCTGTTTGTTATTAAACGCCCTGCTTTCATATCCGCTGTGTTGTTGGACACTACTGCTTAGGGAACAGCTTTGGGCTGCAGAGAGAGGACTCCTGAGGCCACACATGGACTTTTGCACAGACTCGACTCTAGGTGGGAGCACAGTCCTTATAAGTGGATAACAGGAATGACATTGAGTTCCATAAGAATAAACAACTGTTATTTGTCAAGAACGCCAAGAGGCTCGCTCTGGGGTGAATGTGCAGCACACAAATAAAGGTAATATTGTGTTAACAATATAGAAAAGACAATGATAGCTCTCAGGTGCCTGTGATGGCAGAATTAACCCTCTCAGCTATCATTTGCAAGTGATTTTATCATTTAATCATGAGCTTCACAGTTCTCATTTTTCCGCAGAAATAAAACAAGTTGCAACCACTCCAAAATGCAGCCACTCAGGTCATTTCTTCCAGTAAGCAACAGCTATCATTAAAGGAACGCACACAATTAAATCACTCTGTATGGGACACATTGCCATCTGGGCTCAATTGATTCCTTTTTTCATGTTTTAAAATGTGTAAACCTCAGAAAGCACTGCAGACCGGTATAAACATGTTGCCCTGTGTGTCAAGATTCAGACCAACTAGGCAGAGTGGACATACATTTTCATTTTCTGTGGCCTGGAATGGAATGCCTTTCTGCTGCCTATTAGGGATCTTGAAGTTCTGACTGTGTTGAAAGGGAGGCTCAAAAGCCAGCACTTTGAGCAAGCATGTCAACTTACTTAATTCTTGTAATACACTGCACCTGTTTAATACCGCTGGTCAAGGAATCATGAGGTCAGTCTCTGAAGTAAGTGCGCTTTATAAGAATCCATTGAGTGACACGTTGCGAAAAACAATAATAAACTCTAAGAAGGTAGAACAAATATTCCTGGCTCAGGTAATAATCTTTAAAGCTCATGCTGAAAACCAAGAAAACTTGAGACAGAACAAAGTGATACCGGCAACTGGATCAAAAACATGACCCCAGCTACCCACAAGTGCTTGCCATCTCACTACCGTCTTCTAAAAGTGCCACTTATGGATAGCAAGTTTTCAATCTGCTGCAGATGTAACCATCTCTGTGGTATTGTTAGAGTAAAATATTTAGAAAGGTAATTAGGCGTCAGACCATGCAGTGCTTTCCTTACAATGCATAGTACCATCATCTTAGTCTGGGACGTCGCTAATAGCAAAGACAAAGGAAGTGGCGGCTGGTGACATTTGAAAGTGGTAGCCTTAAACAAACAGGTTCAACAAAATTTGCTTTTGTTAACCGGATTAATGATATGGTGTTATATAGCTTGCACCACATATGGAATTGTGTCATGAGCTTTGCGCAATATAGCTTCTATTACCCCACTGATAGTCATTTTATGATCCATGAAAGGGTGAAAGGCTGAAAGGCACCAGCAAAGTGTCTGAAGTATTACTTGCAGGTTATGATGTAAATCACTGCAGCATGCGCTCAGCTATCTTACTGAATAGAAGTAACACTGTAGAATGTTTATGTTGGTATGCGTAATGGGAAGCTAGAGTACTCACTGCAGCATGTGCTCAGCTATCTTACCGAATAGAAGTAACACTGTAGAATGTTTATGTTGGTATGCGTAATGGGAAGCTAGAGTACTCACTGCAGCATGTGCTCAGCTATCTTACCGAATAGAAGTAACACTGTAGAATGTTTATGTTGGTATGCGTAATGGGAATCTAGAGTACTCACTGCAGCATGTGCTCAGCTATCTTACCGAATAGAAGTAACACTGTAGAATGTTTATGTTGGTATGCGTAATGGGAATCTAGAGTACTCACTGCAGCATGTGCTCAGCTATCTTACTGAATAGAAGTAACACTGTAGAATGTTTATGTTGGTATGCGTAATGGGAAGCTAGAGTACTCACTGCAGCATGTGCTCAGCTATCTTACCGAATAGAAGTAACACTGTAGAATGTTTATGTTGGTATGCGTAATGGGAAGCTAGAGTACTCACTGCAGCATGTGCTCAGCTATCTTACCGAATAGAAGTAACACTGTAGAATGTTTATGTTGGTATGCGTAATGGGAATCTAGAGTACTCACTGCAGCATGTGCTCAGCTATCTTACCGAATAGAAGTAACTCTGTAGAATGTTTATGTTGGTATGCGTAATGGGAATCTAGAGTACTCACTGCAGCATGTGCTCAGCTATCTTACTGAATAGAAGTAACACTGTAGAATGTTTATGTTGGTATGCGTAATGGGAAGCTAGAGTACTCACTGCAGCATGTGCTCAGCTATCTTACCGAATAGAAGTAACACTGTAGAATGTTTATGTTGGTATGCGTAATGGGAAGCTAGAGCACTCACTGCCTTGTTTCCTTAATTATGTTGCTTTTACTTATTTTACTCTTCTTTATATTTTGATGTTGTTGTTGCCTACCATTCTGTTGCCTTCTTTTGTGTGGCTACATAAAGAAGACAGACTAACATAAGGAATGATGTAAGGTAGTCTATCTCACAGTGCATCTAGCGTGTCTCCCTAGCAAAAGGTGTGTAAAGGCCTCACGTACAAGGCATTTGTGCGATTCACAAAATTGAATGCGTGTGTGGAGTAAGGGAGCTGTGAACAGAGAATTATAAGGATAATGTGGATCAATTATGTCACTGTAGGAATGGTTCTGCAGGTTTGTCGGACAGTTCTCTGGATAGTTCTTTGCATGTACAAGAGTTAGTGTGCGTTTGTTGTGAACAGAGTATTTTAGAATGGTCTGGAGAATTCACTTACCGTAATGTTCTGGATCTGAGATTTGAGATTGCAGAAGGCTGGGGTGCAGTGAAGGAGAGAGCACAGGGAGGAGGGATTGCAGGACTAAAGCACTGGAGTCGAAGGATACCACAGGAGATTGATGGTCCAGAGAGAGAGAGCATCAGGAGGAGAGGGAGCATACGAGCAATGCAAAGGTGTCAAACGATACCACTGGAGACTTCTAGCACACAAACAATGTGCTGGAACAGAGGGAACACAGGCAGAACAAGGGGTTGACTGTCTGGGAACTAGGTGGAGATTAGGTAGAGCGCAAACACAGTAGGACCTGGCAGGAGGGAAGATAGAGGCTGGGGCTCAAGAGGAGCCAGAGCAGAGAGAGACGGGCAGCAATGTCAGACAGACTAACAGCTATGTGGTTATACTGAATAAGCAGCACCCTACATCATTATCATATGAAATCTCTTTATTGATGCAGTAACTACACTTTCACAATTGCTTTATTAACCTTCTTGCTTTCTCAAATAGTCTTGAAAGGGCACCATTTTCCCACTCTTTTTTCAAACGTTTCTCGGGAGAGAAAAAGCCCCCTAATGACGTTTCAGGCTCGCTTCGCTGCGCTCGCCACTGGGCACTCATCACAAACTTTTACGCCACACCACTTTCAAATGTCACCAGCCGCCACTGCTCCTGCCAGAGCCCAGGGCATGGCAAACTGTTTTTGTTTATGGGCTCCTGTCACCTCACCAGGGGCCAAGCTCTGGGGGGATGGAGGTTTCATTTTGGCTCATGTTACCCAGGTGCATCCAATATGCAAACGCCCGTATATAAGTTTCAATCCGGCACACAACAGGTGCAGTGCAAGGTTCTCTCAACCTAATATGAACTTATTTTGACTTGTACTTATGTAGGTTGTCTATTTACTTATGTAATATTGCGCGACTTCCTCTGATGTGTCTGTAACATGTACCTTTTGTCCCAAATTTTTGTCCTGAATTCTGACCTTCTGTCCTGAATTTTTGTCCTGAATTTCAACCCTTTGTCCTGAATTTTTACACTCACTGTCCTGAATTTGCACCCATGCCAGTTGGTCACCCTAGACATACTGCAAGCAAAAGCAAAGTAAATATATAGTACGATTCGCACTACTTTCACTTTTGCGTCATCATAATTCAGCACTAGAAAAATACAGTTTTTCTCGTAATAGTGAATATTTTTCATACAATGTTTGGTCAAGTGATACAAGGTGTCTCCAGCACCATTTGCAAATAAAACGATGTAAAACATATACGTAAAAACCCTCATGTTTTCTGCAATGTAGTCCTCCCACGGGAATGTCCTTTTTGGGTCGAGCCTAGGCAGCGCACATGCGTGTAATCACTATATGGAGTGTAAGCCCGCCTCCTGCTTGCCATTGGTCCACTCTTGCATTCGATCCCTTCTTTGTCCACCGGTGGGGAAACCAAGGGAAGAACGACGTTTGGACCTAATAGGGACGAGCTACAAATCGCTGTTAGCCTCTTCATTCATTTCTTATAGGTTTGTCCTGTACATTTTTAGGCAATACCCGTGACTAACCAACTCTTTACTTTAAGTAGTCCCCTCATTTCAATGTTTTTTTATATGGCTCGTGATCTCCTGTTTGGCCGCCCGCAGTCTAAATAAGTCTGCCAAGCCCACTTCCGACCACTGTACTGTCAGCAATCTGTCAAGTTAAGTAACGGTTGATAAAATTGCCCCCATAGTGGACCTTACCTCATCAAGGGTGTAGGCGCCACCCGCAACCTTTGGATCCCTTCTTTATCCACCGGTGGGAAAACCAAGGGAAGGACGATGTTTGGAACTAATCGGGAGGAGTACGTAAAGCTCATCGGTGTGCTGTGCTAGGTTGTCGTGTGAGCCCACTTACTCGAATCATGGAGTATGTTGTTTCCAAATCGCGTTCTTTCTCAGAAGAATATGTTGAAACCAGGCTAGCCGGGACTACTGGTTCAATGTGAATCACTCATTTATTTTGTAGAATCTTAACTCTCGCCACTTATTATTAGGGTGAAGTCACACTGAACAAATAAGCACTTGATGGATATATTCATATTTACGGATATACTGACGATTGCCAGTTAAAAGTGTGAGTACTGGTGAGGCTGTCCCAGTCGTGCATCCTTCTAGGGTCATATAATGAGAACCACGGTGTTGGGTAAACGCTTGCTTCCGCACTACAACTGCCCGCTTTGCAGCAATGTAATTAACAGATGTCTCTATTAAACGGTGAGTGCATGGGCGTCCGCAGAACTTTTTCCAGGGGGGGCAAAATGTTAACGTCATCACCATCCTCCGACATGATGTGTGCCAGGTGGGGCACAAGAAACACTGGGGTGCAGGAGGAGCCATGGGGTTATTGTGCCACAGTCATCTCTTTCTTTTGTGGCCTTTGGTAGATATCATTCACACCTTCTAGCAGTTGGCAAAGAAAAAAGCAGAGCTCAGCTGCAGACAGGAGCGGCTCTTGGCCAAAAGTGAAAAAGCACAGGCATGCAAATGGTTTAGAAACCTGATGCAAAGGCTTAATGGAAGGATCAACTCACCTAAAATGCACTATTTATTGAATACATACAGCCCTGTATGCAGAAACAAAGTTGAAAAACGAAAGTGTGTGTAGATATATGTACACACACTGATGCACACACACATTATATAGACAATGGCAGCAGATTTTAAGAGATGCACACACAAAGATTCTGGTGTTTTTACAGAAATATGACATTTGCGATGCACACAAATATATGTCCATACATGCTTGGACATGTATGGTTATGTATGCCGGCCTCCTTCTGCACACGCTCACACACACACACACAACCCAAATGCATGTATTAACTTATTTATGCAAACTTAAAAAAGCCACTTCTAAATTGTACATATATTTCCCATCTTCCTAGACTCAGCCAGGTCTGACTTCTTTGTAGATATT
Source organism: Calotriton arnoldi (assembly GCA_963921515.1). Taxonomy (NCBI): domain Eukaryota; kingdom Metazoa; phylum Chordata; class Amphibia; order Caudata; family Salamandridae; genus Calotriton; species Calotriton arnoldi. Next base: position 11,686 of record CAWUFW010004904.1, on the reverse strand, counting down.
GCTAGCTGTGTGCCACTGAAAAAGACTGTAGCACAAGGCACACTAAAGTGGATTCTAATAAACCAAGTGACAAAATGGAAGCTTGAGGGAGGTGGGAGGAAACACACGACTCGTGTCTGCCCCCCACCCCAAGGCGGGCAGGCACTCCCATACCATACAGACAAAGGCGGCAAAAGAAAAACATCACTCCAGAAATTTTCCTGTCAGACAACGGCTCTATTTGCTTCCTGCATAAGCAATTTGTATTGTGCTGTAGAACGTACCCAGAGACTGATAATACGAGTGTCAGAGGGTATGATAAATCTACTGTTCATGACCTGTTACTCCTCGTCCATAGAGTCTTTCCTATTCCAACACCCTCATGCCCAGCCCTCTGTAATAGGTCAGAATCATTACACACACAATGGGACAGGCCTTATCATCCTCAAAAGGATGAATGCAAGTGGTGATCCACTGGAGTTTGAGTGCTATATGTAACTGACACTAAGGTCTTTGTGGTATGACCATTAACACACTCCGTTCTATATATTAGAGACAGAAACTGCTAGACTGCATTGCGCACACACACAAAATGAGGTTGCATGAACCTAAATCACAGCCAAAGCTCAACGCTTACCCCAAAAAAATCCCATAGAAGGTTCCATTTGAACCACAGCTTCACTTAGTTTCACAAAGCACAGAAAGCAGCCTGCAGGATTCTGTACCCCGGCAGCAGACAACCTCCAGTTTTCTCAGTCCAACACCCTCTGTAAGCATAGATGACCTAGCTCCTAGAGGCGATCCACATTAAAAGTGTATGAAACAAGAAAGTGCACCCTGCCACTTTGTGCAGCTGCGTCCCTGCATAGAGAACCACTAGCTGCTAAATAACCACACATATAATAAAAAATAATAACTCTTGAAGTTCTCTTGGCGGAAGGACACTGCATCCCACACTGCACTGGGAAGTAAGGCATTCGGGAAATGTATGTCACTGCAGCAGTGTCCAGACGATTACCCAGTATCTACTACAGATGAGGTACCTACATCTGGCTATCTGTGGAGCACTGCACCTCCCTGACTCTTCCTGGCACTAGCTGCAGAAACAACAGAAACACAATACGATCAGGCTCTACACTCTGTCGGACTGAAGAGTGTTCTCAGTGGTCAAAGTGGGGGAAAAAAAAGTAGGGGAACTGTGGGCGCAGAATCAGAGGGCGTGAATAAGCAGAGGATTGGGTCAGTGGGCGTAGTCAGAAGTGTGGCTAGAAAAAGCAAAACATCCCAATTATTAGTATTTGTTTGGCATTTCACTGACCAGTTACAGCTTATTACGTTATTTGACTCAACCAATGGATACACGTTTATTTAAGGTTTAATATGAGTTCTTGACATTACAATACATTCAAAATGTGGGATACGTTTCCAATCACAGAATGTCCCAAATACGCTTAAAAGTGGAATCACAAGCCATTTGTCATCAGCACTTCTCCCTTTTTCCACAAGAACAGTTCAAACATGAATGGCAAAATATTGTAGTTTGCAAATGTTTTCCACATAATTATGGCTCTGCCATACTTGCCCCATAATACATCATCTGTTGCATAATCTGACATAATCTGTTGCATAATCTGTTGCATAATCTGATCTAACTAAAAATTGTTTGTAGCTCAAATGCATCAAAAGTACTAAAAAATGTAACTTGTGTTGCTGCGAAGTGGAGACCCTTTGCAAAGGTTGACTGGTCACCTTTCTCACTGCTGCATTTGTATGTTACACTGGTACTGAGGCTAAATCTTTGCAAAGACTGTTAGTATGTGTAAGAATGTCAAACTAATAAAGCATCAGAAAATGTACCGCATTACGTTGCAGCCCTTTTTTTGCTGCATAATTTAGTTAACACTGCAACATAATTTTGTCCTCCATTGCTGCATAATTCTGTGGCCCCAAAGCAGACAGCGCATGTTAAAAATGCTTGTGCATGAAGCAGAGAGACCCTAAAGCTTGCAAACTTAGTTTGGTGTGCGTGCAAATCCTGCATTGCCGATCACTGGTGAGTTGCACTACTTCTGCACAAACAAGGCCAACTGAGGTACCAATGGGTGAGGCGGACTAGCCTCAGGGTCCTGTGACCTCTGTGACAGAGTCACTATTGCACTAGGGTGTGCTGCTTCGTAGGCCTGCCCACAAGACTGAGGTGAACTTCAGTATGGATTGTGGTGGACAGGCCATCAAGGTTAACCCACACTTGACACCGCTAGGGTCCACCTGCTGGTCCTAAGACAGCAGGGCTTCTAAGGTCTAGCGGGGCCTTCTAAGGTCTAGCATGGGAATGTGCTCCCTTAGGAGAGAAGGCTGAACCTGGTTCCCCAGTTCCAAATTCGGCAGCTCTGGCCATAGTGCCACATCTTCTCCCCCACTGAACACCATACTCTTCCGCTAAAAGAAACTCGCACTGCCTTTAGATGCAATCCAATTGTGTCCCGCTATAAACGCCTGCAAGCAACTCAATTCAAATTATGCACTAGACAAGAGTAATATTCTGTCTGAAAAAATAGTAACAACCTCCTGGAAAAAGCAGACACTCACAGGGAATGCAAGACTAAGTAAAGTATGTGAAATGTAAGCAGGAACAACATGCTTACCTTAATGCTTGTGCACTCGTTATTCAGAAATCAATGAGTGTTTTTGCCTGAAAAGCTAAGGACATGACTACAGGGCCCGGAAGGGACCCGTTTCAATGTCCATTGCTTAAATCCTTACAAAACATAAGGAGTATGGTTTTAAAAGACCACATTCATGAACATAAAGTTGCAGTACACTACACATTTCATAAACTACTAAAAGGAAAACAGCTGATAAGGATCACATGAAACATTTTCTACACCACGCATCAACCAGATATCGCAGTACCTCCAGGAATGGTGAACTTCCTCACCTAAGGAAAAAAATGCTATTCAAAGACGAGAAAAATGAAAGTAGTGCTGCCTTCACTGGGAAAGTCTGTTGGCGCTAAGGTGTTTGGGTGTGAATAAAACCAATCTGGCAACTTTTTGTCTACTCTGTCTTGCTTTAAATTATTTAGTTATTTATTTTTCGTATTTTGAAAAAAACAATTCTCTCCATTCCGAGACTGCACTTTGGATTAGAAAATGTCAGAAAAAGACATTTCCAACAAAAGTATTACTTCCTTTTTAGATCGATTTCACAGGGGAACGAATTAAGCAAAGGAGAGGAAAGAGAGGGTAAGAGGCAGTTCTTGGAGCCACGGTTTTCAGTGAGGAGCTAGACAGAGACAGAAAAAAAAGGAGAGGTTATGACTTACTTCAAGCTGTGGGAGCAGGCAAGCCCGGACCTTCTCTCTTGATCTTGCCGATCAGCAGCAGTTTTCCCGCTCCTAATATTGACGGCCCTGGCTGCAAACAAACACCACTGTGGGGGCTGTGTCCTTACGCACGGTTCTTTACAGCGTAAGATAGGTGGCGCAGCACTCCGTCATGATAGGGATTTGGTGCTGCTGGCTTAAAATATATAATGAAGAGGCCTGCTCACAAAATTAAAAGATCCATCCATTCTTACAATGGAAATAAAAATGGAAAATGCCACACAATTACATTTTAAAACACACCACCACGGCACAAGTACGGCGGGCCAGGTAATCCAGGGGGGGCAAGCGCCCCCCCTTACCCCCCCCCTGCGGACACCCATGGGTGGGTGCTGACTGTTTGAGATGAGGAGCAGTGTCAGCCACATTCCCATTAAACCTGCACCCTCCACATGGCATGCAGAACAATCTGCCTTCAGGTGTAAATTGCCAGGTTGCGCCCATATACAGACCATCGAAGAGTTCATGTCGGAGTTAAAGTCCACATGCATATTTTGCTAACATATATGTAGGCGAGTAAATAAACAGCAGCGTGGCTGATTTGTAGAAATGCCCCCCTGAAGCTTAGCTGCTCTCTGTGGGAGGTGCTGTTTAGTGGTTAAGTTGTGAGCTGCAGGCCCAAAAGCCTCAGCTTCAATCCCGGCTACCCACCTAAGCATCTTGTGTGATATTAGGTAATAACTTATTATCGTTAGGCCTCTGTTCTCTCAAAATATAAATGTGGTACAAATTGTAAATAAAGCGTGAAAAATGATAATCTTCCTGCTTGCACAGTCTGTTCTTTGCAGGTACTGTCCTCTAACTCTGTTTTGCTTTCACCTTCAATTAGTCAGCATCTTTATACTTGTTGCGTAGTGGCTCCGCTCCGGAGTCTGGCGCTAAATTGTTGCGGCCTTAATTAGCGCTCGGTTACGCAGCGCTAATTGAATGAAGAGCGGACACCGGTGATTCGGGCTCGCAGCCCTCGCCGTAAGTGAACGAACCTCGTCATGTCCGGCCGGCTGCCTTTTATTATTTTTGACCACGTGGGCAGTGTGGACCACCCTCCATGCAGCCGAAAGGAGGGGGCGAGCAAGCCTACTAATCTTCCCTGGGACGGGAAGCCTGAAGGGTCACACAATTTCATTTTTATTTTATTTTATTTTATTTAATGCAGTTTTATATAGCGCAGACTTTACCCAAAGGTGTCAGAGCGCTTTACATTAGAACCAAGACCGTTACATAAGGAAATGTACATACTTACAAGTTACAAAATACAACAAGGAAGAAGAAAAAGTAAAATAAAACAGTAGATGGCAGTCACACAAAAGTCAAAAGGCACACTAGGATTCAGAACGTACAGGCATAGATTAAGGGTAGGCGGAATTTGCGTAGTCGCGTTACGCAAAGTTCAGCGAAACGGTAAAAAATCTCCGCGAGCTACGCGGAATTCCTTGTTGTGCCCGTTCGCGATGCGTTTTTCCTGTTCGGGACCGCTGTTTACGTGCTCACGGGGAAATATCTCGGGAACTTGCCCATGCGGTCGCCAATGGGCGCGGCCATCTTGTTTTTCACTTGTCCCGCCCGTTCGCGATGCTATTTCCTGTTCCGGGTCGCGTATTGCGTGCTCCCGCCCGTTCGCGATGAGTATTTCCTGTTCGGGAACACGTATTACGTGTTCGCTACGCTTTTTGCATGCTCGGGGGGGAAATATCGCGCAAACTTGCCCATGCGGTCGCAACGGGCGCGGCCATCTTGTTTTTCACTCTATTGCTATGGTTCTGGGCCTGCTTTTCTATCCTCCCTCTATCTTTGCAATCCTTTGTTTCTGTACACTTTTTTAATCTTTTTATTTATTATCTATCTCTCTATTTTATTGATTCTATATTTTGAGTTTTTTTCTACTTTTTGTGACTTTTTCTACTACTCTTTCACTCTTTTTCTATAACTTGCTTTTTTCATTTCTTTTACTTACTTTTCTAATTCCTCCCTTTTCTTTTTCACCCCCCCCCACGAGTCCCAGAACCATGGCCAAGGGAGAGAGCAAGGGCAACAAGGGCAAGGGCAAGGCTACTACTACTCGTAGCCGCAGCCGCGACCGTCTTCCCTGCAGAAGGCGGCGCCCACAAGGGATGCAGGCTAGGGACACCTTTAGCGAGGCAGAGGTGGCCGCACTTGTTTTTTTTGTGCAGCGCCACCTCCCCTTAACCCTAGCAGCAGGCGGCAGGCCTGGGTCCGGGTCCGGGCTCCGGGAGCGTCGCCAGCGGTGGGGAAAGGTGCGCCGGGCAGTGTTTCGCTGCTCTGGTGTCTGGCGCACCGATACCCAGCTGACGCACCGGTGGTCCGATATCCTGGACCGGGAGCAGGACCTGCTGGACCTGCTAGGAGTGGAGGTCCCGAGGCTTGGTGAGTAGCTATTTAATATTACTACTTTGTGTTCTTCTGCTCTGTGTTATTTATATATTGCGAATATATTTTTTTTGCGAACAGCAAGAATGCTGCTGCTTACATTGCAGGTAAATTACATTTGAAAATCTTCTGTGATTGTTATGACACAGGTGCTCAGCGCTACTAATCTTGCTTGTTTGCAACTTTGCGCTCGCTTGGCCTGATTATGTAAGAGTTTACTTTAGAGAACTTAAGTTAGGTAATGCTAGAGAGACTCTGGTCCTTCCTTTGTCCTCCTGCCACTAAGAAGAGATAGTGGTGGATTGATAGGTTTAGTTACTTATTAGTAGGTAATTTTTTAGTGGTCTGCATGACGCATCCTCTGTCACGTCATGTGCTGCTGAGTGCTGCTTACCCCAGTCCTTAGTAGAACCTTTTGTAGTTTGTTTAGTGAGTGGTAATAGACTTATCACTAGCAGAACATCAGCAGCAACCAACCAACAATTTGGTGTATGCAAAAATGTATGCATGTGTCCTCCATCTATGCATTTTTGAGGACTAAAATAAATGGAAATGCAGACTTAGTGAACAATTGGCCCGTCTGGAATAGGTGGGCTAGGTCAGGTGGTACTTAGGCTTAGTTAGGGCCTGTGCCATCGCTGCCGTGAGGAGCACCCGACGCTCATCTGAGCCTTCACCGTCCACAGTGATTACCTGTTACACCTTCGGATTCCTGGCCCAACGACCTGCTGGACCTTGGTCCACGTCTCCTGCTGGAAAGGCTACCGTGATTTCTTGGCCCCCCTCCCATCTGCCTTTCACAATGCTTGCATCTCAGGCGGAGGTGGAGTTTGCTGTAGTGCCTGTCCCCAAGATGGCGACTGGGGCCACTCCTGACTACCGCCGCGGGGGACTCCTGAGGCACCGGGGCACTCCCAAACCGACCCTGCTCCTGCTCACTCTCCATGTCATTTGACTCGGAGATCTTTCCATCGGCAGCTGAGACCTTGACATTTTGACTGACGCCCGGTGGAGCTACCTCACGTGCTAAAGGGGAGATGGGCTATGGATTTCCCTCCTTGACCATCACCTACCCAGCCGGTCTTTGGGCAAACTCTCCTGTGTCTCTCTACTGGACTTTTCTCCCTTCTCCTCTTCTCCATACCCCCTACCCCCCTCCTCTCTACTCTTCTCCTCTTTCCAGCTATTGACCTTTACCCTCACCCGTCCTTGCTCATAGTTCCCACCCTGTCTATCCACTGGACTTTCTGCTGTGAACTTTGCCTCATCAGTTGAGACCTAGCTATCTGACTGATGCCCGATGAAGCTACCCCCCTCCTCGGATGTCACCTACCCAGTCAGTCTTTGGGCAGACTTCCTTTCGTCTCTCCTGCCGTCTTTTCCCTCATCCTCCCCCTTCACTCTTCCCCCTCCCCCCTCCTCTCTATTTGTCTCACCTTTCTTTCCTCTCCCAATTTGTTGCTTAATTTTTGGCGCAATGTGTATTTGTTTTCATTCTCTGTAACAGTGTGTAGCCTAATGTAAAGTGCTCTGATACCTACGGGTCTAGCCAGCACTATATATAACTCATAATAATGTTCCTCTGAACTACTGATGGACCTCTGACGACGCCCCCTGGGCTGTTACCAAAACTGTTTGTACTCACCTCAATGCACGAGCAACCTTGGCCGATGCCCGGTGGAGCTGTCATATGCAGATAAAGAGGAGTCTGGCCCTGGTTTCACCCCTCGGCCGTCACCTACCCAGCCGGACATCGGACATTATTTTCCTTGGTTTTCCCGTTGTGTTTTCCCCCCCTCCCCCTCCTCCTCCTCCCCCTGTGACTCTTTGATTTAAGTGATGTAACTATGTAACCTGTAACTCGCTGTAACTCATGTAAAGCGCTCTGATACCTCCGGGTCTAGCCAGCGCTATATAAAACTTTTAAAATAAAAATAAAATAACACTGGATTAGTGTTCATAAATAATAACTAGACGGTCCGCGAATCGCGCAATACTAGTCGACCAGATTAGATAGGTCAATTTTATTGCAATTGTTGTTTCCATAAATGTTTTTGGGAGTGTTTTTTAAAATATTTTATTTGTTTCACACCAATCATCCATGTTTGTCTCTTTCTTTCTTACATCTTTCATGATCAGCACCCAGGGGCAAGAAGACGGGGTCTTCGGAGTCGGCGGGAGCAGCTGATGGCCAGGACCACTCCTCTACCGAGGGCTCTGCTGCTGGCCCCAGTAAGTCCTCCTGTTGTTAATATTAATAATTATACTTCCCTAACTTTTACTGCACCTTATTTTTTCCGAACGGTTTCCAAATTCTATTTTTACAAAATCTTCTTCGATCTAGACTATCTGTTTCTAAATTCTTGTTATCCCTGCTGCCTGTGCTATGACTCTCTGTACTACTACTATTAGTCTTTCTGTAGCTAAGCTTGCCCAGTTGGGCACTCTTTATTTAAAAGGTTTTAAATAAAACTCAGATTCACCAATAGCTCTAGCCACTGAGTCCAGTCCTTTGGGTTGTCCTCTTCTAGTCTTCTTAATCTTGAGGCTTTTCGACAATTCCCATCAACAAAATGCCCAACCAGATATTTTACTATTTTTGATAGGATAGGACATACTACTACTGTTGTAGGGATTCTGCACATACAGAACTATGCACAAGAAAATAGGACGTTGGTGATGGGAGGTTGGACCTTCCTCATACCTCAGAACCCACAATCCCCTGACCGACTAGCTATAGTGTCTCATTAGCTCCCCGAACCCCCCGAAGATACCCAATGATTAGACAACCCAGAACATAACACTCCCAACCTCTCAGAGTCATGGAAGCAATGCACACCCTTTCGCTCACTCACTCGTGTAAGTCCACACCAAATACCACAGAGTCTATGTAAGTTCAAAAGGTTTATTTTCAACTAACAAGCTCTGTACTTTGTTCTATAATGCAGTATACAAGCCAGCACCAACAGCAAAATGCATAATATTAAAACAATAAACATTGTTACAACTACAAGTCCATAGAAGACAAAAGGGGAAATCATGATAACTGAACAGTGGTGGAAGAACCACCCTCCCTTGGTAGTAATATAGTTTATATAAAATTATAAATGAAGATCTCTGAGCGAATTCTGGGGGACCCTCACCTTAGAACCTAGAAGTACTGGTTACATCATAAGCTCTGCAAAGCTCTGGTTCGTAGAAGGAATCTTCCGCCTGTTATGAGAAAAATGGTGCGCGTTAGTATAATGCAAGCATTTCTCAGTCGTGCCAAAAAGTGTAGCATGTTATGGCTAAGCAATACGGACTGACCAGAACTCCATAACAAAGTGGCTTGTTTTTCGACCTTGTACGCAGCGCTCAGACAGTAGCAGTATGAGCTCATGTGGGCTAAAAGGCGTCTTACACAACAAGCTGTGAGGTAACGTGCGCAAAAATAAAAGACACGAAGCTAAAATGGTTGCATGGCTCAGGCTAACTTAGCAAAGACTAGAATGACCCTAGGGACCATATAACACTAGTAGTATCTACTCTACTCTAGTACCCGATTTGTACTAGTGATGTATGTTGTATATGTATGTATTAACTTTTTTTTCAATCTTGCTAGTGAAAAAGAATAAATAGGGGAAGATGTATATGGCATCTAAAAAATGTGTAATGTTTTTTCTAGGCGTACTACCGACCACCAGTGCCGGGGCCAGCGGCGATGGCGACGCGGCCATTTCGGAGGGAGCTGGAGATGCGGCAGCTGCAGGAGCTGCAGGGGGTGAGCCAGCAGCAGTGGCGGGCGGTGGTAAGTTATATTCCTTACTTATTGACATTGCACTCGCTGCAAGGGTGTACACTGTACTGTTGAGACTTAGTAAGTAAGAAGTTGTTGTGAACAACGGTTGAAGAAGACACCCTTTACTTAGCATTAGCAATAGCATTAGCGGAGGGAGTTGAGTAACCAATGGCCTCTTCTATCTGGCTTCAACTCAGCTGTGAAAGTTTTATGGAGAAGACTAAAAGTCAGATCAAATTACCTTGATGGATGTGTTGAACGAAAAGGGAAAGAAGGGTGGAAGGAGGAAGGACGGGCGAGATGTAATATTTATGACTGGCAGAGAAGGATACGTGGGATGCATGCATAGGTGGCTGATAGGAATCAGATGCATGGGTGGTTGAAGGATGGGTGGAAGGTGAAAGAAAAGATGCCTGCCTGGGTGGGTGAAACTGTATGGGTGGATAGCAAGAATTCTCAGTGGTGTTTGGGTCAAACTCAAAGCCAAGGCAATCAAGGAAGGAAGGACGCATGAGTGGTGGTTTAAAAAAAAAGAATAAATGTTTGTTGTTGGTGAAACAAACTAAGGTTTGTTGAGAGATTATGAAGAATGATAGACGTTTACTTTGAATGGATGGATGCCTGGATGGTATTCATCATAGATAGCATAGGTGGAGACTGTCACTGGATGAAGAGTCTTAGTTTGAAGAGAATGCAAAAGAAACCGCGCCAGAGTAGCAAAGCCGAGGAGAATATAAGTTGTATTTTCAGAATACTCCCTTGACTCACAGTAGTTTGCAAGCACAGCATATATATTGTGTATGTATGTAGTTATCATCAAGAGCCTTCCTCCGACTCCGAGGACCACTCCCTACCTATGTTAATTTATTTTCGACTGTGTCAGCCAGCCTGCCATGGGTGGCCTATCGGCTGGTTACACAATCAATCAAAACAAAGTACCTCATGTCGTCCCATATATAAGCAATGATCATTGGATCAGATATCATCTGCCTTTTTGTAGTAGTCAGGGCAGGGTGAAAGTGAAATTGAGCAGTTGCCCTCGATGTAACAGAGTATGGCCAGTGCCACCCGTATTAGAAAAATATGAGCTTCCCCACCTGCAGACAGTAGTAAATAAAACTAACGTGAGTCTGCGTCATGACTCGAGTATGTTTGTCTTGGGCGCAAGCTGACTGAGCTGGCATGCCGGCTACAACAAGGTTACGTAATTTCGCTAAACAAGAGAGAAGAAGAAGACTGGTGTACTGTGTACTCGAGTCCATAGTGCTAATATAATGCCTGAAACTCCCACAAATGTTAGAGGCCCGAGGAAGTGGGAGGATAGATACATACCACAAATGTTATGCACTGTGCTTGCTAGTGCTACTGTGCCACTATGTGTATCCGAAAACGGAGGTCTTGATATTTGGGAACAATGTCAACCTCTGGACACCTGACTGGTGGCCAGAGGAAATGGGAATACCTCCAGCCCCCACTACGAAAGCAAAGAACCTAGGTGTGGTGATGGATAATAAACTAACCTTTGGTGATCATGTTAGTGGGGTGGTCTCCACCAGCTTCTTTCTTCTCAGAAAGCTGAGAAAAATAAAACAAATTCTGCTTAAAGATAGCTTTAGGACAGCAGTCACAGCGCTCGCTTTGTCACGACTGGATTACTGCAACGGTCTGTATTTGAGTTTACAAAAGAAACATCTTAATAGACTCCAGATTGTGCAAAATGCGGCAGCAAGACTGCTAACGGGCACTCCCAGGTCTCGTCTCAGTGGGAAAGGGTCTTCGAGATCTCCACTGGCTTCCAGTGAAACAACGGGCACGGTTTAAAGCATTGTGCATGGTCTTTAAGGCCCTGGTGGGCAGTGGCCCAGTTTACCTGAGGAATCGATTACTCTGGTATGTTCCTGGAAGAATGCTACGTTCCTCGGAAGCAAAGCTAGTGACTATCCACCGAGTTAAGAAAGCCAACTGGGGTGGCAGGAGTTTCTTTTATTGTGCCGCCAGGGAAAGGCCACGGATCTCCTTTCATTCAGGAAGGGGTTGAAAACCTGGCTTTTCTCTGAATAATCTTCCTCTTAGGATACCCACTAGGTAGCGCTTAGCGCCAGGACGCCTTTGGGCAACAGCTGCGCTCTACAAGCTTCATTAACATTAACAAT